>CM062238.1:31714167-32301146 GCA_031216185.1 Syzygium aqueum | reverse complement strand
GTCTGAGCAGAGCTTGATTTTGCAAGGCAGTCCACAATACAGAGTTTTGGGATGGAAAGTAGGAGCAACTTCATTAGCATCGATTGTACCACTGCCACCCAACACAACCCACGACCCAAATTGTCAAAGGATGGTGTAAAACCCAAAATATTCTGTGCCGCCCCCACATGAAAACGTTCTGAGAGATCACACAATGTCGCAACCTAGAATAATGTGAATGCCGTTTGACTTTGGAGGATGTCCACCGACATGCCCGGGTCCATGCGAGAAAACCTAGGTCCAATGTTAACCAGGGCATGCGCCCCCATTCAACTGCCTGTCAGATGCATACAAAAAAAAATACACAAAGCTTTGACAAACAACAACAATGGAGCCCCCACCAAAACCTGATGCATCTGAGTCAAAAAAGCAGAAAACATTGTAGCAGAACAACGCATCTTTCAAGCTCCTAACTACTTAATAAATTTTTCCTTTCTGGAAAGGTGCTTCAAGTGTCAAAATCGTCAGCTAGAGTATGAATATGGTCAGTTGACTTGATCACACATCTTGGGTTATCAATCATGTTCTTTGCTGACCTGAAAAACTGGATAATATAATAGGAAACATCCAAGCTCCATGACCCTTTTGATGGCTTAAGATAAGGTGAGGTCTGACAACATTAGAGAGCCACCAAATTAAGGCACTTTGTCACTTGACTTATAAATACTTTTGCTGACATTTGTACTTCTAAGTGGAGCTCAGCCAGGTCCATGTTCTTCCCCAGAATTCAAATTTTAAATTGACTCTTGCAAACATACATGATTAAGGTGAAATGAGACAAAACAGAATGACAAAAGATAACTCAACACTAGTGTACAGTATTCAAAAAGTAATGCTCAAGCCCAAGAGGTTCTGAATTAATATTCTCTACATGACATTAGCTTTTTGTACTGGAACAGATCACTCTAAACCTAACCAAAATCACTTAGTCAAAGTGCAACAATTGAGATCACAGAGCAATAAGTAATTCATTAACCTAACCGCAAATGGGAAGATTAAAGACATACTCCCATCCGGAGTATACATTCCGATACTAATTTGAGTAAAAAAGATCCCTTTACGAGTCTTTTGCAGCAGCAGCAGCTTGATAAACTCTCCATTGGTGAACATCCCAATTATACACACGAGCAATCGTAACCTGCCAAAAATTAATTCACCTGTCAAAGGCTGTTTCCCCCAGACAAAGAGAAAGTCCCAAGGGCCACCAGCCCAATTGCCATAATAAACTAAAGAATGTGGTCCTAAGAAAAGGCTATTTTTCGAGTGCACACAAGTGCAACATTAATCATAATCCAGGTTGTCACAAATTAACATGACTTTCCAATAGCCTCACACAAACCATGAAAATCACAGCAGCAGTAGTTTGAGATTAAGAGACCTACCCAAAACTGATGTAGTAAAGGGCCTGAAAAGTAACATGGACCTCCATTTTGCACGTAATTATGACTTACCTGTGTGATCATTACTTGGTCCCTTGAGAATTGTAGATATGCAATAAGAGCTTCTCAACTTGCTTTTAGCATTCTCTAATTTCTTTCATAGAACAGTTGAAGGCCCGCAACATGAACTTATGCAATAAATCAGATACTTCACA
Organism: Syzygium aqueum; assembly: GCA_031216185.1. NCBI lineage: Eukaryota > Viridiplantae > Streptophyta > Magnoliopsida > Myrtales > Myrtaceae > Syzygium > Syzygium aqueum. The sequence continues at coordinate 32,299,513 of CM062238.1, read as the reverse complement.
TCATTATTGGAGAGAAAGGGACATTGATTAAACTCGAGTATGAACTGTTCACGTGAATACTCTAACAGATAAAATTTGCTTCCAGCCATAAACACATTGAATCAGTATTTTCAATGTCAGATGCCATCACAGACTTCAAAATCAGCCAGTAGTGCCTGCATCCAAATTACAGAGCCATAAAAACCATTCAGTTTGGTGCGTGCATATTTTACTAGCTGAATGTTACTGGTGACATTTTAGGTGTCCAAGTAAAAAATTTCCTCTCAATCGTTCAGATGAACATCAGCTCTTAAAATCACTTACCTAGATTAAGGGCACTGATTCAAGAAGTGCATTTGCCAAGGAGAAGAGACAACAAAAAAATTCCACATCAAATCAACTGCTTAAATAGTAGTTCCTAATAAAGTAAGAATTATGCTAGCGCATCCTCTACCTGCTACCTTAAGTCAAAACGATAGCAAATTGATTGGCTCGGAGACTTTCAAGGAGTACAAAGATATTTGACATGCAAAGTTCCTTGCATAACAAGACTGTGAGAAAATTTCATTTGACATCACAGATAGAAGATGATTGATGCAGGGTTCCATTACAGTTCAAAAAAACTCAGGAGGATAAAACGAGAGAACTGCTGATTCCAAAAGTATGATATGTTGACAAGATAAACGAGTTTACATAGCAAAAAGCCTCAAGAGTCAACAGCATGAGAAAATCTGTCAGATACTTAGATGCCTCAGCTCAAACACAAGCACAAAAGGCATTCAGGTTGCATTGAATCATACCCCAGCTCCCAGGTGACTGTTCTATCATACGGTACTAGAAACACACGTGCTCATTGCACAAGCATCCGGCATAATAACATGCCCAATTACAGCAATATATAAGCCTCCATCGGGGTGCCCAAAGAAAATATAGAATACCCTTATTAAGATATCTGAACATAGACTGGTGGGATGGAAAGGCAAATGTCGAAAAATGGGAGAATAGACTTAGCCTTCTGGGATTCAGTCATTGAGCTATCTGATCATAGACTTGTAGCCGACACGAAACGGTAAAAACAAAGCAAAGAAAATATCTTCCAAATTAGATACATCTCAACCTTTTCTCGGTCACCTTTTTCCATTATACTATTACGCAAGCCCTAAACTAGAATGACAAGCAAAACAATACCATGTTTTTGTCCTCTCGCAATTCCTCAAAGCACAGAGAAAGGATCCATAGAAGTAATTCCCATTATAGAACCTAAGTGCAAACACTTCCTCTTCATCGTAATATTAGCAATTGAAAAACTCTAATGCACGACTTGCCAAAATGGGAGATAAATCATTGTTTTCAATACTGAAACCATAGACGAGCATTGGATGATCAAGAAGGTGTGATATAGTATAGGTGAATAAGAGTTTTACTAACTACTCATAAAAAAGTTTAGCATACCATACACCAGATTCATATATCATTTCCTACTCAAAGGTATCATATGAAGATGGAACGCCTAACCAGCACGTTCCTCTTACCTCTGCTTGAGACATTTTCTTAACATGCGGAGCATAAACAAGACTCACTAGTTAGGTGCATCAACACTTTTTCGATATATGAGGAAACAAGCCTTTTAGACCTAAAGTCTTGTTTTTGTGCTAATTATTGGTGAACATCTTGATCTGACTTGGTCTTGACTAGCTATCAAGAAGAAGAACCTGTATCAAACCCCACTAGATGTCAAGGAGTAACAGAAGGAGCAACAGTCATGTGGTAACTGCAATCCATCTTCAAGATTTAAAACCTCGCAGTTTCAGCACAAGGTTGTCCAACAATTCAGCGCATCTCAATCAAATTATTAAAAGGGAAGCTTGTTCTAAAAAAAGCAGATAACCGCCACTTTCCAATCGACTTGTGAAAGAATACAAAAAATTCCCCCAAAATCTAGTTTACATAATCAGAAGTACGAGTGGATGAATACAGCAGTATGACAAGCCTTTCCACAGTGTTTAGGACAAGAGACGGAGAACAGAAGAGTGCATGCAACATCCAAGACATGTCTATGTTTACATTCTGCTCGACCATTTTGTTAGGAAGTTCCAGGACCAGAACAATGAATGATAATATCTTGAGAAAATTATGTTTTCATCATGGCAACAAAATCACGATAGGTATGACTAAGTTCAGATCAATTTTTTCATAAGATAAAGTTAGGTATAACAAGACGGATTGTAAACAAAGATTAAAATAGCGAGAACAGTGGGGATTGGAGATAGTCCTAAAATATCGAAGAAAAGTGAATTAGATCAAAGGAAGCATGAGAGACAAATTCACCAAGATTCCAACTTACAAACCAAACAATCAAAATGTTTATCACCAACAAAACCTAGATGACAACTTGAAATCAAAGAACCTAATATAGATGAAGAAACATGATCTAATTGAGAATGCCAAATTTCAGATGACATTGTGGCTACAAAACTAGCAAAAGAGTTCCAGATATTTAAGGTAACAAGCTCAAAAGTGTCCAACTCTATGGCTTGTCTCAATTGTCTGTCCCATCCGTGGATCTTGCACATGACAATCATTAGAAGAGAAGTGACTATCAAAATCGAGTTCACACAATTGTCTTACAGAAATCACATTTAGTGAGAGTTTGGGAACCGGAAAGGAGTTAGTAAGGGTAATGTAGATGTTGAAAAGTTTCCCGTATGACTGACTCTCATTTGTGAGTTATTGGCTATTCAAATTTGTGAGTCGTTGGTGGACATGGAGTGAAGGATTTAAATTGACGCAAGTTAGAATTTGAAGTCATGTGATCGTAGCAGAAGTGCTAGGGATAGATGAGCTAGAAGTACCAGATTCTCGAAGAATAGTACAAAGATCCTCTAAGAATAGAGTGACGAACAATCCCTTCGGAGAAGCATCCATGGCAGGATCGGTGGCAGGCATACTTGCATATGGACCTCGATTTCGGGGTCGATTGTCTAGCCATGTGAGTTGCTTAGGTCGTAGTCGGTAGCAATTGGATGCTATATGACCATGTCAGCAACAATGCTTACAAAATTGGTTGCACAATGAGGAAGAAGTGGAAGTAGCAAGCACCGCATCGGTAGGTGTAGATATGTATACGGTATCGCATTGCACCTTTAAAGTAGCCAGTCGAGTCTCCTCGGTCCTAAGACGATTGTCTCAAGACGAGGAAAGGATCTCTATGCAAAAGTGAAGCTCGCACAGGTTGAAACCCTTCATTCAAGGCTATCAAAAATTGCATAACACGCATACAATCACAGTTCTCAGCAAATTTGCAAGCATTAGTAGCCACATCCTGTCGTGGTTCAAATAAGGCTAATTGATCCTAGGTAGCATGCATAGAGGATAAAAAATCATTGATGGACTGACCAATCTCCTTACGCATATGTTGTAGCTTCTCTAGCAGTTGATACTGATGGGCAATATCCGAAGTGGAATAATGGCTAGCAAGTAGATCCCAAACTTCCTTTACTGTATCGAATCGATCAAATTGAAGTCAAATAGATGGAATCGAAGTGTTTCGAAACCATGTTAGAATCTGATGATTCTTGCTATCCCATTCATCCAAGTGTTCAACAAATAAGCTTAGTAGGCTCTCGAATATCACCAGTAATATAACGCCAAAGCTGGCGTCCTCTCAAAAAACCGGATATTTCTTGAGCCCATAAAATATAATTTGATCCATTCAAAACGATATGAATAGGTAAGGGAGCTTGCAATTAATCCATGATATGCAATTTACCAATTGAAACCAGCATATAATGGATGAAGAATGTGAAGAACTGATTGGAAACGATGAGGCAGCAGGGGTCGTGGTCAACACCGATCAATGGTCAATGGATGTAGGATGACATGGCAGCTGACGAGGCAGATGACATCACAGCGGAAGTGGCAGATGATGCCACTACACACGGCTGACGGATGGCACGTGACGAAGACGTCACTATGCACTGCTGGTGCTTGGGACATGACGATGACATCACTCCACGTGGATAGCACATCTGGTCACGAGAGGCAGTGAATCATAGCGAGGTTTCCGATATTTAACTCGTTGGAGGACAATGATCCTGAAGATGGTGTTTATTTTCCGAAACAACCAACTGAAAAGTGTCAAAATAGGACTCAAGAGCAACAAGCTCGGTTGATCCGAGACAAGGCGGTAAGTGTGGCGACGTCCGGCGTCTGTTCACGACCAAATTTCAAAATTTGGCTCGTCTGAGGGTGGTGTTTGCTTTCAAAACAAGCGGCGGAACAGTGTCGAAACAGCAACCAAAAGCTAAGCACTTAGCGAAGAACAACTATGGACTTGGCCGAGGAATGCGGCTGGCGTTGCTACGATCACCGTGGTACAGACTCGTCGAACGATTCCTCAGATAACAAGAAGGGCTCTAATACCAAGTGAAGATTTATAGTAAAACAGAGAGAAAATGTAATGTTGTGTATAAATCACACGTGAAGAATACTCGGCCCTGTATAGAGAGCATGAATGCAATTAGACTTAATTACAATCAACCTAATCCTAAATAGTATATATGTAACAGGAACCTTCAAACAATGACCCGCCGCTCGACCCCCAAACTAAAGCCGGAAGCACAACTACAGACGCCTATAATCAATAAAGCCCTAGACCTCCGCGACGTGCCTCTGATTTATGAGCAGCTGCATCATCATCATCCAGATCAAACCAACAGAGCGAAACACAACAGCCCCATTCTAAGATCCCTAAGTTGAGCTAGGAGTTTCATCTCTACCAACTAGCATTTGCCCAAGCTTGCAAGCAAGCACCATACCAATTGCAAGCAAGCACTCTAAGACCGGGAAAAAAATCCAAAATTTAAGCTCCTCTCCTCCACCAGCATCTCTGCTGCTTATTCAGGATAGTTTCCCACAGAGCTTTCACACAGTGACCCGCCACAACAACACAACTACGCACGCCTCCAAGCAATAAAGCCCAAGACCTCCCCGAACCGGGCCAAGCGCATAACGGCATTCAATTTCAACCAAATCAAAGCATTGAACACTCAGCTCCCGAAGCTCGGACGAGCTAGACATTGGAATGCCGGCGGCGAATGAACAAACCGAAAAAGACACAAAGCAATAAGAATGTGATTCGCGAGTACCGCCGCTGTTGCAGGTAGGCGGGAGCAGGGTCGACGTCGAGGCGTGACGGAGCGAGGGTAAGTCCGAACATCTTCCGCGAACCGAGCAACCGGTGTTCTTCTTCTCGCTGTCGCGACCTCGCCGGAACCCGGCCGACGGCGACGCCATTGTCGCTCTCTCCGACTCCTAGCAAAGGGCTTGTGCAGAGAACCGGAGGGAGGGAGGGTGTGCGTGTTGGGAGCTGAAACGACGTCGTGCGGGGTGGCTCTGGAGTCGTCTTGGGTCCGACAGTCACGACGTCGTTCTGGAGGATCTCTTCCGGATCAGGCCGGGCCTTGCGGACCGGGGCTAGCCGGTCTAGAAAACGGGCCCGTTTAGGCCCGAATCTCCGGGACGTGACCAGACCGGGAGTTATACCTGGGCTTTGGGTTGGTCCGGCCCAGATATTTTTAACCCAAGCCCATTCTCTTTTGAGCTCTATTTTTCACTAGAAATATGAACTACCTTTTCGAGAATGATTAGGTGATCTCAAATATTACCTTTCATAAATCCTCGTTTTTTTTTTTCCAAATCTTCCATTTAAAAAGACATGATCATCATCACTCATGAAATTGCTTCTCAATGTGTAGAATTTGCTCGAATTTAGGCATTATTGCTTTTTGCCAGACGGCTCGAGAAAGTGACTCTGTTGGTCCCCTGGCATGGACTTAGCCGGCGCCTGAAATCGCTCCCATAGCATGCTACGTCGAGATCGCACGCAAGCTTTCTTTGATTTTGCTCCTGCTCGAGTTTCCAATCACCTCACTGCTTTGCCTCTTTTAGCTAAAAGGGAAGGTGATAAAAGCAATCTAAGCTCACAAGTTTCACAGTCCCATCGAGAATTTAAACATATGTAGCAAAGTAGGGTTTTCTACCTAATCCCCTGATTCAATTTCACATGGCCAAAGTCCAATAATTCACAACCACCGTGCATGCATCGAGCAAAGAATCCATCATAGGATAATAAAATAAAACTTTCTTAAATCAATCAGCTATCCAAATAAATGGGGGCAAGCACATTAGGCTGGCCTAACACGCACCCACTTAGGTAAGGTGCCTCTCAATTTCAATCACACTTCATTCCATGTACCATGCTTTTTTCCCATCCATAAAGATGATAGGTGTCTAATCTATCTATATACGACTTGCTTCACACTTTTTAATATATGAGCTATACTTGTATTTTATGTAAGTAATTAGGCAATGTAGATAGATGTGACTAATCCGAATTAGTATAGTAATACCAGTTTAAAAAAAGCAATTTATTTGACACATCGTGAAAACCGACCGCTTAAAATAAGTGGGTCGACCAAATAGAATATCTATTGCGTCACTTTATAAATCATCTCGGTTAATTAATCCAAGTATGTCCAACGTAATCTATAGAATTTCATGTGATGAGTCTCTAAAAGATTCAATGAAAACCTTGTTAGATTTAGTTACACATTGTTGCCCGACCATGCCACATTGACTATCTAGTGTGAATGCTTGATACATATATTCAATCTTAGTATTGAAAGTCAAGTAGAGATTCAGGAAAATCTTAGTCAAATCTCTCTCTCTCTCTCTCTCTCTCTCTCTCTCTCTCTCTCTCTCTCTATATATATATATATATATATATATATATATATAGACACACACAAGCACAAACATAGAGGGAACATGCAATATGCTTGATGTAATTATCCATAGTGGCCCCGCCCTTTTCGGGTGAAAATGACACTGCCACTAGTTCCTTGCCGGAGGCACGGATGCATTGTACACGAAAAAGTGAACAGTCGATCTCATGCCGAGTGCATTTATTGAAGTGGACAAATTGTAGGTGTGAAAGGAACATTAGGGTTTTTTCTCTCCTAGGTTCGGCCGGTTGACAAAAGAGGTGAACCATAAATTATAGTTTTTCTAGGAAAATTTCTCAGCTCCCCCTTAGTTTTTCCTTCCTCTTCTGATGACCATTCTCATGCATGCATGGAGTTTGAACACATGAAGATCGCATCGAAATCGGTATCTGATTAACTCGATTGTTCTAATGATCGCCGGAGAGAGCTATATAAAGCTTACGTTACGACACCCGACTATCTACATTGTATATCATCATCATTTGCACCTTTCGTCGTTCAAACACCGGCAATCACTAGTTTCTAATAGTGATGTCAACCAAAGACACCACAGTAGTACTATAACCGTTGCCCGGTGATATGATTCAATCATTTCTTGCATTGTTTCATAAGTGCTCGTCATAGAAAGAACGGCTTTTCTTGTTTAGTCTTGAGCTTTTTTGGTAAAAAAATCGTTTACTTTGACACGGGGTCAACTTTGCGGAAAGCAAAATAATATCAATAAACTAGGACAAAATATATAACATTATTTCCATAGTACTTCGCATGTTATTGTCTCTATCCATGATACTTCGAGCGAGGGAAAATTACCAATCGGTCCTAAACATGCGAATTCGGTCCTAAATTTCCTGATTTTTTAAAATTTAGTTCTAATCTTTTGCACGAAATTTCAATGCAGTCTTTTCGTCCAATTTTCGCAAAAAATTGATGACATGATGATCCAGTAATCGTCGGCTATCTTATATGACACATTGTCACGTCAATGATTTCCGGTGAAATTTGGCCGGAAATGCTACATTGAAATTTCGTGCAAAGGGTTATAACCAAATTGGAAAAACTGAAAGTTTATGATCGAATTCACATTCGTTCAATAGATTCACGATCGGTCGGACAATCTTCCCCTTTGAATGCATAAACAATGCACCCACTTGACAAGTGGGGAAAAAGAAAAGGCCTATCGAACAACAACATGGAACGAAACAAAGAGAATTACGGTTCGATGCTAAGTCCAAACCAAATTTTGGTGGTTTCAATTTTATACATCAAGTGGTGAAAAAATAAACATATTTATTTGGCTTGCCATCTAAGAGACCCTTTTTTCTCTTTTTTCTTATCTAATTTTACGTACTCGATTTCAAAGGGACAAAGCTTCGGGCCCTCCATGTGGGAGCATTTTCTTTTCTTTCTCTTGTGATGTTTTAATGCATGTGCTTTTTCTTTGCTTTTCCTATGTTTCTGTGGTTATATCTCACATCATCACATGTTGCGCACCACGCACAAAAGGGGAGAGATTCTAATCTTGCATGGCAAAAAAAAAAAAGGTATGTTTGCAACTTTTTTTTGTTAGGGTTTTTCGCGACAATGGCTCGTGTTGAGCAATGATTTTTTCAGCTTGCATGGCTGCTGCTATGATGCTCGAAGAATGGTTCCCCCCCCCCCCCCATCTATGGAATCTACTCGTCGTCTATGTTTCTTTTCAACTCGTCTGATCATCAGCAACGATGGATTTGTGTTCCCTTTCTTTCTTTTTTGCACTCTCTATTTGCAAAGGATAGCGTGAAGAGGTAGAAATGGAAGCGGGATGAGCTTAGATCGACATGTATTGTGACTATGCTTGAGCTCAATGAGTAATGTGCAATTGTAACCGATCAAAGTCTGAATTTAAAAGATAGGTAGCTTCGGTTTAATCCTGCAATCCAAAACTTGTGGGATTTCAACGGCTTAGTTCCAAATCCAACCGGTGAGTTCTTGACTCTCTATAGGGTTTGATCAAGTTGAGAAGCCCGACCTTTTTAGCACTGACAACAAGATCGAGAGAGAGAGAGAAGCAATCCTTTAAATTAAACAAAGAAGGTTTACTAAATATGTTGACACAGCACATTGTATAAGAGTTAGGACTGTCGATGCATTCGATATCGAGGGGTGATGATCAAAGAGTAGGTTATTCTGGAAAATTAAAGCATGTACCTTTCTTTGCACACGCGGTCTTATTGGTCATCAATTTGAAAATTTTAACTACCCACTATCTCACCGACCATCATATTAGGAGTAGATACCGACACTTATGGAAAAAAAATTAAATTATAGCACTGTAATTGCTCTTGACTATTTACATTCTTGGACCCAAGCCGACTATATTTCCAACAAGCCCAGCCATTTAAAGAAGAGATCGTGATCTAAAAATTTGAACTCTGGATGGATTTTATATACCTCCATGGCCTACCCATGTTCCTCAAAATATGGGATGAAAGTTAATAAAATTAATGTTTGGGTCAAAACAAGAAAGCAAAAGTGAGAATCAACAATTATATATATATATATATATATATATATATATATATATCAACTCCAATATCTCTTTCATTTAGCCCCCCGGGGGCTCGAGAAGCGATCGAGCAAAGTACAAACAAAGGAGGAAGAAGGAGGAGGAGGACTACGAGGAAGATGACACTCCCACATGTTTTGGTCAATCCACAAGCACGTGAATTTGTTCCCTTTCCATTATTATTATTTTCCTTTTTCCACCAAAAGGGAAAAGGAAAAAAAAAATTATAAATTTCTATAGATGTGGACAGGTAAAGAAAGGTGGCCTGAGAATCTGCGGCGAGGACAAAGGAATTTCATCTTTATCGAGAAAAGGCGAGGAAAAACCTCCAAAAGCAGAGGAAATAGGAATACAAGAGTCGAGAAAAAGCACGAAATGAGAAAACCCACATGGGGAGGGGGGGGGGTGCCTTTGCATGTGTGGACAAATCGAAATATATGCCGACCATGTGCTTTTTCTCCGCGTACAAAACCATGTCCAGGCCGAATTATAGCCCCAAATCAACGCCACCCCCCCTCCTTCAATTATTATCTCGACCGACGGACCCATGTAAAGTGACCGTAGAGGAATGAGTACTATTCTTGGGGATGAATTTGATTGATGATCGCAAAAATACTTGGTAGATTTAGTGATGATTTGAATCACCCTTTTGGTCGATTTTTTTATTTTTGATAAGAACAAAGGCTTTTCATTGAAATCTTGAAACAGAAGAATCCTGAAACGGGGTCTCAAAACAAAGCAGTTCAATAAGAGCCTGCGGAGGACGGGTCAATCAGCGTTCGGTAAGTTTTTTTTTCCCTAAAAGTCTTCGCTACCCAGTCTGTCACTCTATTGCTGTTCCTATTACAGTATTGCAAACTTTAAATAAGGAAATAAAGGAAGCTTCCCGCGTGCTTTGCAGATCAGGGCACGCTGTTCCCACGGCAGAGACTGTGAAGACTTCACGCTGTTGACCACCGAAAAGGCGATATGACTCCAGAGTTATTCGTTCACTCGCACGAGAAGAGAGAAAATCGAGGGTTTTCACCAAGGCTAAACACTCTGCTTGCTGAGCGGAGGAGACGAGGGCGTCCTTCGCAATTTGGTAATGAGATCACGAGATGTGTCGAAGTCCAGGGACTATTGGTGCAGTTCATCGTGAAATATTTAATTTATTCGCCTATGTCATGCATAGAAAGGAATTTGACTTAATGTGTCACAAGCCGAGAAATTCTAGGTCACGGAATAGCCCGTGCGGTGTCTGGTGAACAGAGAACACTAAACCAACATTCCTTCTATAGCTTTTCTTAAGAACAATACGCCGAACAACATATTCGTATTGAATCGTATCACGTCCAGTTTAGTTTGGACGTCCAGTCCCTCAAACGAGACACTCCGAACACTTTCAAGAGAGCAACTAATTTTGGCATGCCTTGGCCTCATCAGAAGAGCGATATCAGCTCCCGATCAATTTGTGTATGGGAGGCTAAACTCGCATGCAGAGCTCCTCCGAGTTATAATCGTTCTACCCTAGAACTCCTAGCACAATTGCTATAATGCCACTCGTACAAACCAATTATATCATCGCTTCCTCATCACTCCGTTTTTCATCCCAATGCCATAAAGCTCCACTCACAAAAGCACTAGAATACGGGAGAATCCAATCCGTATCACAAGGCTACTAGATAAATATGGTCATTGTGTAGTATAGAATAAGAATCACTCCTGGGTACATCAGCTACTATTCGACGAGCACATAGTATCTTGCCCCTAACGAACCGATAAGAATCGTTAAATCTGGGATGCGAGTTCTCGACACACACGTCGCGGGAGAAGAATGCTCGGAACACGGAAACGGGACGACTCTCTCGGAGATCGGGACGCGCGTCCCATCAGATCGCTTCGAACGGAATTGTTAAATCCTCCGGAGAACGCTTGGAATACGCAAACTTCTCGGCACACGGTACATCTTGATGGTTAAATGCCAGCCGGTTTGCCCCCCTTCGGTCCCAATCGATCCGATAGCGACGGGAAATGACCCCGCCCCAGGGGGCAAACGTGTGCTCCAATTAATTGAGCATGGGGACGGACAGCGAGAGGTCGGGACAAGGGGGTGGGGGGGGGGGGTGGTGTGCCCCGGTCCAACCCCCCGATCGATGCCTCTCCTTCGCTCTCGATCTTTCTCGAACGCCATTTAATCCCAAAAAAAAATTTGATTAAATGAGCGGATAATTACGCATGAACGGTGCCTTTTTTTAGTGGACACGCACCAAATATTCTTCACATAGAGAAGAAAAGGTTGGTGAAAGTAAGTGATTAGCGGAGGGTTGCTTGTTGCTTATTGCTTGGTGCTTGGTGCTTGGATACGCGCGATTCGAGTGTTTCAGTGGGGGAAGGCGAGGCGCGACGATGGAAGAGGACGGGGGAATGATTGCGATGGAGTCGTGGGGAATATCTTGAGGGACTACTTGACCCGACATTTTTGTGGGAACCCGATTTGATTGCTCTTTTTCTTTCTTTTTTTTATTTGATTGCTTGGTGGGGCCCCGCTCACCATTGCAATCATCCAAGGCCAATGATATTATACCTCCTCCTCCTCCTTTTTTTTTTTCAATTTATTTATTATACTTTTCTGTCAATCCTCTGGGCACTGAGGTTGATTTCACCGCGGAGCAAAAGTTGGCCTTTTCTTTTTTTCTTTTTTTTCTTTTTTAATATCACGAAAAATCCTAAATTAATAGACATGCGATAGATTTACCTCAAATTAAGTTTTTGATCAACAGAAATCCAAAATCTGTACATTTGTGACAAATTCACCATCCGTTAAATTTGATTAATACAACGAAAAACCACAAACTGGTAAAACCTGTCGCACCCATTAACTGTCACGTGTCATCCAACTCAGAAATTTGACGATAAAATTTAACGAAAATTAGCGAAGGGTAAAATTATTATAGATATACTAGCTTGAAGGTTTTTATGGTTAAAAAATTAATTTTGAGCAAAATTATCACAAATATATCAATTTGAAATTTTGCGTAATATCAACCTTTCTCTTTTTTGTTAATCGATTCTAACTTCTCTTTTGCACTTTTGGAGGGAAACCCACTTCTTCTTTGCGTACTACTCCCTTGTGTTGGTGATTTTTACATGTGCTTTTGCTTGCTACATGCTGTGGTAGTGGTACTGCCTTTGTCTTTTGGTTCATATTCACCGGTGAACATTCCCCTCGGGCAAATTCCTTTGGCATTATTCACCAATTTGGGATTCGTGTCGCCGGCCGAACTACATAGGCGTTACCCATTTCTAACATAGACTCGTGTGAACCGATAGAGCACTGACCATTACTCGAGCCTCTAAAGCTGAAGTGGGCCTTTGGGAAATTAGCAAGGGATCTTCGTTAAACCAATCAAATGTCGACAATTACAAAAAACCAGCGCTTGATAAGATGGAACTCGTCTGACGACTATAACTAACAATGCTATGAAAGATTTGATTAGGTCGATAAATTGAATGATGGGGTAAGTAAGCAGGCAATAACTTAATTCACTAAATAAAAAACAAAGTAATGAGATAATTCAAGACGATTCTTACATTGAGCGGTACAATTTCTTTTATAATGATTTTCGATTCCTTACAATCGCTCTGGCAAAGAGAAATTGAAGTTGGAATTTTTTCTCAAAGTCTTGGAATAAGCACTTGACGAAACCGCAACACATTACCCTTCAATCAAATTAATTATTTTGCAACTAACACGTTTGACTTGCCCGATCAGTTAAAATCAAAACTGGATAGGATTCCTAGGTAATGTGATTTGCATAAAACAAACCAAACAAAATCAATCATTTCCTAACTCAATTTCAAAATCAATTCGAGTCCCTACAAACCTGTCCAATCTCAATTACCTCGACTCAACTCCCAATCGATTTGATATAACATTACTACGTTGAGCCACAATCGATTTGTTTATTAATGTCGAAAAAAAAATAATGATCCTGCAAAAAATAAAAGTTGCTAGGAGGGAGATAAAAATCTAAAATACCATTGGAAAAAAAAGAAATTTAGAGAGAGAAAAAATAACCCAAAGCATGTATATTCACAATATCATATAGAAGATAGAAACAATTTAAGGCGAAAGATTGCTTCACAAAATGGAAGTTGTCCCGAGCGATCGGCCGACCGGTGGCTCGGCCGGAGTCACTGGCTCGACGGCGGGGCGGCGGGAGAGTCGGAGCTCGTGCCGGCGCCGGTGGAGGCGACGCCGGAGAGGAGCCGAGCGAGCTCGCTCATGGCCCTGACCTGCATCTCCAGAGCCTCGATGTAGTCGGTGGCTTCCTCGAGTATCACCGGCAACGGCTCCTTCCGGCAGCCGGGGACCAGCCGGCCGAGGACCCTCACCTTCCTCTGCACGGCCGGCATCCCCTTCCCCCTCAGCCTCGACACGCTCACCCTCGGCTTCCTCGACCTGCCGGCGGCCGCCGCCGCCGCCGCAGCTGCCGCGGGCCTCTTCCGCTTCCTGAACTTGCTGATCCTGATCCGGCCCGCCAGTATGGCCCGGCTCCACCGCGACCTCCCCTTGGCCGACGCCGCCAGGGCCCTGTCCGCCGCCTCGCGGACGGCCCTCCCGCCGCCGCCGCCCCCTCCTCCCCCTCCGCCGCCTCCGCCGCCGCCGCGCCGGGATTGCGCCAGGGCCTGGAGGAGGCTGGAGGAGAAGATCTGCTGCTGGGCCTGGGACTTCCACTTGGAGGACTGGCTTCTGGCCTTGGACTGGGCCTGGGCTTGAGCCTGAGCCTTCTTCTTCCTCCTCCTCGTCTTAGCCTCCCGCGAGCGGTCGCCGCCGGCGGCGCCGGCCGTAGCGGGGCTGCTCGTCGGGATCGGGTTCGGCGAGATCAGGGATGACGACATCGTACCGTCCTTGGGTGGTTTCTCGATCCGATTCGGCTCCTCGATTCAAACACGGAAAAGGGTACCGAGAATCTCAGAATTCCGCAGCTTTTTGACGGATGCGAGCTGCTGCTTATCTCTAGAGAGAGAGAGAGAGAGAGAGAGAATCCGAACAGGGGGAACCCGGAAGGAATTCAGCGATTCAGTGACGTGGGTGGATCAAGAAAACGATCGGACACGAAGGCGGCGAGGCGATCGGCGAGAATTCGATGCATCTGCTGCAGGCTCTCTCTGATGGCGAGGCTGAACAGGGGACGCGAGAGAAAGAAAGGAGGTAAAAGATGGCGGATTGCTTTTAGAGAGAGAAAGAGACACAGAGAGAGAGAGAGAGGGGGGGTATCAAGAAGGAGCACGCGTCGTTTTGCCGATCACACATTTTATATTTGCTCCGCTCGATCGTTTCGCGGCCCCCCCCCCTCTCTTTTCTGTGGGTGTGTGTGTGCGCGCTTTGGGTCTATGATTATGCCATTTGCCTTCCTCTTTTTTTTCTTATTCTTCTTCTTCTTTTTTTTTGGTCTTTGAGGCTTTTCTCGAGCAGTGATTTTTTACATTGGGGGGAGGGGGCCAATGGCATGCATCCTGATGTGGCGCGCATTTACGGGACTCGGGTGTCATTAGAAATTGACGCGCACCTTCCCCGCCCCCGCTCTCTCTCCCTCCCTCCCTCCCTCCTCCTCCGTCCATGGCCATCTCCGAGCCCAACTTTCGTCTTGGTCGACAAAAATATTTTTCATCTGCTTTCTTTTTTTTTTTGATGATCCGGGAACCTCCCTTTCGCCCGACAGGCTATTCGGTACTAAACCCGGGAGAAGGCTAGCCTAGCAATCCACCGCCAGGGCCCCCACTTAAATCGCCAGCGACGCAGAGTTTCGAACCGCTCACCTCCTGCGATGACGGGAGAGCTCAAACCAACTGCGCCACCTACGGATGGGTATTTTCTATCGGCTATTTATTTTAAGCAGTATAAATAATTACTTTTAAGTCACTTATTTTTTGCGAAATAAATACACGATTAATCTCCCCGCCGAAACTATATTTCTATATCTATTTATTTAAGTAAAACCACTTATGGATATCCTCCTCACTCCCTTTCTTTCCACCGCACCCACCAATTTTTTTTTTTTTTTACAGATGACCGCCCACTTTCTTTCTTTCCCTTTCTCGCTACTGGATTTCCTAAATTGCCCTTGCTTTCCCTATCTCGTGCCTGCTTATTATACATAACTACTAATTTTCTTTCTGTGCACAACACGCATGTATATATTATCCATATACATAAGCCAAAATAATATTTTTGTCTCGCTTTTAGATTATCTAGATTGCCGTTCATTTATTTCTCTTATACCCACTCATTTGATAAATGACCACTCACTGTTGTGCGCAACTGCGATTCACAATGCTTTTATTCAGAGTATTTGTTTTGTTCTAATATTATGTTCAACTCCAATTTTGTTTTTCGGCTTCTTGAGTCGGTGGGACATGAAAACTTTGAGGTACAAACCTCAAAATAGTTGCTATCATTAGCAATTGGGGTTTGGTTCATCGATGATGAATGTACTCACTACACGTGATTTACCGGCTCATGTGAAATAAAATGAACTCACATAGTTCATTAGTAACAAATTATTTTCCCAAATAAGAGCTATTTTTGGGTTCTCCTTACACTCTTTTTGTATATTAATTCTCATTTCACATGAATCGTCTGATTATGTAGATCCACACATGATCTAATGCTAGATCCACACAATCTAATTGCTTACTTGTAGTGGGCTTGCCAAGCCCTCAGTTTGGCTTCTCATCCTCGGCTTTTCTTTGTAGTAAATCCCAAAGCCCCACTAGCTTCGATCAACATTTATCTGCCATGAGAACTTTTGCATTTATTTTTTTTTGGATGTTGCGTTGTTAAATATGTCTTGAATTTTATGTACTTGGTCCGGTTTATGACCCGACCCGACATATTTTTTGTGCGACCTGAAAATTGAGATTTTGTTCGCGACGTGGCTAGGTTTTCTCATTGATGTACACAGAGAGAATTTTTGTTTTCGAAGAGTTTTGTGAGCCGTGAGCTTTTGTCGTTATTTCGACTTCTGAAAACTGTACTCTCTTTTGATTATAGTGGAATCTTGTCTTGCCTCGCCCGTGGACGTAGATCACGTTGTGATCGAACCACGTAAATCTCTGTGTTCCGTGTTTTTGCTCTTCCGCATAAGTTCGCAACACGCGTGATATTTCAAGTCAATTTTCACGCATAAAATTAAATTCTATGTATCAAAAATGGTGAAAAGGAAGACTATTCATACAGATATAGGACAAGGGGACTTTGTGAGGAATTATATCTTATTCTCTTGTTTCTGCTCTCTACAATGTTATACTGGATATGTCGAAATCTTGAGACCTAAAAGTTTCTTTGAAGTATGTTCCAAATTGCTTAGTTAAATTTGTCGACACCTTAGCATCACATCAACACAGATAACCTAAAAGAAAACTTGAGGAAAGAAAGCACCAAAGAAAAATGCCACATCGAGTTTATCGATCGCCTACTAATTAATATATCCCAAAGAACGTCTTTTGAGGATGCAAAGTTGACAAATTTTAGGACTTAGTTACACCATTTAAAACCTTTCCAAGATTTAATTACACCTATAATATGAGTTTTAGGAAGTCCTATGGATTTGATCCAAAAGCAAAAACGGGCTCATGTACTTGAACATGTGAGATACAAGTTGCCACTTTTTCCCTATGTACTTGAAGTTGTGAAATACAAGTTCCCACTTTTTCCCTTTATCCTTACGGGACGATTTCTCATGCCATTCAAGGGCTGAATTAAGGGCTAATTGACACACAGTCATTTGAGTCTAAACCTATTGAAAAAAAATACAAATGTACACTCAATCACCCTCTAATAAAAAATATTTTTTTTAAAACTAAAAATCAAACCCAAGAAAATGGTTTTTTGGAGTCTACATTTCTCAATAAGAGGTTCACCCCCATAATCACTCTCTGTTGAATCTAGGATTGTAATTGATGTAATGACAATTCATACATTTCAATATGGTTGATAATCCGTCAAAATTCTGTTGCTCCTGAAATATGTTTTTTGCGCTCAATGGACCTGACCAAGATAGGATAATATAATTCGATTAAGAATACCACAAAAAAAGAGAGGATAAATTAAAAATATTCCCCGAAATTTGTGGTGTTGGCTTCCACCACCAGCACCACCCTCGAGTGGCGGTCGGTGGGTCCTCTTTTGTTGTCATTCCTAGCAATGATTGGTTCCGCTGGTGATGATCCCCCAAAAAGAAAAAAATAACAATAATTAAACAAAGCAGAATTGCATGTGGTGTGTTGGCTTTATAGTCTCTTGATTGGAATTCCTTGGGATTTTCTATTGCCAATCGAGGGACCCTAATGCCCCACATTCTCGGCACCCGTCCTAATGTTACATGATAAGAGAGAAAAAACAAACAATAGTTATATCATAATGATCAATAGAAAAAGCTTAAGCCGAATTATATGATCTCTCACATGAATTCATGGACAACGTTTTTGTGGCTCCAGGACTCACATGAACCTTGCTCGGTTTGCTCCAGCTGGCTCCCGATAAAGATCTTGTAGAAAACTATATGGTCATCACAATTAAATAAAGATAGTTCATTAACTAATTTGAAAGGAAAAAGAAAAAGTTCATGGATTGCTATTGCTTTGACGGTATTGCATGTGTTAGACATTAAACACGGGGAAGATCAAACCCTAGGGTTTTTTTACCTTTTGTGAAGGCTGGTGAGATGTGGTTAAATGATTTGTACTCATTAAACAGGAGTAATCTTGAATCAAGAGCGCTAAATCTTTGCTTCGAAGTACAAAAAAGCGACATTAATATATATATTAACCCACATGGAGCGCACCACAAAAATGTGCCTCTCAAGAAGTCCCTCAAATGCTGTAATGATGATGGGTTTGATTCGATTAGATCTAAGGTATGACTTATCATCCTAAACCTAACTCGTTTTAGGAAGAGGTTAGGAGAGTGTCTGGACCAATGCGTTTTTTAGTTCTTCATAGGCATTATTGTGTACTGGTTTTCTAGAGAAGCTTGCCTCCCTTGGGTTCGACACAATGAAACATTTCCCACCAAAACGGAGGAGGGGCATTGAAAAATTGCATATGGGAGCAAAATATTGTGTGGTGCAAGTGGCAACATTGGTGATTTTATTTCTCTTTTTATAATTCGGGAGTGCGGGCGTAGAGATCCAATTTTGTGTAAATTCATGAATTATCCCGTAAGCTCACGAACCGTGTTAGAGAGGTCGATGTGGATCCCTCGATTTATTCTTTTGTGGAGGTGGATACAAATTTTCCTTGCAAGCATCCACACTGCTGTATGTAATGGTGACTTAACGGCGTTAGCGCCACATGGGCGATTTCCGCTCATGTACTTAACGGAAGCTTCGGATTTAGTGCAGTTCAAAAAGTTCGAGTACTCAATTGAACAACTAGAAAAATTTAAGTATTTGAGTGCACATTGACGATGTCATTACCCCAATAAAAAACGAGAGAGATGATTAGAGACATCTCAACAGCCACCAAGCAGACTAATCTTTTAAGGTTGGCATATTTAAAAAGACCAAACAATTTCTCCTTTTCGATTGGGCGAGTAAGGTGGTCAAAAAAATTCAAATTTTACATGATAACTTCCATTCAAATAAGGCAGTCCAAGAATGAAATTCCAATAACATCTCTCAAGGAGTCTCAACTCTAAGCCAAACTGAAACCGTACCAGCCAAATCCAGAAACCATCACGGACCGCTGGAAGGTGACATGGTGCGGATCTCAATTCACATGTTCGTGGGATTTATCAAGAAAGTACTTCAATAATTGCGACTATCTATCTTATGTCGGCAGAATGAACGAGGGATATATGAACATGTTGGTCTCGAGAATTCGATGGGATGCATGGATCGCCCTTGAACGGCATGAACATCGTCCATAGTTTGAAGATAAGATAGCTGCCAAGAATTATGGCCTGCGTGTAAAACGATTTTCAATATCGGTACGGCAAAAAGGTTGCCGGCAACGTTTGACGCGAAGGAAAAGGAGGAGGAAAGAAAGAAAAAGGAGAGAGAGAGAGAGAGAGAGAGAGAGAGAGAGAGAGAGAGAGAGAGAGGCAACTTTTGCAGTTCGAGCCTAGCACAACTCCCTGCATTAATGCCCTGAACTTTTTCCCTCAAGAAGACCTGTTCGTTGGTTTACCTGCCTGAAAATCTTTTGTTCAATGGGAAGAGGTTTCTGCATGTGCAAGGCCGTGTCATATAAATCCAATTTTCCAAAATATCAAGACCAATTAACCATCTTGGCTTACCAAGTGACGATGACATGGTATGGATGGACGGGTTCTCTTATTAGATTTATGTTGTCTTTTTAGGCGTCACTTGTTAAATCTGTTTTGTAAAACGATCTAAGTACCGTTAGTATTACTCTTTAAAGCAAACCCGGTATTGTGAGCTTGTTATGGGTTAAGGGGTCTCTTTACCCATAGCCCTTGCTTTTTGATTAGTGCGAATCGTCACGTGGCGCGAATTCAACGTTTGTAAAAGAAAGGGATAAGTAGATCACCCCTCAGCTCGTTACGCTCATCCTTCCTCACCTAACTATTCTAAGACGTGGCATTGTATTACAGCCTTCGGATCCGATGGACTTCAAGTGATATTCGTGTTGAGGTTAATGTCTTTTTTTTTTGGTAAAATATTGAGGTTAATGTCTTGTATTCTATTATCCAAAAAATTATGAGGCGGTTCTGAAAGGCCCCCTGACGACTGGACAACACGGGGGTTTCGCTCCCTGGTGAGCGGGCGGGAGTCCGAGGGATTGCCCCGACAGGAGTCGCGGGGGCAGCGCCCCCGAGCCATCAGAGGCGTTTTATGTTCAATCATAGAAGGATTTATATGGGAAAGCTAAATATTTTAGGCTATGTGGGCAATTTTGTAATTTGTGCCATGTAGGGTTTCGCTATATATATTTAGGGCGAAACGGATCTCTAGAATAGAGGCAGGGGGTGAGAAAGAGTGGATGTACACTTTTCTACGTTATTAGTGAAACGAATCTCTTCTTCCCGTGGACGTAGGTAGGCGGAACATCTCTCCTGCTGAACTACGTAAATTCTTGTATTGTGCGAATTTTCATTATTTTCTCGTATCGTCGATAGGATCGAATTTAGATATTCGATAATTCGCATTATCGAAAGGCTTATATTTACCACCTTAATCAGAAATATACTAGCATGGCTTATGAATAAAATATGGTCTAGGAATTATCTGCTCTAGGTAACTGAGCGGCTTTTAACAAGACTTTGCTTGAGACACCCGCCGGTTCGACTCCCTTCACTTACCCGTCTCTGCCCCCACTCGCCAACCACTTCGTTAGTGACTTCAGTTACACTTTTAGATGCGCACTCATCACTTTTTCAATACGCTTTTTCAGCAAGTTGCGGAAACAAGCCTATCGTGCCTAACTGTCGTACCCTGGTACCCTAGTAAAGGAAAACATTTCTTTTTTAGCAAAGCAGGAAAGCATCAAAGATCACCAAAGATTGATGTGGTAGATAGATTATTGGAGCTTCTTTTGGGGTTCGGGATCGTGCCTTCCAGATACCACCCACCACCATGTAATTTGTCTCAATGCATCGTTCTAGGATCAGCATAGCTGTTAAATTGAAGTGCCCGCTCATGAATCGGAATATTAAATTTACGAGTCGAGAATCGAATCGAGCTGTGAGATATGGATGAAATATCTGAAATCAGTATGCTGGGTCATGTATATTTATAAATGATTTTGTTAATGGGGCATTCATTACGATTGCGTTCTATTATAAATCAACGGATCTTTATATGCCGTTTCATTTATCGTATCATTATAGAGTGAAAATTTTGTGCTTTCAATAATCTTGAAACTAACAAAATATAGCCCACATCGTAAAATACGATAAAAGTCAGTACATCTCATAGGTAAAGATACAAAAATCAAATTGATAGATACGTATCGCATCGTATATTAATAAGAGAATCAATAGACTCGCTTGGGATTTAGGAGATCAGTTATCCGTTCGATTGATTTGTATCGATTAGATCATGAATCAAATCGAATCACACGATACGAATCTAGAATCGACCGATATTAATAACCATGACACCGATGGATCTTCAGGAAAAAAAAAAAACTCCCCCTCTTGCTTCCCTTGCTTAATCAGCTTTAGGAATTATTAAACTGCTTCGTGTCGTGTGATTGTTGACTGCTTCCGAAATTAAACCTTGTGTTTTGTTCCATTGGTGCCGGGTCTTTTCTGATGACCACCTCCTTGATTTCTTTTAAATCTTTCCTGTGATCATGAATTTACAACAATGTCGAGCCATCGGTGGCTGCTAAAGAAAAAAAAAGAACAAGAAAAAAAAACCCCATGTGGCTGCAGAGAAAGAGATGGAATGGACGCAGATGTTACAGATGATGGAGAATCAACAGTACCTAACGGATCGGATTAGTTGAGCAGTCTAATTAAGAAAAAGATGGGGCAATCAGCCCCAGTTATGCAGGGTTCTTTCTCGATGGGGATTGGCTACTAGTACTTTACAATATAGATACACGATTGCTTACGTACGTGAATATGGACAGGGGAAATTATTGTTGAAGTACGCCTTCACCGCTCTGATGAAAACCGCACCGGTCACGTTCGGTATCTTGAGGTTGAATGTCGTCTCTGGAAGAGAAAAAAGTCGTCGATCAGTGATTAACTCGAAGTCCGACTCTTATCGGTCTAGGACGGGGAAGAAGGTGACCCCCCCACTTATGCACACAACATGATTTCGTCAGAGCATCTCTCGAGTTTGAACCTGTTTCCGAACTCGAATCAAAGTATGTGAAATTCGATTTGTATTGGGTGCGATGTGGCGTTGGAATGTGTTTCCTAATTCTATTGGGTTAAATTCGTCGAATGAAAACGGAAATATGCGTAATTGAAGTGAGTAAGGAATCTACGGCTTCATGGGCTTTCCTTTTCATACATGTACTACATGAAGCTGGTGGCCCATAAACCTGCTCCGACCTGCCCCGTTTGACGATACTGTTCCGAGGTCCAAGGTCCCGAGGCTTTGCAAGTGAAAGAACTCTGGAAAAAGGATCCAAACCCACCATTGGTAAAACTCGTTGAGGAACTCATGAACTGTCCTCTGTCAGTTTCTTGGTAATTATTTCGACCTGTGGATCCTGTTTCAATGGGGAATCTGCCTACACGACTTGCTTTGGATTCGGCAGCATATATCTTCACATGTTCAGATAGAAAGTACTAGTTACCTCCATTCACTAGAAGAGCATCTAAGATCAAACAAGAAAAAGGACCAGTTTGAAGTCTAAACACGACTTCATTATTGATTTGCAACCCCAGCGGGCCACACAATATATACCAAAAACTCGTAATCAAGCTAGCTGATAGAAAAGAAGAGTCACTTAGTAGTTTCTTCTCCTACATAACAGCGCACAAGAATTTGCCGAAACTGACAGACCAATTCCTAGAGCTCTATGTTTAGTTATTTGCAACATATAGTGAAAGCACATGGCACGGCAGATGAGAACTAGCCCGTAATGCGGATCGTATATGTTATGCGTTGGATGCCTTAAACTATGAACTGCCCTCCTATATATGTTTGGCATTGGATTGATACCTGAACCCAGCGGAGCCAAGTTCAAAACTGGCTCAAGTTCTGATGGAAACTGGCTATACCTCCGTGTTTCCGAGGTCAGGTGTCTGTATACACGTGGAGCCCCATAAGGTCCCGGTCAAGAATCAAAACATAGAACAAATTACCGATGATATGTATCTCATTACCCTTGGGGCCAGGTCACAGTACACATAAGATAGGTTTATGACCGATGGCTTTATTCAATTGTGAGAAGCATGCCGAACTGATTAATCAGTTCAATTCAAAGCTGTACCGGTGTTCCCATGACACATCCATATCAAACAAGTGTTTGGATCATCTTCACAGAAGAGCAGCAATGGGATCAACCCTACAGTTTTCACCATCATAGCACAATAAGCATAGAAACCTACACCTTAAGTCGGTAAAGGGCCATAAGACATGATTCGAGAGTCAGCACTGAAGAAGAACAACACTGACATTGCAAGTATCCATAGCAGAAGGCTAAAAAAGAAAAGATGGATGTTCAAGGAAGCGAGTTCGCCAGAGTAAGTTCTCTTTCCAGGTGGATTATGAAGCCCATCCACTTGATTCGCAATTGCTCTTTCTAAAAGCTTCACTGACTGCCGGTTCACATCGAGCGACTTTAAGACCTGTGCTCGAGCTGCTGTGAGAAGATTTGCTGAAACTTTTGCATCAAGAAAACCAATCTTGGAATTGCCTGGCTTATTGGAATCACAGGTCTCCAACAGAAAACTCCCATCATCACCTGTGATCTCCGACGAGCAGCTGAGATCAGGTGAAACTGAACCCACGGAAGGTGAAGGGTCAAATGCTTGCATGACGATCTGCGAACAGGGTGGCAATAAACTGGTGAAATAATATCGGGCAATCTCTGGACCATCTAGTATCATGTGGCGAGGAATAGCAGATAAAGTTAAAAGCGAGGGGAAGCAACTGAATACTGGGAACACATTATTAGCATTCCCAAATTTGTAAAGCAAGAATGAGGAACTACAGCGAATTAACCACCAAGGAACGTTTCAAGCATAGCCAACTTAAGACCAGTTCATGAGCACACAAACTAATGACGGCATCCTAAATCTATCAAAGCAATTCTGAAGTTCACGAATGACATTCACAATCAAAGCATCACATTCTGCATCCGCATTCTTTGAGCAATCACGCACATTGAGTCATCGAATCGACCTTTTCATTTGGGGAATGAGCACAAGATTTTATAACTACATGCTGCTCCTAAAAAACTTCACAATCAAGCAAGTCATTGCGAATCCAGATTGCTATTATGTGACCTTCATCTTCTCTGTCATGAAACAGTAGGACACAAATTCGCAAATCTGACAGCAGCATTGAAAGCACAACGTCACAATTTCAAGTTGACTACATCGCATTAACATCAAATGGTTTCCCTAGCAGAGGTACCGCGACACAAGCATATCCGCGATCGACACTGATTACGGCTAAAAACGCGAAAAGATGACCATAAGCTCAGGCACACGTCTCTGAATCCGCATTTTTGCAACGGAAAAACCGCCGCCGCGGCTACGTTCACGCAGATCATCCGAATCAGCTCAAAACGATTCACCTATTCCGGCCAAAATCTCCGAGAAGAAGCAGGACCGTTACCTCGGCGGTCTCGTCATCGCGATTGACGTCCGAGATTTCGGAGACGGAGGACAGATCGAACGACTTCCTCGACGTACCTTCGCCGCCCGAGGCCTTCTTCGGCACCTGAAAAAAAGAGGTCGGAGAATAAGCCCAGGCGTTCCGCAAGCGCGCGCGCGGACGCGAGGCCAAGTTCGAACCCGACGGAACACGGACGACGGCGACGGCGATGACGATGACGACGACGGCTGGTGCGCGAGGAAAGGAAGGAAGACGGGAGGGGAAATCGCTTACCTGCGCAGGTTTCTTCGGCGGAGCTTCGGCGGGCTTCGGTTTGCGATTGAGAGACGGGGAGCGCGAGCTTGAGCTCGAGCTCTCCTTCAATGGCGTCTTCTGCTCTCTCATCTCTCTCTCTTGAGTGCGAGGGTGGCGCGAAACTGAGTCTATATATAGTGAGGGATCGAGAATCGTGAATTAAGAGGAACGGAGAAATTTTTTTTTTAATATCTAATATTTGCAATATTAGTAATTTATTTGATTTTTTTTGTCGCTCGATGTTAAAAATATATCCTTGTTTGAATATGCCATGGTTATGAACATGTTACCATCTATTTTTTTTTTTTTGCATTGAAAAATGTAATTTGCGATTTTTCGTCATGAGTTTTGTAGATTAGAAGACGCGAATCTTATTTCTTCATTTTCCGCTTTTCTTTCTTGATTCTCTCACAAGTGATACATATCTTTCCTCTTTCGCTCTCACACACAAAAAACACGAGTTTTTTTAGCAACCAAAAAAAAAAATCATGAACACAGGTTTAATTCGTCACGGCGAAGACAAGTTTTCTCGGAAGCAATCCAAGGACTTACTCCTCTTGCCTCAGTAATTACCCGCTCTGAAGGAGAGAGGCGAGAAAACACTGTCGTGACCCAACGAGATTAGTCAAGCCCAAGTCTTCTAAGAAAAAAAAATCTCTGCCTAATCACAATTATCAACTTTTCCTTTCCCCAATTTTTTTTTGTCTTTGGTGTTATATTTTTCCTCAGTCCGCACATTTTCTAATGCTGTGTCGATGTAAATATTGCACGTTCGAAAGATTTCACTTTTCATTTCATTACTTACATTATTGCTCGAACCCTAAAAAAGATTTGACTGAGTAGTGCCTATGCTCATTCCACTGGATCAAATCGCTCACAAATCATATAGGTTGCATACTTGATCCCATCCGAAACATGAATTTACTTATGCATTCTGAGTTGAGAATTGATTCTTATCATCACATCATTCGTAAGATTAGTCTGTCTCGATTTTTTCCGGATCTCTCGAAATGGAATTATGAAGATTTTGAAAGTTTGATCACATTAGTAGCCTTGGATATCAAATCTTAATCATCATTACTTCTTGGGCGTGGCTTAAACCGTTTCCAATGGTTCAGCAGCAGAGTGATAGTCCACTTCAAACTTGTTTCTTTTTCTTTTTAAAAGTTGTTTTTGGAGCGGCTTCAAGTTTAAAGATTGTATACTTGATACATCATAATCTCAGCAACTCTTCTTTTCAATCTTTGAAGGATGGTGCAAATTGAGGAATGATCCTCGTTTCAACTATTAGATCTTCCGAAAACAATAAAAAAATGATCTTGTACTATTAGATGATCGTGATATCATGTTCTTATTAGTCCGTTCTTTCTGTGGTTAGGCGATCAATTCCGATTATGAAGACAGTACTTGCGGTCTGCCTTGCCCTCGCACTGGTCTCGGCGAATTTCACTGATGCTAGGACTGCCGCTCTCGCCCGTCCTAGAAGCGAGAGCAACCAGACTGGTTCTGTCGGGAGCCAATCGCTTGCTTCTGGCGACAACACCAGGAACAAAGGTTTCGGTACCTATTCAAGTGCTCCTACCGACGCCTCGACTGAGAATACTCCCCACACTCTCATAACAGTGTCTGCCAACAAGAAGCCCGGGGGATGCTAAAACTGCTTGGCTTGATGGGACGATGGTCGACGGATCATACCTAAATTACTAGGTAGTAATGACCAATAATTTGGCAACTCTCCGTATTTGCAGCACAGAGCTTATGCATGGAAAATGCTAAGTTCTGAACAGAAGGTTGAAAGATCAGTTTGAGTGTGCAAGCGTGCGATGGTCCTATTGTATGCTATATGCGAGCATCATGCGCACACATTATGAATATCATCAATGCAAATCCGGTCATTGCTTGGTTTTCTTATGGTCATGAAATCTTGTCGATCTGCACCAAACTTCGACCTTAGACAACACAACGATTGCAACACTAGATAAAACACTTCGTTGCTGAAGAGAAAACTGTGTCGCAAGATGTTACCTAAGAGCCAACCTAAGGCAACCAAGAGCACAAATGTTGCGCTAGACTCGATCATTAGGAAGCATAACCAAGAGCGTGGCCTTAAGCATGACAGCCTTTTGGTGGTTTAGCTTTTTATTTCTAGGGTAGACCAAGATCCACTACAGGTCCTTTTACAACTCCAGAACAAGAACAACAAAATATACAGACCAGATGCTGGTAACCATCCATCTACAATACATTCGAAATAACACTAACTATTCACAATCTATTAAGCTGCACATTCCAGTAATGAAGACATAGTTGGAGTGCCTGAGTCGTAACCCGCAGATACTTGCGTCGTACAAAGACTTCGCTTATTGGAGAGGCTTGTCGTGAGTAAAATTCGTGTTGATGTCGCTTGTTGGAGTCTTCGCTTCTTAGTTCGAGCCACATTTACGCACTTTACAAAAGTAAAAGAAGGAACTATAATTATCCTAGACGCTGCGCTTGGGCAAATTAACGAAGGCTTGGGCATCTGTGATATTTTGAAATTAATGGCCCGATGAAGGATCGTTGATGTGGTTATATGGACTTCAGAAGCAAGTTCAGAGGGGTCCATTGCGCCGAAGCAATGAATTAGAGCTGCCATAGGGTTTAACACTCTGAATAATTATTCTTTAAACTATCTATAAGAAGTTAAAAAGAATCTCTATTGGAGGACTTAGTTTTTCTTGGGATCAGTCTGATGATTTTCACTTTCAATCCTTCGACAATGTAATATGAAATCACACTGATCATTAACAATAAGATTTGATATTTTTTTAATAATTGTAGGGCTAGACAAGGATCATCATTCTTGTGATAGAAAAGATACTGCATTGATCAAATCTACATTTTCTTCTAATAAAAATCCGATTGGAATGTTTTCCTTGATCTCATCACGTGGATTTTGACTCCTCCACTTTGAGAGTTTGCGATAGAATGCTGCCGTGAATCACCAAATGAGGATTTGTTCCACTGACGTTAGAACACTTACCCTAAGCACTCTCAATGGAAGATGACCCCTTGCGTGCTGAGGACGACCGCTTTAGTTGTGGCCATCTCAGCCACCACTCGCTGAGGATGAACAGAATGTTCTTCCCCCACATTCAGGATCGGACGGTAATTTTTTAGTCAGATATTTGTGAGCAGTCGCAGTGGCTTTTTTGGTGGTTCAACATTGAAGAGATTGCATTGAGTAGGTTGGAGATACGATATTTCGTCTTAAAGTGAAAGTCTCAATACAGTCGTATATATTTATTGATGATTTGGACTAGGCTATTTACTACAAATGACATGATGCCAAAACGAACTAGTTGTACGTATGCATATAAATTACTTTGGATACGGTGCTTGTTGTACTAGTTAGGTTCTTTCAATCTCCCTAGCTTTTCAATAATTTGTTCTGTGGTCTGTCTTCTCTGTTATGTAAAACCCTAGCACTCGCAACTACAGTTGGATAACTCCAAGTACTCTCTCGGTGTTTCATTCAATGACACCAAGCATTTGTTCTCACATTTCCCATTAGTAGAAAGTTAAGCAGGTCTATAACCACCAAGTTTGAGTAGATCCTTTATAAAAATTGAAGTAGGTCAAGACCTGCCCAACATTAAGTAAATAGAAAAAATCCATCTCTCTCGCTCTCTATTATGTGTGTCGTCATCTCGATGATGCAGCCAAATCTTGATGTGAGATGTAACAGCCGGGCTGCTCTTGGTGAAGGCTTCTCGACCATCCATATCTCGATGTGAGCTTTGTCGTTTTCCTCGATCTGGCTCTCCTTCTGAGTTCTTCTATCCGTGTGTGTCGTCATTGCTGACTCAATAACAAGCAGATCTGGCATGCTTGTCGCCGTCACGAGATCTGTTATGCAGAGGTCTGGTTTCGATCGGGGAGAGAGAGAAGACCGAACATGGCTTTGTGGTGGCTGAGGAGTCACTGGCAATAGTGACTGTAGACATGCTGGTTGTTTTTGTTTTGGTCAGAACATGCTGGTTGTTGACAGGAGTACTATTATCGCCAGTTACGGTGGGAGCTACGGCAGCTTCGACAAGCAGCGGATGTGGCGGGTCTAAGAGAGAGGGAGCACTAATTAACAGCTACATAGCTTTTGTGTTAATCTGATTATAGCTTGATTCTAAGCATTCCATACTAATGTAATGAAGATTTTATCAAAGTTTCCCTTCTAACGATTCACCGCATGCCCAGTGATTATCGCGCTGCGACTTTGAGTATGCAATGAAAAACTTGATTTTACGTTGTTTTATGCTACTCTCCTCATGGAATCTCCCATTAAAGAATGCATGTTGTTAAATATGTCTTGAATTTTATGTACTTGGTCCGGTTAATTTTCGGGAACCCTATTTGTACTGTGACTAGGTTTTCTCATTGAGTTACAGAAAGTTTTGTTAGCTGTGAGTTTTTCGTCGTTTTTCGACTTCTGAAAATTGTACTCTCTTTGATTATAGTGGAATTTGTCTTGCCTCGCCCGTGGATGTAGATCACCTTGTGATCGAACCACGTAAATCCCTGTGTTCTGTTTTCTACTTTTCGCATCTGTTTACAACACATGTAATTATTAACACTTTTACCTCCCGGTAATACTAGGACCTTAAACCGTTAATAGGCGTTAAATAGAACCTATGTACCTAACTATTATTGACTTTAACCACGGCCCTTGGATTCCAATTTTGTCCGAAGTAAAATTGGCCCTCCAAGTTAGCACAGTTTAATGTAAGTATCTTCCTGCAATTATTGCAGATGGAAAAAGATTTCACCATTCATCTCATTACACCCATTGCTGAACCCTAGAATGGGGACATATGATCCCCTCACTAATCATAAACTACTTGAATGTCAACACACGAGTTGCCTTAATTATCCATCTCAATCATGGTTACTTTCTTGGGTGGCTTATCCTCTTCCAATGGTGCAGCAACATTGTGAACTCCCCACTCTAAACTTGCTTTTCTTTCCTTTTTTTCTCTAGAGTGCTTTTGGAGTGTTTGTTTGATGAAGAATGCATTCTTCTCTAACCCTAGCAACAGAACAATTTTATTTTCCTAGAAATTGCACAACAATATGGACCAACAAGTCATCAACATACCAAGTAGAGATTTCTCCATAGCAGAAACAGGTATGTTCAACAAAACCCTAGATTTCAATATCTTCTTTCAGTACTGCAGCTCATCCAGATCAAGAAGGATGTTTAATCCCTTTGAAGCTGTGTTAATTACTTAGATTTGAATTCTTGGTATTATATGTGAAAAGAAATTGAGAAATGCTTCTTGTCGAAATCAATAGGTCTTAAACCGGTGTCTTTATAGCTTCGTTTAAAGAAAAAATTTGGTTATTATTGGATGATCACGATGTGATTGTATAAACTCCGTCTTTCAGAGTTCAGCGACTGAATCCAATCATGAAGGTGATATTTGCACTCTTCCTTGTGCTCACGCTGGCCATGGCAGCTCTACAGGCCGATGCAGAGCGTCGACTCAATGACACAAGCATGGGCCGCAAAGCCAGTGCCGGCGGTAGTGATGCTACCATTTCTACTGAAGCTGCCGCTACTACTACCGCTACTTCAAGCAAAACTACCGGATCCCCGAGTACTGCAAGTGCTTCTACTCCTACTGTTGCTACTGCTACAAGCAACACGGACGCTGAAACCAAGCCCCAACAACATGAGAAGAACGACCGTTATGGTGATTTCTCGAGCGCTCCGGCCAGCAACGATCCCGATGGTACTCACCGTGTGATAAAAGACGGGCCATGAGGAGGCTGAACCGATCTGCTCGGAGGGTGGGATTGGTCGGTGTCGATGTGAATTATTAGGTAGTAATGAAATGAATAAGTTCGCAAATTCATGTGTGAGGCATGGATCTTATGCATCTGGCACCTTGAGTTCCACCAGAAAGTCGATAAGAATTTGTGTGTACCCTCTGAACCACCAAAAAAGAAAAAAGAAAACCTTTTTGTGTGTTCGTATTGCCTATTGTGTGATTTATAGGTATGCTGCAACATTACATATAATCAGCTGGCTCTCAGGCCAAACTGCTATATACATGTGTATCGTATGTGTACTAAAAATTGACGAATAAAGAAACCTTGCCCCAGCTTGGTTTTGTGTGCTTATAAAAACTTCTTGACTCTCAAAATTCAAGATTAAATCAAAGGTCCGAGAAAGGATTAAGGCGTTACAAGAGATTATCGTACAAAGAAGTGTTGAGCAACATTATATTCTCTCCAAGGGCGAAGGTTTATCAGATAAAGCATTTGGCTTCGATAAAATCTTTTGACGATGGACTGGACGAGGGGACTATGTGTGCATCCCTTTTAACGTTTAAAGGATTAGTTGAGTGGTTAAACGCTTAGTTTGGATACGATGAGTCTTGCGTTCAAATCACCATGAGGCGTACTTGATGCATGTGAATGGGGTGAGTCGCATGGACTCGTGGGGATTAGTAGAGGCGAAAGATTTATATATTTTGTGTTTCTAAAAAAAAACAGCAAGAAAGGATACGATAGGAAGAGAGATATAGTGTTTCCTTAGGACAATCCATAGTATTTTGGCGATTAGTTATATCATGTGCCGATGGCATATGGAGAAGCAAGATGGTTGATGATACCAGAGTGGGAGGAGATTTAGAAGGTTGTAAAAGTGCGACAAATAAATGTTCACCACCCGAGGAATTCACCTTATGATACATGGCATATGATAGGGTTAATGCACAACCCCTAAGGAATCCACCTTAGGAATGATAAATAGCATGTAACTCACCACTCAATAGAATCAATAAATAAAGAAGAAAGATACAGAGTTACAGATAAAACTCTAATCCAAGAGTTCAATTATGAAACTCATTTCTTTAACCATCAAGAAAATCTTAGAGAAGTTTAAATAGACTCAATTTAGAACAACCTCAAAGCATAGACAAGTTTCGATACACCTTGTATTTTATTTTCCAAGACAAGACCAACAATCCTGATCAAAACATAAAGAAGAACATTGACTCGACTCAAGATGACTCTACAAACAAAAGATGATGCATAAGAGTAACTCCTAGAAAGACTCATTCTTAAGTAGACTCAGCATCGCTTGGTAAATTAAGCCTAACTTCCTCTAGAAGACTCCAAATAGCATCAAACTTGATACATTAGAAACTAGATAGATAGAGCTTTCTAACTACATACCGTGAGAGCAGATTGGAGCACGGAAATCTTCATGAAAGTACAGAAGAAAGTGACTCTTAAAATTCCGCCAATAGTGTTGAACTTATCCCCCAAACAATTTACATTTAAGTGTTGAGCAGACTTAGTCTTGTTGAGAAAAATTTTCATCAATTAATCCTATCAGAGGATGGGATCCTATGCGGTTTATGTACCGGTATCGCAATTTAAAGGTTACTAGCTAATGAATGCATATGTTCTGACATACGTGACATATATAGTCTCTAAATAGATCAATTACGTTATTGCTAATTTAGACTTCATTCAATCACTTTAAGTCCGTTGGAAACATAGTCAAAATTCAGCGTTGCATATAATTTATATCCATTCGCTTTTGAATTGAAGTATCTATAATATATCTATTAAACATATATAAAAGAAGGATCCAAGTTTGGCGTCTCCTATAAAACTAAGGTATCTCTCCACACATAAATAATTTGAATATGCTATACTGGTTTGGTGATCGACATAAGTGCTAATTGCCTGAATCAACATCAGTGCCCCATTTCTCTCACATAACATGGTGATCCTTGTGAGATCTCTCTCTCTCTCTCTCTCTCAATCTGCTAAATGTACCTAATACTAACAAACAATCTGACTAACTTCATTAAGCTCCTAAACATGGAAATAAAAGAGGCATACAAACTTATCCTGGCTAATTTCTACTCGTGCTGAAAATCCCCACATCCGGTATTAAGCAAAGAGTCACTTTCAAAGGATAAGTGATCTCTTCATTTTCAGGACCAGTTAACCAGAAAAGAACATGACCTACATTAGAAAGATTTAGATATTAAAATTAAATGAGCTCCAACAAGTAATTAACGTAGTGTGACTGAGAATGCCATGAAAGGCTAGTTTAAAGCTGTTTAAGCTACTGTTCTCCTTGCTAAATGGTTATGAACATGTTACGATCTTTTTTGTGCATTGTAAAACGTAATTCGCGATTTTTTGCCGTGAGTCTTGTACACTTTTTTTAGTTAAATGTTATTAAAATGAGTAGACGCGAATCTTATTTCTCCATCTTCCACTTTTCTTTCTCGATTTCTTTCGCAAATCACACATATTCCCCCTCTCTCTCACACACATAAACATGAGTCTAATTCGTCACGACAAAAATGAATTTTCTCGGGAGCATATCCAAGGGCCTCCTCCTGCCTCAATAATTACCCACCCTTGAGGAGAGGCGAGAAAACACTATCGTGACCCGACGAGATTAGTCAAGCTTGAGTGTTCTAAATAAAATTTTTTTTTACCTGATTAAAATTATCAACTTTACTCTGCCAAATTTTTCCTCAGTCCGCAATTTTGACGTAGTGTCAATGTAAATATTGCACATCGGAAAGATTTCACTTTTCATTTCATTACTTACATTATTTCTCGAACCCTAAAAAGGATTGACTCAGTAGTGCCTATGTTCATTCCACTAGATCAAATCGCTCACAATTCACATAGGTTGCATACTTGATCCCATCTGAAACACGTGTTTGCATACGAATTTTGAGCTGTGAATTGATTCTATCATCACGTTATTCGTAAAACTGGTCCTTCTTGATTTTTTCCAATCTCTTGAAATGGAATTATGAAGATTTTCAAAGTTTGTGAGTAGCCTCGGATATCAAATCTTAATCATCATTACTTCTTGGGCGTGGCTTAAACCTTTTCCAATGGTACAGCAACAAAATGATCACCCCACTTAAAACTTGCTTTTTTTTTCTTCTTTACAACTTGTTTTGGAGCTTTTGTCTGCTGAGGCATGCATTCTTAGGCAGCTACAAGTTAGAGATTATATACTTGATACATCATAATCTCAAAAACTTTTCTTTTATAAGTTTTGAAGCATGGTGCAAATAGAGGAATGATCCTTGTTGCGACTGATACATCTTCCAAAAAAAAAAGAGAATCTCGTACTATCAGATGATCGTAATATCATGTTCTAATTAATCCATTCTTTCTGTGATTAGGCGATCGATTCTGATTGTGAAGACAATACTTGTAGTCTACCTTGCCCTCGCGCTGGTCTCGGCAAATTTCGCTGATGCTAGGACTGCCACGCTTGCCGGTCCTAGAAGCGAGAGTGACCAGACTGGTTCTGTGGGGACCCAGTCGCTCTCTTCTGGTGACAGCACCAAGAACGAAGGTTTCGGTACCAATTCAACCGCTCCTACCGACACCTCAATTGAGAATTCTCACCACACGCTCATAACAGTGTCTGCCAACAACAAGCTCGAAGGCTGCTAAGACTGCTTGGCTCGACAAGATGAGGGTCGACCGATCATATCTAAATAACTAGGTAGCAATGACCAATAAATTGCTAACTCTCCATGTTTTCAGCATAGAGCTTATGCTTGGGAAATGCAAAGTTCTGAACAGAAGGTCGAAAGATCAGCTTGAGCGTGTACATGTAAGTGTGGTGTTGGTCCTATTGTATGTTATATGCGAGCATCATACGTACATATTATGAATATCATCCATGCGACCCGGTCTTTGCTTGGTTTTTTTATGGTCATGAAATCATGTCTATTTGCACCAAACTTCGACCTTAAGCAACACGACAATTGCAACACTAGATAAAACAATTCGTTGCTTAAGGGCTAACTCTGTTACAACATGTTACCCAAGAGGAAACCTAAGGCAACCGAGAGCTCAAATGTGGCGCTAGACTTGATCATTAGGAAGCGTAACCAGAAGCGTAGCCTTAAGCATGGCACCTTTTACGGTGGTTCAGCTTTTTATTTCAAAGGTAGACCAAGATCCACTACAGGTCCTTTTACAACTCCAGAACAATAACAACAAACTAAACAGACCAGATACTGGTAACCATTCACCTACAATACATTCGAAATGACAGTAACTATTCACAATCTATTAAGCTGCGCATACCAGTAATGAAGACATACTTGAAGTGCCTGTATTGAAACCCGCAGATGATTACGTTGTATAAAGACTTCGCTTATTGGAGGAGGCTTGTCGTGAGTAAATTTCGTGTTGATATCACTCATTGGAGTCTTTGCTTCTGAGTTCGAGCCACATTTACACACTTTACAAAAGTAAAAGAAGGAAATATAATTATACTAGATGCTGCGCTCGGGCAAATTAACGAAGGTTTGGGCATCTGCGATATTTTGAAATTAGATGGCCCGATGAAGGATCATTGATGTGGTTATGTGGACTTCAGAAGCAAGTTCAGAGGGGTCCATTGCACCAAAGCAATGAATTAGAGCTGCTGTAGGGTTTTAACACTCTGAATAATTATCCCGCAAACTATCTATAAGAAGATCAAAAGAATCTCTATTGGACGACTTAGTTTTTCTTAAGGATCAGTCTGATGATTTTCAATACTTGGACTATGTAATATGAAATCACACTCATCATTAGCAATAAGATTTGATATTTTTTTAATAATTGTGGGGCTAGACAAGGATCATCATTCTTGTGATAGAAAAGATACCGCATTGATCAAATCTACATTTTCTTTTAATAAAAGCCCAATCGGAATGTTTTCCTTGATCTCGTTCATGTGGATTTTGACTCCTCCACTTTGAGAGTTTGAGATAGAATACTGTCGTGAATCACCAAATGAGGATTTGTTCCACTTGATGTTAGAACACTTATCCCAAGCACTCTCAATGGCAGATGACCCCTGGCGTGCTGAGGACGACCACTTTAGTTGTGGCCATCTCAGCCACCACTCACAGAGGACGTACATAATCTTCTGCCCCACATTCAGGATCCGACGGTAATTTTTGAGTTAGATATTTGCGAGCAGTCGCAGTAACTTTTTTTGTGGTTCAACATTGAACAGATTGCATCGAGTAGGATGGAGATACGATATTTCGCATTTCTTAAAGCGAAAATCTCATTACAGTTGTATATATTTATTGATGATTTGGACTAAGCTATTTACTACGCATGACATGATGCCAAAACGAACTAGATGTACGTATGTATATAAATTACTTTTTGATATGGCGCATGTTGTATTTGTTAGGTTCTTTCAGTCTCCCTCGCTTTTCGATAATTTATTTTGTGGTCAATCTTCTCTGTTATGTAAAACCCTAGGACCTGCAATTGCAGTTAGATTACTCCAAGTACTCTCTCAGTGTTTAATCCAATGACACCATGCATATGTTCTCACATTTCTCATCAGTAGAAAGTTAAGCAGGTCTAGAACTAGCAAGTTTAAGTAGATCCTTTATAAAAATTGAAGTAGGTCAAGACCTACCCAACATTAAGTAGATAGAAAAAATACATCTCTCTCGCTCTCTCTGGGATGTGTGTGTCGTCATCTCGATGATGCAGCCAGATCTTGAAGTGAGATGTAACAGCCGTGCTGCTCTCGGTGAAGGCCTCTTGACCATCCATATCTCGATGTGACCTTTGCTGTTTTCCTTGATCTGGCTCTCCTTCTGATTCCTTTTATCCATGTGTGTCGTCATTGCCAACTCAATAACGAGCAGAACTGGCCCTCTTGTCGCCATCTCGAGGTCTGTTATGGAGAGCTCTGGTTTTGATCACGGAGAGAGAGAGAGAGAGAGAGAGAGAGAGAGAGAGAGAGAGAGAGAGAGAGAGAGAGAGAGAGAGAGAGAGGACCGAAGATGGCTTTGTGGTGTTTGAGGAGTCACTGGCAATAGTGACTGTGGACATGCTGGTTGTTGGCGAGAGTACTATTATTGCCGGTTACGGTGGTAGCTACGGCAGCTTCAACAAGTGGTGGATGTGGCTGGTCTAAGAGAGAGGGAGTACTAAACAACAGCTGCATGGCTCTTGTATTAATCTGATTAGCTTGATTCTAAGCATTCCATACTAATGTAACGAAGATTTTATCAAAGTTTCGCTTCTAACGATTCATTGCGTGCCCAGTGATTATCGTGCTGTGACTATCAATGAAAAGATGGATTTTACGTTGTTTTATGCTACTCTTCTCATGGAATCTCCCATTAAAGAATGCATGTAATTATTTACACTTTTACCTTGTGATGATACCAGGACATTCAACCGTTAATAGCCGTTAAATAGAACCTATCTACTTAACAATTATTAATCTTAACTGCGGCCCTTGGATCCCAATTTTGTCCGAAGAAATTGGTCCTCCAATTTAGCGTAGTTTGATGTAAGTATCTTCCTGCAATTATTGCAGATGGAAAAAGATTTCACCATTCGTCTCGTTACACCCATTGCTGAACCCTAGAATGGAGACATATAAAGCCCTCACTAATCATAAACTATTTGAATGTCAACACACGAGTTGCCTTAATTATCCATCTTAATCATGGTTACTTTCTTGGGTGGCTTATCCTGTTCCAATGGTGCAGCAACATTTGTGAACCCCCCACTCTAAACTTGCTTTTCTTTCCTTTTTTTTTTCTAGAGTGCTTTTGGAGTGTTTGTTTGATGAAGAATGCATTCTTCTCTAACCCTAGCAACAGAACAATTTTACTTGCCTATAAATTGCACAACAATATGGACCAACAAGTCATCAACACACCAAGTAGAGATTTCTCCATAGCAGAAACTGGTATGTCCAACAAAACCCTAAATTTCTATGTCTTCTTTCAGTACTGCAACTCATCCAGAATCAAGAAGTATGTTTAATCCCTTTCAAGTTGTGTTAATTACTTAGTTTTGAATTCTTGGTAAAATATGTGAAAGGAAATTGAGAAATGCTTCTTGTCGAAATCAATAGGTCTTAAACCAGTGTCTTTATAGCTTTGTTTAAAGAAAAAAGTCGGTTATTTTTTAATGATCACCTGTGATTGTATAAAGTCCCGTCTTTCAGAGTCCAGCTACAATCATGAAGGTGATATTTGTGCTCTTCCTTGTGCTCATGCTAACCATAGCAACTCTACAAGCCGATGCAGAGCGTCGGCTCAGTGACACGAGCATGGGCCGCAAAGCTAGTGCTGGTGGTAGTGATGCTACCGTTTCCACTGAAGCTGCCGCTACTACTACTGCTACTTCAAGCAAAACTACCGGATCCCTGAGTACTACAAGTGCTTCTACTCCTGCTGCTGATGCTACAAGCAACACGAACGCTGAAACTGGGCCCCAACAACATGAGAAGAACGACGGTTATGGTTACTTCTCGAGCACTCCGACCGGCTACACTCCCGGGGGTTCTCACCACGTGATAATAAACGGGCCATGAGGAGGCTGAATTGATAGGCTCGGAGGGGGGATTGGTCGGTGTCAATGTGAATCATAGGTAGTTATGAACTAAATAAGTTCGCAAATTCACGTGTGAAGCATAGATCTTATGCATCTGGCACCTTTAGTTCCCCCAGAAAGTCGATGAGCCTTTGTGTGTACCCTCTGAACCACAATAAAGGGAGAAAGAAAACCTTTTGTGTGATCGTATTGTTTATTGTGTGATTTATAGGTACGCTGCAACAATATATATAATCAGCTAGCTCTCAGGCCAAACTGCTATACACACACACACACACACACACACACACACACACACATATATATGTATGTATGTATGTGTCGTATGTGTACTAAAAATTGACGAATAAAGAAACCCGGCCCCAGCTTGGTTTTGTGTGCTTATAAAAACTTCTTGACTCCCAAAATTCAAGACTAAATAAAAGGGCTGGGAAAGGATTTAGGCGTTAGCAGAGATTATTGTACAAAAATGTGTTGAGCAACATTACATTCTCTCTGAGGGCGAAGGTTTATCAGGTAAAGCATTTGGCTTCGATAAAATCTTTTGACGTTGGAATGGATGAGGGACCAATACCATGCATGCATCCCTTTTCATGTCTGAAGGATTGATTGAGTGGTTAAACGCTTAGTTTGGATACGATAGATCTTGTATTCAAATCACAATGAGCCATACTTGATGCGTGTGAATAGGGTGATTTGCTTGGACTCGCGAGAATTAGTCGAGTCTAAAGATTTAGATATTTCGAGTTTTTAGGAAAAAAGAAAAAAAAAACAGGAAGAAAGGATAAGATAAGAAGAGAGACATAGTGTTTACTTAGGTCGATCCTTGGTATTTTGTCGATTAGTTATATCATGTGCGGATGGCAAATGGAGAAGCAAGATAGTTGATGATACCGCAGTGGTAGGAGATTTAAAAGGTTGTAAAAGTGCAACAAAATAAATGTTCACCACCCGAGGAATTCACGTTATGATACATGACATATCATAGGGTAAATGCACACCCCCTAAGGAATCCACCTTAGGAATGATAAATGGTATGTAATTCACCACTTAATGAAATCAATTAAAAAAAAGATACTAGTTAAGATAAAACTCTAATCCAAGAGTTCAATTATGAAACTTATCAATAAAAAATCTTTAACCATCAAGAAAATCTTAGAGAAGTTTAATTAGACTCAATTTAGAACAACCTCAAAGCATAGACAAGTTTCGATACAACTTATTTTAAGACAAGACCAGCAATCCTGATCAATATATAAAGAACATTGACTCTTGACTCAAGAGACTCTAGGAACAAGATAAAATGCATAGGAGTAACTCCTAGAAAGACTCTAAGACTTATTCTTGAGTAGACTCAGCATCACTTGGTAGATTAAACACGACTTCCTCTAGAAGACTTCAAATAGCATCAAATTTGATACGTTAGAAACCAGATACATAGAACTTTCTAACTACATACTCTGAGAGCAGATTGGAGCACGAAAATCTTCATAAAAGTACAGAAGAAAGTAACTCTTAAAATTCCACCAATAGTGTTGAACTTATGCCCCAAACAATTTACATTAAGTGTTGAGCAAACTTTTAGTCTTGTTGAGAAAAATTTTCATCAGTTGATCCTATCAAAGGATGGGATCCCTATGCGGTTTATGTTCGGGTATTGCAATTTAAAGGTTACAAGCTAATGAATGCACATGTTCTGACATACATGACATATATAGTCTCTAAATAGATCAATTACGTTATTGCTAATTTAGATTTCATTCTATAACTTTAAGTCCGTTGGAAACATAGTGAAAGTCGGCGTTACGTATCATCTATATCCATTCGATTTTGATATATGTAATATATCTAATCCAAGTTTGGCATTTCCTATAAAACTAAGGTATCTCTCCATATGTAAATAATCTGAATCTGCTATAGTGGTTTGATGATCGACATCAATACTAAATACCTTAATCAACATCAATGCCCCATTTCTTCCGCATAATATGGTGATCCTTGTGATCTCTCTCTCTCTCTCTCTCTCTCTCTCTCTCTCTCTCTCTCTCTCTCTCTCTCTCTCTCTCTCTCTGAATCTGCTAAATGTACCTAATACTAAAGAACAATCTAACTAATGTCATTAAGCTACTAAACATGGATGTAAAAGATGCATACAAAGTTATCCTAGCTAATCTCTACTCATGCTGAATATCCTCACGTCTGGTATTAAGCAATGATATTTTAAAAATAAACAAAGAGTCACTTTCAAAGAATAAGTGATCTCTTCATTTTCACAATCAGTTAACTAGAAAGGAACATGACCTACATTAGAAAGATTTAGATATTAAAATAAAATGAGCTCCAACAAGTAATTAACGTGGTGTGACTGTGCATGCCATGAAAGGCTAATTTAAAGTTGTTTAAGCTACTGTTTGTAACGACCCAATCTGACGAGGGCGGGGAATGGTCGCCATAGCCAAAAGGGCCTAGACAAGGAGCGGCTTCTGGCAGGCTTCTAGGATGGCAAGGGGGACATGTCTCCTGTCCCACATTGCCTATGGAGGGAGCCTTGGGCTTACTTATAAAGGTTTGAAAAATCTTAACTTGCAAGAGGCCTTTTTTGGGGGTAGCATGGGTTATCTTTAGAGGAACAAAACCGTGAGGACTTGATGTCCAAAGCGAACAATATCTTGCGAGTGAGACTTAGGTGGTTACAGGTGATATTAGAGCCGACTCTCGACCGCGTGTGGGACCACAGCGAGGACGCTATGCTCGAAGGAGGGGAGAATGTAACGATCCGGTCCGACGAGAGCGGGAAGTGGTTGCCCGGGCCAAAAGGGCCTGGACAAGAAGCGGCTTCTGGCAGGGTTCTAGGATGGCAAGGGGGGGCATGTCTCATGTCCGGTTCGACGAGGTCGGGGAGTGGTTGCCGAGACCAAAAGGGCCTGGACAAGGAGCGGCTTCTAAGATGGAGTGGTTGCTGAGACCAAAAGGGCCTGGACAAGGAGCGGCTTCTAAGATGGCAAAGGGGGGCATGTCTCCTGTCCCACGTCGCCTTGGAAGGGAGCCTTGGGCTTGCTTATAAAGGCTTGGGAAACCTTAATTTGCAAGAGGCCTTTTCTGGGGATAGCGGATAGCATGAGTTGCCTTCAGAAGAACAAAACCGTGAGGACTTGATATTCAAAGCGGACAATATCTTGCGAGTGGGATCTAAATCGTTGCATGTTCTTCTTACTAATTGCACATTAACGACGATGCATGTAATTAGCACTTTACCACGTGTTGATACTAGCACGTACACCGTTGGTGGCCGTTAAAAGAACCACGCCCTTTGATCCCAACGTTGTCTTTAGTGAAATTGTCCTCCAGATTCTCATGGTTTCATGCACTGTCATGTGATTATTGCAGATAGAACAAGATTTCACCTTTCATCTCATCACTCCCTTGTACTTTGAATTCAACTCACGAGTTTAATCGAGACATTGTTGCTCAGTAAAATCATAAAGAATTTGAATTCAACTCAAGAGTGGCCTTAATTGTCAACCTTAATCATGATTACTTCTTTGGTGACTTGACCTCTCTTCCAATGGGGCAGCAACATTGTAAGGCCACCACTCGAAACTTCCCTCTTTTTATCCCCTAAGAGCTTTTGTAGCTTACATCTGATGATGATCGACGTGCTGTCATCTTTAACCCAAGCAACAGAGCAATCTCACTCACCTACTTTATTGGACCACGCGAAACATAACGCAGAGGATGCAAGCCTTATCTAGAAAGCAGAGATTCCCTCGTTATATGAACTAGTATGTCCAGCAAAACCCTAGATTTCAAATATCTTCTTTCAGTGTCATGCCTTAGCTAAAATCAAGAAGAACTTTAAGTGGTTTTGAGTTATGTCAGCTAAAATCAAGAAGAACTAGCGTGTCCTTATTGCTTCCTAAAAGAATCATTCTGTTATTATTGGATAGTCAAGGTGTGAATACTAAATCCTTTCAGGGTTGAGCTACCGGATCTGACCGTGCAGATAATATTTGCGCTCTTCCTCATCTTCGTGCTGATCACGGCAGCTCTACCAGCCCACAAGCAGCCCATGAATCCGCAGGGGCGTCGGCTCGGGGACACAAGCATGGGCCTTGAAGCCAGTGCTGGCGATAGCGATGCTACGGTTTCTTCTACTGCTGCTAATTCAAGCAAGACACCAGACCGATGGGTTGCTACTAGTAATTGCACTCCTACCACTGTTACCACTGCAAACAATGCGGATGCTAAAAGCCGGGACCAAACATTAGGACAACAATGGTTATTTCAGTCGTAACTACCCAAGCGCTCCAGCCGATGTCAACAACACCATTCCCAGGGGTTCTGATAGTTCTCACCATTTCTTAGTAGACCGCTCACCTTGGAGGCTGGCATAACAAATGAATGAATAAGTTGGGGAACTTCATGTTTGAAGCATAGATCACGTGCATGGCACATGCCGATTTCCCCCAGAATGTTGGAACGATTAGCTTTTGTGTTGCCTATACGCGTCTGTTCTCTCTTGTGTAATTGAAGATACAGAAAAACTGAAGAAAACTTGCCTAGCTTGGCCATACGTGGTTCTGAAATCACGTCTGCTCTAAAACTTCAAGACTAGATAAATGAAAAGTGCAGGGAATGGGTCTGGGTGTTACAGATGGAACTTCACAACTTTCCAAAATGTATGATGCCACCCAACTCGTTTTCGTTTTTGGATGACTATTTACATTGCGGGCCAATTTTGAGAACATAGATCATAGGCTTATCACAAGTTTGTACATAGCAAAGCGCATGCATAAATAGTCCATGGACCTATACAAATTACCGTACATGCAAACGTTTGTCAATTTAAATTATAAATTGTGGGTCTGACAAAAAAAACAAGAAGTATAAATTTTGGATCGTTCTATCATCTACAAGCTCTCTGTAACCATATCATGAATCTACGATATCAATGCCCCATTTCTCACAAATAATATGGCAATCCTTCGTAAGATCTCTCTCTCTCTCTCTCTACGGATCTCTGGTACTTCTTTTTCTATGTTTGATAGCTTTGGGATAAGTGCAAAAACAGGTGCTAACGTTTAAGTCGTTCGTCAATGAGAACAGTATATTCTTTTTGGTGAATTACGGAAGTAAGGTTTTAAAAAAGCCTCAATCACTTCTCGAGCTCCCCATCGATGGAATTTAAATATCGAAAATCCGACATGGCTACTACGTGCAATAGTTGGTCATTTGCCACATGACATTTTCGGTGCCGATTCCACCTACAGCGAACTTGTGACTTGATTGTGGCTTTTTGAAAATCTTAAGCCTTTGATTGACCAAAATAAAACCTTAAGCCCTCAATTCACCGACAGCCAAAACCTTAAGTCTTGTTTCTACACTTATTCCAATCTAATACTAATTTGACTAGCTTGTTGACGGTATTATAAGGAATTGTATGTGAAACTCCATGTCAACATTTATAGATTGTGAAAGTCTGTTTCACTTTAATATAAAAATGTAAAAATCTAAAAGAATCGGGAAATAAAAATCACTTCAAACACTGATTAAGCAATGATACTTG
Organism: Syzygium aqueum; assembly: GCA_031216185.1. Taxonomy (NCBI): domain Eukaryota; kingdom Viridiplantae; phylum Streptophyta; class Magnoliopsida; order Myrtales; family Myrtaceae; genus Syzygium; species Syzygium aqueum. Next base: position 32,255,668 of record CM062238.1, on the reverse strand, counting down.
CCACATTCAAAGAATAGATGGATCTTGTGTTTCAGAGAACCAATTAAGTGGAGAGAACATAACCTTTAAAAAATTCATCATTTCTTTCCTAGAAACTAATGCGTTGTGACTGTGAGCATGCAATGAAATTCTGACCTAACGGTGTTTATGCTACTGTTTTTCATGCTAATCCCACATTAACGATGCATGTAATCGACAACTCTTTACCACGCCATAAATTAAGACATAGACCGTTAATGGCCGTCTAAAGAGTCCCTATTTAACAGTGATTAACTTTAACCACGCCCTTTGATCCCTATTTTGTCTTTAGTTAAATTCATGATTTCCAGTTAGCAAAGTTCAACGTAGTGTCATGTAATTATTGCGGAAAGGAAAAACGATTTCACCTTTCATCTCATTACTCCCATGTATGAACCCTAGAATGGGGACATGGCCCCCTCAGTAATCACTAAGTATTTGACTGTCCACCCACGAGTTGCCTTAATTATCAATCTTAATCATGATTACTTCTTTGGTGGCTCAACCTGCTCTAGTGGTGCAGTAACATTGTGATCCCCCCACTCCAAACTTTGCTTTTTTTGAAGAAAGATTCGAGTGCTTCGTTTTGCAGTTCTTATCTGATGAGCATGCTGTGTTGTCTAAACCTAGCAGCAGAAGAAGTTCGCTCGCCTATAAATTCCACGCAAAGGACCACCAGATCATCACACCAAGCGGAGACACTCCCTCGTCACATAAACTGGTATGTCCAGCAAAACCCTAGATTTCAAATATCTTCTTCCTGTACCATACCTCATCTATCGAGAATATGTTTAAGTGGCTTCGAGTTAAGTTAATTACCTCTTTCTCTTTAGTTCTTGAAACTAGGTGCAAAAGGAAATTGAGAAAAAGGGTTTTTATTAGAATCAGTAGGTCATAAAATCATCTTTTATCGCCTCCGTGAAAAACAAATCATACGATTTTTGTCGGACAATCTTTGTGTGATTGTAAATCCACCCTTTCAGGTCAAGCAACTGAATCCAACCATGAAGGCAGCATTTGCACTCTTCCTTGTCCTCGTGCTGATCGTGGCAGCTCTACAAGCTGATGCAAAGCCCATGAATCTGCAGGGGCGTCGGCTTGCCGATGCGAGCATGGGCCGCAAAGCTGTTGCTGGCAGTAGCGGTGCTACCGTTTCTTCTACTTCTGCTGCTACCATTACTTCAAGCAATACCGATTCCACAAGCACTACTAGTACTTCTTCTACTCCTACCGCTGCTACTACTACAGGCAACACTGATGCTCAAACCGAGCCCCAGCGGGAGAAGAACGACGGATTCAACAACTACTCAAGCACTCCGGCCAACTCCAGCGACGATGGTACTCACCATGTGGTCATGGGCCCCTAAACTGCTCGGTTGGGAGGTGGGGATGGTCAGTCTAAATGTAAATTATAGGATGAATGAATAAGTTGAGGAACCTCGTGTTTAAAGCATAGATCTTATGCATGGCACATGTTGATTTCCACCAGAAAGTTGAAATGATCAGCTTTTTTGTATCCTTTATGGTGTCTCTCTTGTGTGATTTAAGTTTGATGCAACATATATGTCATGATCATAGCTGGCCCTTACGCCATACCTGCTATGTGGTTTGTCTACTACAAGATATGGAAATAAAGAAACCGGGCCGTAGCTTGGTTTAATGTGGTTATAGAATCGTGTCTCCTCTGAAACTTCAAGATTAAGTAAACGATGTGGCGAGAGATAATCGGGTAACAAAAAGAGCCACGAGAAACATCTTATATTCTCTTGTATGCGGAGGTTTATTAGGTAAAGAATTTTCGGTTCAACGAAAACTGTTGATGTTGGAATGGACGAGAAAGAAAGGGAGATATAATTTCACTTGATGGAACCCCTAAAAGATGGAGACCATGCTAATCTTGAAGAAAGTTTTTTGAGCATATGTCATATATCAGTCGAAATGCAAGTTAACATAAAATGGTATTTTTTTCAAATTCAAATGCAAAGTCGATTGGATTCATATTACGCAAGCATTTCAATGGGCTCGTCACATCATGCCAATAATATAATTGATACATATAGTACTTTCCCTTAATTTTGGATGTGAAGTTGGATTTCTGTCGAGGTATGTTCTTATGTTGGTAGGAATTGAGAAAAAGCTTGCAAATTTATAAATGAATATCCAGTCATATATAATTCTGTTTAACTTAACTGCACATGAGATATATAAAACTAATCAGAATGTAAGAAATGCATACTTCTAAGTGTTTATTATATATTTACTCTCAGGTACAAATAAGAACGTAAGCATTTTAGTATGGCCAAGCTACGTATATGTTCGGTTGATATCCAAAGATCTATGTCTTCGCAGGATAATATGTCATCGAGAGCAACGGTGCATTATTGACTTCCCTCGACTGCTCGTTTCATCAAATTATGTAACCGAGGTTATATTTGTGTCATTATTCGGCTAATTTGCACATTGTATACCCTTGTATATCTGCAGTGCAACAATGAAGAAGGGACGTCCTTTAAAGTTCCTTCTGATCTAATGATGCCAATGCGTCTAACTCGCCAATGAACCTTGAATTCGTTCATATGGCTGATCAAACTAGCTACTTTCTAGAAGATAACGGTTTCATGTTTTCATTTCTAGAGGTGTGTAGTCGAAGTGAAGAGATCAAACATAAGGCTTGATAATAATTTGCTTCATGTTTCTAGGATTTTCATGTTTGGCACTCTTTGCATTGTCAAATGTTGAAGATATTTAGAAATCTTCTACGATTATTTGGGATATTTTCTTTGATTTTCTATATCTCTTTTGATTATGCATGTCAGATTTGATTTCATTTGATTTTCTCTATCTATGCTTATAAATAGACTCTCTATGTACTCTTTTCAATATATCGAAATATATATATAATTTATCACATTTTTCTCTTCCGCAATTCTTACATTTAACTTGGTATCAAAGCCTCCCCTCCTGAGACAACTAAGTGCACCTCACACATCCTAGAAATTTTCCCAATCCTATTTTTTCCGCTTTATCATTCTCAGCGCAAAATAAATCCATCCCCATCATTGGCTTGGTGCCCACAAGTCTCATATGAGGAAGCATTTAATCGAGTCTGCATAGTGTTTCAATGCTAATCGCACTGATCGCGTCACCTATAAACCTTTTTCATGGAGGTGGCTTTCTTTCGATGCTTGCCGCACAGGCCGCATCCCAGTAACTCTTTTCCAAGCTAGCCGTATAGGCCGCTTGATGTTACTACGCCAGCCGTATAGGCCGCATCGCTTAGTTACTGCTTCTCAACCCAGCCGTATCAGCCACTTGTTGTTTTCCCTGTGATTCTCGACCTTTCACGCATCGTTTCGAGAAGCCAAAACCACCACCAGACTCGCTTAACTTCAGATGAGCCAAATGCTGCCTCACTCACCGCCCCAACCCAGATTCACCAAGCCCAATGCCATGTAGCATCATTGGAAAAACCAAGTTTTCTTAGCATTGTTCGACAATGATTCAAACTAAAGGTAATTTAGTTACTATGAGTTTGAGGGGGATGTTGAAGATATTTAGAAATCTTCTAGGATTATTTAGGATATTTCCTCTGATTTTCTATATCTCTTTTGATTATGTATATCAGACTTGATTTCCTTTGATTTTTTCTATCTAATCCTATAAATAGGCTCGCTATGTACTCTTTTGAATACGTCGAAATATATGCAATTTCTCACATTTCTCTCTTTCGTAATTCTTATATTTAACTTCAAATCTACAGGAGTTTTTATTGTAAACCGGTCTTAAAATCATTTGACCACTCGCAGCAAATATCCATATCTTTACCGTTCATGTGTAAACCCAGCGTAAGTATCAGCTAATTTTCGTTTGCTTCTCCACGAGAATTTCATCATCGGATAAAATTCTACCATAGTGAGAGTGTTCCAACATTACACAAAATATTACCACCGCAATACAAATTCTCTTTGGAAAGGTTTCTTGATTACCAACTGTTAATTATCCTTCATGAAACTTCTTTGGATGCGACTGAGACTTAAATTTAAATGCTCAACCGTTTATTTGAAAGCTTAGATTATTGGGAAATGACATTGATTATGTCATACTTTTGATACTCCTCGGCACATGAAGGGCCTGAAGCATGCAAATTCGATACATGTGTGGGCGAAAGAACGTGGAAACCTAAGATGTATGTACAAAGAATGGTAACCCCAAAAAATGGTAAAAGTGGGTGTGAGAAATCAGGTTCGAGTCCTCAAACTTGACACCACTTACTCTAGAAAGAGATTCAAAGACTTAGGTTACTTACAGACTTCATAATGGAAAAAGATTTCATCTTTTATCTCATTACTCCCCATTAATAACCCTAGGACATTGCCCCTCAATAATTACGAAAACTTTGAATGTCAACCCACGAGCTGCCTCAATTATCAATCTCAATCATGATTACTTCTTTGGTGGCTTAACCTGTTCCAGTGGTGCGGCCACATTGTGATACCCCCACTCTAAATTTGCTTTTTTGAAGAAAATTCGAGTGCTTTATTTTGTAGTTCTTATCTGATGAGCATGTTGTGTTCCCTAACCCTAGCCACAGAACACATTTCCCTAGCCTATAAATGCCACACAAAGGACCACCAGATCTTCACACCAAGCGGAGACACTCCCTCATCACATAAACTGGTATGTCCAGCAAAACCTGAGATTTCAAGTATCGTCTTCCTGCATCATACCTCATCTATCAAGAATATGTTTAAGTGGCTTCAAGTTAATTACCTCTTTTTCTTTAGTTCTTGAAACTAGGTGCAAAAGGAATTTGAGAAAAGTGTTTTTATTAGAATCAGAAGGTCAAAAAATCATCTTTTATCGCCTCTGTGAAAAGCAAATCATCCACCCTTTCAGGTTAAGCAACTGAATCCAACCATGAAGGCAGCATTTGCGCTCTTCCTTGTCCTCGTGCTGATTGTGGCAGTTCTACAAGCCGATGCAAAGCCCATGAATCTGCAGGGGCGTCGGCTCGCCGATGCGAGCATGGGCCACAAAGCTTTTTCTGGCAGTAGCGATGCTACCGTTTCTTCTACTTCCGCCACTACTACTACTTCAAGCAAGACCACCGATTCCACGAGCACTACTAGTACTTCTTCTACTCCAACCGCTGCTACCACTACAGGCAACACCAACGATCAAACAGAGCCCCAGCGGGAGAAGAACGATGGATACAACAGCTACTCAAGCGCTCAGGCCAACTCCACTGGCGATTTTTCTCACCATGTGATCATGGGCCCCTAAACTGCCCTGTTGGGAGTTGGGGATGGTCAGTCTAAATCTAAACTATAAATATAGTGATTAATGAATAAGTTGGGGAGCCTCTTGTTCAAAGCATGGATCGTACGCATGGCACATGTTGATTTCCACCAGAAATGCAACATATATATCATGATCATAGCTGGCCCTTAGGCCATACCTGCTATGCGGTTTGTCTACTACAAGATATGGAAATAAAGAGACCTGGCCGTAGCTAGGTTTTATGTGGTTATAGAATCATGTCTCCTCTGAAACTTCAAGATTAAGTAAACGATGTGACGAGAGATAATCGGATACCAGAAAGAGCCATGAGTAACATCTTATATTCTCTTTTATGCGGAGGTTTACTAGGTAAAGAATTTTCGGTTAAACAAAAACTCTTGATGTTTGAATGGACGAGAAAGAAAAGGAGATATAATTTCACTGATGGAAACCCTAAAATATGGAGACCATGCTAGTGTTGAAGAAAGTTTTTTGAGCATATGTCATATCAGTCGAAAACCAAGTTAACATAAAATGGTATTTTTTCAAACTCAAAATGCAAAGTCTGTTGGTTTCATATTACGCAAGCATTTCAATCGGCTCATCACATCATGCCAAGAATATAATTGATACACATAGTACTTTCTCTTAATTTTGGATGTGAAGTGGGATTTCTGTCGAGTTTGTCCTCATGTTGGTAGGAAATGAGAAAAACCATGCATGTTTATAAACGAATATCCACTCATATATATGGTTTTGTTTGACTTAATAGCACATGAAATGCATAAAACCAATCACAATGTAAGAAATGCATACTTTTTAGTGTTTATTATATATGTACTCTTCGGTATAGCTAAGCTACGTATGCGTTCGGTGGATATCCAAAGATCTATGTCTTTGTAGGCTAATATGTTATCGAGAGCAACGGTGTAATATTGACTTCCCTTGACTGCTCATTTCAGCAAATTATGTAATCGAGGCTATCTTTGTGTCATTATTCGGCATATGCAGTGCAACGACGAAGAAGGAGCTTCCTTTAAGGTTTCCTTCAGATCTAACGATGCCGATGCGTCTCACTTGCCAACGTACCTTAAATTTGTTCATATGCCCAGTCAAACTAGCTACTTTCTAGAAGTTAACAGTTTCGTATTTTCATTTCTGGAGGTTCTTAAGTGAGGAGATCAAACATAAGGCTCGAAGATAATTTGATGCATGTCTCTAGGATTTTCATGTTTGGCGCTCTTTGCATTGTCAAATCTACGGGAGTTTCATTGTAAACCGGTCTTAAAATCACGTAAACCACTCACATCCTTTGAGAAGATAGATTGATAATATTATCCAACCACAGCACACAATTACATTCTAAGAAGCTCAATACTAATATTCACTGCATATCCAATTTAGGGGTCCTTGTAGCTAATTAAGCTCTTCATGAGTGAAAAATTACACTCGAGTTAGGTATCTTGCTGTTGATAATGCAGCATTCTCTCATCTCACTTACTGATTTTTAAATATATTTACCGTCAGTAATAATAGCTCTTGCGATTGGAAAGACGACTCCATGAATGGAATACGATAATCATGGCAATAGAAACATTTAGGAAATTGGAACCAAGAGGGAGTATTCTGCAAGTAAATTATGGCCAAATAGTTCAAAGATAAGCAGTGGACTGGCGTGTGTAATCACTAATGAATAGATGTAGTTCCTTTGCTTGACAAGAATTCAGAACCAATGGATGAGCGTATGGCGATTGGTGGTTGACATTTGGAGCTCTTGACTCGAAACAGATGGGAATGGAACGTGTGTTCATTTGGCGACTGAAGACTCCTGTGGACTTGAACCGATTGGTGATATGATCAGATACATTTTGTGGACGACTCACTTTCTGCTGAATCCCTCACAACTCCTATCATCTTTTCCCAACACAAGATTGAAACAAACATAAGTTCTTGCTGACCATAACAGTATGACAGCACCAGTATGTGCTGCACAGGCTTGTTTGATGATCTTATGTGCGAAAACAAGAGTAAATAGGTGCTCGACGATTGCCAAAAGTTTATCATTTTCACTTTACTATCACCAACACAACACGGGTCGTACATCGGTGAAGCCATCCAGGCGAGAGTTTCCATTACATGCTCACTTCTCGAGCAGTGTTTTCTGTTCGTTTTCCATCGTCCGATCACATGATGTAATACCGACTCTCCGAACATACAATTCCCATTCGTTCATAGGACGATGGAGACGCACCGACGATGCTTCCAGAGCACCTAATCCGAGGACAAAGCGGAGTCGCGGTGGCGCGTAATTAAGGAATGTACAGACGGAGGCTTGGGCTTAAACCGGGTCATATCAACATCAGCAGGTGGTGGCACTTTTATAGGCTAGGGTTTGTACTTTTGTATCCCTCTCCTAACATGTCAAATCACGTTGAGATCACGGGCCTAAAGGATGCCAAGTGAGTTGGTCGGGCGTCGGTCAAACAGGACAATTCCGGATGTACTTAGAATTGTGGCCTAAAGAATGAAGGGATAATGGCCTTCAACTTCCCGCTTTCTTTTGTCAAGTTGGTCATGACATGTGTATCAACGGCCAAATTTTCTATCTCTATCAACGGTGAATTACATGACTACTTTAGCAGTACCCGAGGCATCCGCCAAAGAGACCCTATTTCACCATACTTATTTATTCTTGTGATGAAAGTATTCTCAGGAATTCTTAAGTCTAAAACGGAGACTCCACACTTCCACTGGTTTTGGCGGTGTAAGCACACCCGCCTCTCACACATTTTTTTTGCGGATGATGTCCTATTTTTTTCGGAAGGTCATTTGAGATCGGTGGAGCTAATCAACGAAGCCCTCCACACTTTCTCTGACTGGTCCGGATTAACACCCAACGCTTCAAAAAGTAACGTCTTTCTCTCTGGAGGAACCACGGATCTACGAGATCAAATTCTTCGGTGTTTTGGGTTTCAGCAGGGCTCTCTCCCATTTCGGTACCTAAGTGTGCCCATCATATCCTCTAGGTTGAGCAAAGCGGACTGTAAAGCTCTGATTGATGTTGTCACCGCTAGAGCCCGCTCTTGGACACATCGATTTCTATCTTTTGCTGGCATACTACAACTTATAAATTCGGTCCTGTACTCCATCCAGGTTTACTGGGCCGCTATTTTCTCGCTGCCAAAATCGGTGTTATATAAAATTGAGGCTATTTTGCGACAATTCCTCTGGAAAGGTCCTGACCTGGGTCCTGGTGGTGCGATGGTGACCTGGAACTCTGTTTGTCTACCTAAGGAAGAGGGTGGACTAGGTATCCGGCGACTTGTTGAGTATAACAAGGCAATGATACTCAAGCACATTTGGCTCCTTTTCTCAGACAGAGAATCTTTATGGTGCAAATGGATTCATTCCATTTTTTTAAAAAGGTCCAACTTTTGGATTGTCGCTAAGCCCACTTTCTGTTCCTGGACTTGGAAGAAGATCCTAGACATGCGGGATCCAGCTTATTCTATGTTTAAATGGAAGTTGGGTAACGGATCTTCTGTGTCTTTCTGGTTTGATTCATGGCACTCCAGAGGCCCTCTCTGCCTCCTGTTCATCAACATGGACATCTACCACTCGCACATCCCACGGGACATATCGGTTCGGACTTTTTGTGAGGATTCCTGGCAACCTTCAAACACCCTCAACACTATTCTGAGTTGGTGGGATCCTCCCCCGATCTTCTCCAACAATGAGTAGGACTCTTTTTGCTGGACCCCTCATCCCGCTAAAACCTTCTCGGTTGCCCTTGCATGGAGCCATATACGACGGAAAGGTCGACCTGTTCCGTGGCACTCCTTCATATGGGACTGAGATTTTGCTCCGCGCCATGCATTCCTATTATGGTTGATCTCCCTGAACCGGCTACCGACTCAGATATTCCTCCTTCATTATCATAGGATTGACCTTGCTCTTTGCGCCTTCTGCGGTATGGTGCCTGATTCGGTAAATCACTTATTCTTTGAATGTTCATCTACCAACAGATTAGCTGCTATGTGGGCAACCAAATGCATCCTACCTTGGCGAAATAGACCATGGCATGATCACATTGCTTGGGCAATGAATGTTTGCGGTGGAGGCTCGTTCACACACCGAATCTCCAGGTATTCCTTTGGCGCATTATGTCACATCATTTGGACCGAGAGGAACAACGCTATTTTCAGGAACAAGACTATTTACATCCCGGGCATGCGCAAGCATCTTGTCAAAGTCGTCAAGGACAAGGCCATCTCGATGGGAGGAATTGATGACAACCCTAGCAACCGTGTTATGCAGAGGAAATGGGATCTTCCGACTACGATCTTCGTAAGGAATAGGAATAGCTCCTAGTTCTCGGCCTTGTCTATCTTTGTTTGGCCGTGGTTTTGTTGGGTGGTTGTCCCCAATCTTAGGATTGGTTAGTTTTCTCCTTGTTGTAAGCCCCTGCTGGCTTCTTCCCTGTTTCTACCTTATTTTGTATAGCTCTTGCGGATCCACTCTTGACCTTATATAGTCATCCTTTTGACTATAGTAGGTCAGGATCTGGTTTGCGCTTTAGTTTGTATTGGTATATTTGAAAAGTTATATACATTCTTACCTTACCAAAAAAAAAAAAAAGAATGAAGGGATAACATGTATTCATTTTAACTTTTAATTTAATCAATATGATCTTTGAATTTTAATTTAATATTTAATATGATATCTAAAATTTTAATTTATTTAATGTGATTCATGTACTTTTGGTACATATTCAATATAATTTTTGAACTATATGAAAATGTTCAATATAGTCCTTGAACTGAAATTAATGGAATGACTACATTGAAAAATTTCATACAGTTCAGGAACTAAATTGAACATGTATCAAAAGTTCAGGAATAACATTAAACAGATTAAAAGTTTAGGAACCACATTGAATATTGTGTTAAAGTTCAGAGACCATATTAAACAAATTAAAAATTCATGAATCACATTGCACATTATGTCAACATTCAAAGATTATGTGTCATTTTCCCAAAAATGAATTTAGAATGTCAAATGTAAGACGGGTCTTCCATGTGACGTATGTCAACATGCATATATTGTGAATTTTTAATTTGTTCAATGTGATCCTTAGACTTTTGGTACACGTTCAATGCAGTCCCTAAACTATATAAAAAAGCTCAGTGTAATCCCTGAACTTGAATCAATGGAAGGACTATATTGAACATTCTCATAAAGTTCGGGAACTAACTTGAACATGTACCAAAAGTTTAGGGATGACATTGAAAAAATTTAAAATTTAAGGATCATATTGAATATTAAGTTAAAGTTCAAGGATCACATTGTACATTGGACCAAAGGTTAATGTATTATTTATGTCATTTTCCCTTATTAATTAATAGCACATGGAAGCACAAAAATCACAATGCATATAGAAGCATAAAAATCACAACGCACATGACATGTAATTCTCAAATGTGTGAATAATTTTCATATACAATTTTCCCATTATGTTCCCTATTTCAAGTATTAATATAAGTACCAAAAGATGCATAATACATGACATTAACTCTAGGAAGATTTGTCTGAAAAAAAAAACTCTAGGAAGAAGGTTGGGTCTTGTTGATAACAACCATACTGCTGCACCCAAAAACTTGCCTATACAATGTCGCATACTAAACTACAAATTGACAACCATGCCTATCGACATGCCATCACCGTCGAAACAGGGAGACCATCGAAGCCCCCAAGTGGTCCAACCAACTCCCCGTCGATAATGAAGTATCAAACAACAAATCAATGAGTGATCCACCATGGTATCCCTACATCGACCAATACCATAGAACTACACCAAGTATAAACTATCGTTGATCAGGTATAAGCACATCTTGCTATTCACAATCAAAATACATGGAAGCTCTAAAAGGCAGTAGCGGCGAGAGATCCATCCTACATATTTGAAAAATAAAGAAACGAACCGAAACACGGTAAATGAATTCTCTAAGTTTAAGGCAGGAGATATCTTGCTACTCACCTGGTATTAACAAACAACGTGAGTTCCAAACAAGTGCAAAATAACCATGTATGACCAATACATAAGTAAATGCTCTATCTTTCGTATGATATGCCAATGGAAAGCCCTCCCCGTTGCACGGCCTTCCTTTGCTAGGAAGATAGCATTTCCATTCACTTACTTGTACGACGCCCTATCAACTCCTCTCTTTGAGGGGAACGCTTCTGCCGCCTGAATCTTGATCTTTATCTCTATATAAATGCCGACCCTTTAAGCTGCAAGTGTCTTTTGGAGAGGTTTCAGTTCAACTAAAGTCAATCAAGAGGCTAAACTCGATCTATCTTTTCGGCTTTTGCTCCTCCGATATCTCCCAACGTGTGGCACTCCGGCGCCTTCCAGAGTCAGCCTCCTTGCAACTCTCCACATGCACTATTGGCCAATGAGGGATCGCCACCCCAAAAGACCATCAAATGCATAGCGACGGTCTTGAGGTATTGGCCGACAAAGAGAGGATCAGACGAGCGATAAAGTTGACGTATCGCCTTACAAAACAAGAAATAAAAAAGAGGAAGACTAGTTCAATAGCCAGTTCATTCGAGTCTATAAGAAGCAGAAGACATAGGCCTGCACGAAGCCAAGCCCCAGCCACTGACTGACTGATAGACTGACTGACTTGGGCTACCTTTAACCCGGAGATCCACTCTCCTCTGACCTACAGCTGCCTTGCTTTCTTGCCTTGTGAAAAGTGCTCTTGCTCTGTCTCTCTTTCATCTTCTTCCTTGCTCCATAAGTTTTTGATGAAAACATTAACGGCATTACATAAGATCAATCACTCATATGTAAGCGAATGGCATAACATATTGGAGCAATCACCAATTAGTTCATTAATAGATATGTATGCCCATATGTATTTATTTATGCACATATACATATATTATATTCATTACTTTATCTCTTCCCGAACACTCCTAGATCATCTCAACTCATGGGTCATCCTGACACACGAAGCATCTCCACTCCGAGGCATCCCGAATACTCTCAAGGCATTGCCGACTCATAGGGCATCGTCACCACTAATATATGGTGTCGCGACCCTAAAAAATTTTCATCATTTTCTCGGGCTAATGGATTATTAAGATTGAACTTAACTCGGGCCCTCCCAAACCCTACCAATTCGCAACTTAGGGTTTAAGTTCTTAACGTGCAAATATTTTCATGCTTGGAGTCGCCACTAATCATTTTACGGTAGGCTGATTAAAAACCTAAATAAAACATAGGGAGATATGTTTTATTCCTACGAACCAGAGATTCTAAGCCTGGGGACTTGATTACGCTAGATCTAGTCTAACGCTCTTTCGGTACCTTTTCTTTTCAAAAATATTTTGGCAGGCAGTTTGGATCCATTTCAACTTAATTACTAACATGTGAGGTGTTCATGCGGGTGCGCAAACCACCAATTTAACACCCAATAATCAAAGCATTAAATAAATTGCAAGCTTAGGAGAACAACTTACCTCGAACCAGCCCAAGCATCTGCATTGTTAGCTAGAAAATCACATCAAACACTCTAATATGATTTCTAGTCAACAAACAATCACTCAATTTCTCTTTTTTTTTATTTTCACTTTATTTAAATGAAACCTAGCCTAGATGCAATGACGTGCAAAAATATGACATGCAAATTAATGCAACTTAGCATGCAAACTATATGTCATGCGACGACGTGCCCTAATTCTAATGACGGATGCAATGATATATTTTTGGTATTTTCTGATGAAATTCGAAATTAATAATATGCCTAAATTAGCATGCAACCTGCCTAAATTAGCATGCAACCTAATGACTTCTATTTTTGGTATTTTCTGTTTAAAATTCGAAAATAAAAAATACCTAAGTTAACATGCAATCTATGATGACTTAATCTACCCTAGAATGATTTCTTTTTGGGATTTTTGATTAGAAATTCGGAATAATAAAATAACGTGAATAATCCGTTAAGGTTAAAATAGTACCTAATTTAAACTAGGAAACATGCCACCTTAAGTCCTAATTTAAATTAAATACTTATCTTATCCTTCGGGATATATTCAAAAATCCTAGACATGCAAAAATTCTAATTCAAATCTAGTTAATATTTTTAAATTTTCTGTTTATTTGAAAAAAGCAAGAAATTTAAACAAATAAGGATAACAATCAATTCAAATCATCCACGCGATCCACCAAACTCGTTTCAAACTCGGATTAGGCACAAAAATCAAATTATCAGTCATATCTATGGGGTTATAGATATTAACTGATAATTGATCATTCGAATTTGGAAAGCTAATGAAATTCATCATCGTATCTAAGTGATTATAGATAGGATGATAATTTCTCGTATTGCCGCGTATCGGACCTTAGGGTTAAGGTCAAATAGTCGTCCAGATACGTTGCTAAATTAGGAAATTTTCGTAATTTGAATATTCGAAAATATTGCGGATATATAGAATATTATCCTAAGATATCTAAATATCCACACGATAATCACAAAATATTCAAACACACCAAATTAGGAATCTAAATATTTGAAAAGAATATTCAGAATATATCAACTTACCTAATTTGAAAATACTTCCAAATTTCGAATTGGATCGGGATCGGCTTGCGGATCGGGAATGGGACGACCGGCGACGGCGGGACGGCGACGGCGGGACGGCGACGACGACACCGACAATGTACAGCAACACCGGCAAGGCTGTTCGGTGGATTTGATGCGTGCGTGGGCAACTGACTCTAAACAGAAAATTTCAAGACTGCACGATTCCGGAAAAATGGGCGTAACTTCCTCAATACACGTCGGATTGACCCAATTCCAAAAGCCACAGATCAAGGACTCGTAGATCTACAACTTTCGTGTTTTGAGTTTCCACAAATAAGCTCTATGGAGTGAGCGATTCTGGAAAGTGTGTGCTGTTGATTCGGGAATGGATCTTCAGTTTGGCGAGGGAGAGCGGCTGAACGTGGACATCTTCATGCGCTGCATGAGGGGATCTTCAAAGCAGTAGCTGCTGCTTCGTGGGGACTTCTGACTTTGCTGCTTGGGAGTTCGTTGACTGTTGGACTTGTATTTCATGCAGAGGAGCAGCAGCTACATCAGACTCTGCGTTGATCAGCCACGAATCAGATCAGGAACAACAGCAACAATCATCGTGGCATCGCTTCAAGGCTGGGGAGGCGTTGTTCAGCGTGGGAGGCAGCAACACGGCAACGTGGAGGAGCAGAGCAGCGTCCGTGGGTGGAAGGTAGCGACGTCGACGAGCGGTTGAGGTGCGACGACGGCGGTGCGACGATGCGCGGCGTCCCCGGTGGTGATGTGCGACGTTGCTTCTCTCTCTCCCTCTCTCTCACACTTTCTCAAAAATTCTGATCTCTGAAAAATTCTCTCTCTAAAATTCTGACCTAGTTATGTTTATATAGTTCTAATCTAGGTCAATTTAGATGGGCTTTATGTCTTAATGGGCTTAGGCTTGGGCTTAGGTCTAATTAAATTAAATGGGCTGAATTAAGCTCAAACATAATGGGCTGAATTAAGCTCAAATTAAAACGACGGAGCCCGTTCGTCTTGAAATTCTCGGCCCTAGCATTCCCGAGCGAACCGAGTTTTGTTCGAAGAAATTTAAGCTCATTCGTCATTACCAATCCGATGCAAATGCAATTAAACCTAAACTATATGTTATGCAATTTAAATATTTTTGTTAGGGGTTAAAAATTAATCCCTAATTTTCTATGCGAATTAAACTAAATGTTCGGTAAAATTTAGGTGTCAACATATGGGCAATGAAAATATACAAGAAATAGTTTCCATATGTAATCATATATAAGCAGTGCACATGATAACATTATAATCATATGATCCCCATTGCATCAACAATGAAATCAACACTCATTTTCAACAATCAACATCCGGTACATAACATCTTTTCATGCAAATCATTTCCAAAATTCAATTACCTTGCGTTTCCATGATCACATACGTACGTAATGATAATGACATGCTTACCTCCTTTCATTTCTTATGCAAGCATTGATAACATACTTAGAGATGAGTAAATTTATATGGAAATCAATCAATAACACAAAAGGTTCACAACTTATCAATCGACGACTTGGACATCGAAGACCTAGGTCACAATCGATTATTGGATCGACAAATTGGTAGATTGACTAGTTGGTAGAGAATCGAGTGGTAGATGTAATCGACAAATAGGTTTAATTGGCAGGTAGGCATAATTGACAAGTGGGTATAATCGACAAGTAGGTAGAATTGGCAACTAATCAAAATTATGTAAATTTTATTGTGAAGTCCTTTTTCGCCATTTTCACATTCTTTTCACATCCAACATGCTACCGCACTTCACAGAAATCAATCAAATACATCTTAGGCATGTAAGAACTCATCAATACCAGACAGATTATCACAATATCTCTACGCGTCATTATTAAGGCTTACTCACACTTACTATCAAATTCAAATTAAATTAACAAATATCAATTGACCAAGTCAAGAGTACTAATTAGATCAATCTAACTTAACCCCTAGAGTTTTTACTTACCTTGAACAAGAACTTAGACATCAAAGCCTCAACCACCTTCAAGGCAAAATAAGCAAGAATAAATATTAACAACTCTCACTCTTTTAACAAAACTAGTTTAATAAAAGGGAATGAAACCCACAAAATCACCTTATAAAATCTTGAAACATGGAATTTTGAAGCTTTGAGAATGCAAGTATTACATCTTTGCTTTTACTCAAAATATTGAAAAGTGATAGTAGGAGAAAAAGTGACGGATAATTTCTTTTTCTTTGCAAGAACAAGTTGGAATTCCTTTTGGAAGCTTGAAGACATAAGAAGATCCCATTTATACAGCCAAGGGGATGTATTTGAACGTTACTCAAGAGTTACCAAAAGATAAGATCAAATGACCAAGGTTAAAGTAATGATAACCTTGGGTTAAAAACACTAGCTGCAAAAGAGAGATAAGTGTTCCAATACAAAAGCTACAAATGACTTAGTGTGAGTAGCTAAAATGATATATTTGATTGAAAAGAGAGAGAGAGCATCATTGGTCAACATTTATCAATTTAATCCTAAGTCATTGCACTTCGAGTAACAACGGTCGTGAAAAATCATGTTTCGCACTTTCGTCATAAAATTAATAACCCACTTGAGATTCCATATGTATTATCCCAAACTCCGAGCTAATTAATACTTAACTTTATAGTTGATACATGATATTTTGTGTTGTGACCTAACCTCCTGCAGTGCACCATCTAAGGGTTCGACTAATGGATTACTAAGCCTAAACCTAGCTCGGGCCCTCCCAAGCCCTATCAATTCGTGACTTAAGATTTAAGTTCTCAACATGCAAATCATTTCGATCAAGAGTTGCCACTAATCTATTTTTTGGTAGGTCAATTAGAAACCCAAGTAAAGTATCGAAAGAATTACTCTACTCTTATGAACCAGAGATTTTGGATTCGAGTACTTGGTTACATTAGATTACTCTAATGCCCTTTCGGTTAGGAGTGTAAATGGTTCGGTTCGGTTCGGTTTTTCGAGAAAACTGAACCGAATCGAACCATTAAGGGTGCCCCTTTGAACCGAACCGAACCGAATTTGAACCTAACCGAAAACTCGATTTGGTTCGGTTTGGTTCGGATCGGTTTTTGATTTCAAGTTCATTAAGCAAAGAGAGAGAGGAGAGAGAAGGGGAGAGAGAGGGAAAAATAGCCCTAAATCAAAGTGTTTATTTTAGTTCGGTTCGATCCGAACCGAACTTAAATAAACCGAACTGAAAAGAAAAATTGGTTTATTTTGATGATCCGAACCGAAATGCACGAAATTTTCGATTCAGTTCGGTTCGGTTCGTATCTTGGTTTGGTTTTTCGGTTTGGTTCTGACACCCCTACTTTCGGTACCTTTTCTCTTTTATTTAAAAAAAAATATTTGCAAGCATCTTGGATTGGTTTTAAACTTATCCACTAACATGCGAGGTGGTCATGCGGGTTTGCAACCAATAATATAACACTCAATAATGCAAAGCAATAAATAAATTGCAAGGTAGGGACTTACCTCAAAGCAACAAAAGCATCTGCAATGTTAGTTAGAAAATCACATTTACAATTATAATATGATTTCTAATTAACACGCAATTTCACTCAAATCTTTTTTAGGATTTTCTCTTATTCAACGAAAACTAAACTTTATGCAATACGTTCTACGTCTAGTATGACATGCGACATACGATTTATTTAAATATCCTAATTCTAACAACAATTAAATGCACTATCTCTAATGCGGCACGCAAATGAACCTAGACTTGAGATTTCTAATGACAAGAATTAATTTATATGCAACTACTCTAATATGACATGCATGTGGTATTTTTATATTTTTAAATTCGAAATAAATAATTAACCTAATTGAAGCATTTAATAATAAAATCTAGGGAAAGAATCTATTCTATTCTAAGAAAATAATCAAAATTTAACCTAAACATGCAATATATTATCTACTCAAATTTTACCTAATATTTTTGTATTTTTTTATTGAAAAATAATCAATTCAATTCAAACAAAATACGGAAAGAAATAAAGTGAACACGACACCCAATCACAAGAAATATTATCCATATCCATTTAAATTTAGAAATAATATATTGACAAATCATATCTCGGGCATAAGGATCGGATTGGTCAATCTTCCACACAATCGCAAATCATATCTCGAGCAGGAGATTAGATTGAGGATTTTCCATGCGAACGCGAGTCATATTTCGGATATGAAATCGGACCGTCGACCATAGCACGTTCCGAATTTAGGAAATAATTCCTAATTTAAGGCTACTTGGGAGTTTTCATGAATATGGTATAATATTACTCAAAGATTTAAACAAGATTGCAATTTCACAAATTAGACAACAAAATATATGAAAATTGAATAATGAAAATTCTTACCTAATCTGCGATATTGCTCGAATAGCGTTTTCAAATTCGGATGGACGACGGATGGTGGCTTGCGGTGTGACTCGGCCGGGGAAGGCTTGGCAGTATTCACGATGGACTCAAGGTATGCCGACGACTAGAATGCTCACGGATCGCGGTGACGAGGAACTTCAGTTCACGGCCAGCGATTCAAGGATCGATGCTCGGTACGTCGCAAGGACAGCGACTTGGGGAACCTGTGAAGAAAGAATTTTGGTGCAGCAACTAGCAACACAGGACAGCATGGCTGATCGCTCGAAGTGGGATTCGCAGGCAGCAAAAGTCGTAGCGAGTTCATAGCGGAGACACGTGGTAATATCGTGGCTCGAGCAAGGAAACAACAACAGGTCGCAGCCTCAACTCGTGATGCAAGAACGTCACTGGAAAGTCTGATGCTTGCTGAATAAAAGCCCAGGAACCTTTCTTTGGCCTTTTTTCCCCCTTCGCTGAACGCCCAAGCTTCTTGTCTCTTGTGAACTTGCAACAATCTCTCTCACCTCGAGTTGTGTTGAAGCAGTTTTTCGGAAAGAGAGCTCCCTCGTGAACGTGCTCTCCTTTTTCTATCAGTTGTGGCCGTGTATGAAATTATGCGAGAGGCCTCTCAATGTGACCGTGTATGGAATTGTGTGGCCTCCTCTCCATGCTCTCACTCACGAATTTTGGGCCCCCGTGATCCCCCTCCTCCTTTTATATATATTTTTTCACCAACAAATCCTTGGGCGCATGAATATTTTCTTTCCTCTTTCTTTTCAATCAAGCATTCCTTTTGTTAACTAAATCTTACTCTCAATTATTTATTCCCTCGAATAATTTGATCTCATAAATATCACGGGAATTATGCCGATTGCTTCTTTCTTATTTGCTGTATGACCAAAATCTTGATAATATCAAGCTTTATCGCTTCAAATTTTCATCAAATTTTCCTACCTTGATACACATGATTTCGGCCACCGCAAGCTTAGTCCAGTTAAGCTCAGAATCATTCGCTCAAGTCCACCCGCCGCCGGTCCAATGCAAATGTAACTATATGAGCCTAATTACTGATGCAAATGCTCCTAATCTATATGCAATTTAACTAATATTTTTTTGTTTGAGGGCCGAGATCGATCCTTA
Organism: Syzygium aqueum; assembly: GCA_031216185.1. Lineage (NCBI taxonomy): Eukaryota > Viridiplantae > Streptophyta > Magnoliopsida > Myrtales > Myrtaceae > Syzygium > Syzygium aqueum. The sequence goes on along the minus strand of CM062238.1, from coordinate 32,236,217 downwards.
ATTTTTATGCAATGAAAGATTAACCGGGATCGTCAAAATTTAGGTGTCAACATTTAGGCATGGTAGGTAATGGGACGCTGGACTTTAGTAGAGATAGGTTGCTTGGAATTTCTCTAAACTTTACAGATATCTGCATGGTCTCATGTGCGCCACCTCACGAATCCATGAGACCACGACCCTCCAATTTTCGGGAAAATTATCTAAAAAATCCTAAACTTATCTCATTTTTGCCAATTCAATCCTAAATCTTTTAAGTTTATCAATTCAGTCCTAAACGTTTTCACTTCTTACCAATTCAGTCCATTCGGCGAATTTTGTCTGGCCGGCACTGACGTGGCTATCGACCGTCTGGTCAACGCTAACATGGAAATTTTTTAATTTTTTTTTCGAATTTTTTTTATCTTTTTAATCTTTTTTTTTCAACCCTTCTTCCCTCTAGCCGATCCGGCGACTGGCGAGAGGCGCAAGCCGACAAGGTCAACCTCGTCGGCCTCTGGCAAAGCTTGCCCTCGCCAGCCATTGGCGAGAGCAAGCCTCGCCCACCGTTGCTAGGCCGACCTCGCCCAACGATTGCTAGATCGACCAACGTCGTCGCAGGCCGACCTCACCATGGCTAGGCAAGGCTCAACCTCACTGGAGCCTCACCCAACCATGGCGAGGCCGACCTCATCATCACTGGGTTTCACCTCGCCCAACGACGGCGAGGTTGGCCTCGCCTTTCTTGGGCAAGGTTGGCTTGGTAGCGGTGAGGGCAAGCTTCGCCAAAGGCCAGCGAGGTCAACCTCGCCAGCACGTGCCTCTGGCCGGTTGCCGGATTAGCTAGAGGGAAGAAGGCAGAAAAAAATATTAAAAATATTAAAATTTTTGAAAAAAACATTTAAAAATGCCACGTCAGCGTTAGCCGATCGACCAGTGCTGGCTGACGGCCACGTCAGCGCCGACCAACCAAAATTGATCGAATAGATTCAATTAATAAGAAGTGAAAATATTTATGAATGAATTGGCAAACTTAAAAGGTTTATAATTAAATTGATAAAAATACAATATGTTTACGACTCTTTGGATAATTTTCTCCCAATTTTCTACTACAACTTTAAGATATAAGGCCAGTGGTAGTGGCCATTGGAGACGTACAACAGCCAAGATGCTTTCTTTACTTACAAGATCAAAAGCTAAGCTGACCGTAGATTCATAGCATAGATTCTTCATGATAAACGGGACGAACAGACAAGACATTCTCTCTTTCTTATTTGTTGTCGTGCATCCGTAAAAGAGACGCAGCTTTCGATTCTAGACTTTAAATAACCCGTCAATCAGAATTGCATCCTAAGACTATTGTTGTTGCTTCAGATCTTGCTCGGGCGTGCAATTTCGTCTATTAATACCCGGATTACAATCACTGCCTCGATCCGGTCGGGCCGGTCGGTGGAATAGAATGACCCTCTCCTATTTCGCCGTACAAAATCGAACTAAGCTAGGCAACCAACTACCACATATAATGCAAAGGCGGTACAATTGGCAATTCAGTGGATTTGACTAATTCCACAAACAATTCGAATAAATTAAAGCCAATTATCATAAACAATTCGGAATAACGTAGGATCATACAGTGGAGAGATAATATATATCACATTGCGCGCTGAATTCTTACTAATTTCACAAACATGTTCTGCTAATTTTGAGTAAAAAATTTGTTCCACGTCAGCAGCGCCAACCGAATCCAGCATCACGCAATAATAATAGGCTTAAAAAATCCTTCTTTGGGCCCCGAGAGAAAAAAAAAAAGGAATGAAGAAAAAAGGAAAAGAACCCTCAGAAGAAGCCGTCGTCGACGGCCAAAACCTTCATCAGCCCATCGAGCGACACGCCCTCCGTCTCGTTGCCGCCGCCCAGCCTGACCATCGCCTTGATCTCGTCCTCGCTCGCGTCGAGCCCAGCCCACACCATGTAGCTCCTCAGGTCCTCGCAGCTCAGCCTCCCGTCCCCGTCCTTGTCCATGACCCTGAACACGTCCTCCATGAGCCCCCCCGCCGGCGACGGCGGCGACGGCCGCGTCCTCCTCAAGCCCCCCCTCGTCTTCCCCGCGCCGTCCCCGCGGCCCCCGCCGCCGCCCAGCACGCGCTCGAACTCCTCGTACTCCACGAAGCCATCGCGGTTCGCGTCGGCGACCGCCATCATGGTCGCCAGGACGTCCTCGTCGCCCCCGCCCCCACCGGAGATCCCGGCGTAGAAGGAGCGGAGGTCGTCGCTGCTGATCTTGCCGTCGCGGTCGGCGTCGAGGACGTCGAACGCCGACCTGAGGTGGGGCCTCGCCGGGGCATCCCGGCGGAGGTTCCTGTCGGAGGGGCACATCCCCGGTCGATCGTCGTGCGTGGAGCGGAACGAAGAGAGAGTCCGGCCCGTGGGTTCTTCTTCCGTTTGCACGGTTCCAAATGAAAGTCGCAACGCGAAAATTGATGAACAATGGAATGAGAGAGAAGGGTTTGGCCATATATATATAGCGTACGGGGACCGAGGGCTGGAGCCTTGTGTGGGGGCCCACCTTTTTTTTTTGTTTTTTTATATTTTTTTTGGGATTTATTGAAAGTAATATTCCATTTTTTTCCCGATATTGATTTTACATGTCACGAAAATAATCAGGGCGAACCAAAGATTATAGCGTGTCATTATATTTGAAGATTACTATTACGAAAAATCCCAAACATATTTATCTCAAACTAATTTTCGAGTCACCAAAATACGTAACTAAGTATGGATGTCAACGTGAATTTGCCAAGTCATTTGAGTTATTGCTATATGTCATCCAATTCATCAATTTCACGGTAAATTTTGATGGAAGCTGACGGAGGGTAAATACGCCACGAGCGTACCGGTTTGGGGTTTTCAGCTTGGGATAATTAGTTTTTGGTAAATTTATCTATGGGTGTATCGATTTAGAATTTTTTTGTGATATTAACCCTATATTCAATTACGTTATAGTTGCCTCAAGGGAAATTTTGTGATAAAGTGCCTAAAATTATGTCAAAAATTAAAAATCGACCGATTTTGTCGAATCGTGGTTTTGCAAAATTTTGATATTTCAGATGTTATTAAATTACCTACCGTCGTTTATATATTATTAATTCGTGTCAAGCGGCGCCCGCGGCGTAGTTGCGGGACATTTGTTTGGCTTGCTGGACAAGGTTCGCGCCGTGTTCTTGGTCCCTTGCGGCGCACGTGTTATGCATTGACACGCACGTCGTGACGTCGCCGGGGTGGGGGTCGGAGAAGCGGAACGGTCGGTCGTCGCACGTGATCCCCCGGTCGTCGTCTTGTGCGTTCTGGACTGTGGCACGAGCCGTTTGGTCTGACCGATGGATCTCCTTCTCCTTCCCGATACGGGTGATTTACATGTGACTAGGCTTTACAAATTAAGGAGGTAATCTCAATGATTGATTGATTTTGACTCGCTTTTATAAATCCCCCCCCCCCCCACTTTCTTATAAAAACGCATGATCGATCGGAAAAATTGGGATTCAGCGACGGATCGATCGGAAAAAATGGGCTCTGAAAAGACGTTTATAGTTCAAAATTCCATGAAAAACAAATTTTAAGAGACTTTTAATATCGAAACGACCAGAATAATTGTACATCAAATCGCGCGTTCGTCCAACACAAAATCGCACGTGGCATTGGATCAGGAGATCCCCAATTTCAAATCTTCTGGGCGGGGAGCGTTAGAATAATTAAATATTAAATCACGTTTTCGGAATTTTATTAAAAAGTAGTAAAAAGAATTCAAGCCTTTGGATGTTGGATTGTAATTTATGTAGCTACCGTATTCTAATTTGTGACATATGGTTGGGTTTTATTATTCTGCCAAATTAGTTTCTGTTTATATTCGTATATTTGGAAGGTATATTCTATAGGTTATTGTAGAAAACTAAGCGGACCCAAATTGATAACCACACTTTTCTCATTTTTGGATACTCCTAATTGTGCCAAAGCATTGTTGGCCACCGCCGCCAGCCACCACAATCGCTGCCTCTGACTGCTCGGCCAAAGTCCCCCATCACCGCATGGTGTCCGCAGCCTCGATCTGAGGCTACGACACCATGCGGCGGCGGTTCAGGAAGTTCGATGACTTTTGGGTCCATTGGCTTTGCCGCCCCGTCAAGGGCGGCCGGAGAAACGTGGTAGTGGGGAGGCGGCCGTTGGCCGGAGAATAGCAATGCTTGGCGATGCATTTCCGAGACTATTCGCCAACCACTCCAGCTTTCTCGGTCGTACTCGTGCCTCCCAAGGTCAACAGGTCCATGAACAAGAACTCTGAATCATCTCTTATCAAATAATGTGATGATTGTCGTCACTTGCTACGACAATGGCCACGAAAGAGACCGACCTTAGTCCCGAGGCTGAGAATTTTCTTTGCTAATTTTTTTTAATCGAATTTTTTCATCCTAAATTGCACAGCGCAAAATGAATTAAGATTCTCTAACTCTGATTATACCAAAGGTTTGAGTGCTAGATCCGTCAAATGAATGGGTCAAGTGTAAAATGATCTGACTTAAATCGATCCATTTAACACGTTTTGATACATTTTCATACAATACAAATTTAATAATCCATACTCAACCTCTAAGCTAAGGTGAGAACTAAAAATTTTATAACATAGCATATCGCTTTCATAGAAGAATTGTATAGCTATTTCATTTTTTTCTTTTTTTGTGAGATTGCAGGTAGGTGGTGTTTAGGATAGTTTCACGCATTTCAACCGACCCACTCCTAGGACGATCTTAAGGACGCGCTCCCGCCCGCTGCCTATTGCATTAGGGATTTTAATTTTGTAATGCTTTCGATAGGAAACGAACATAATACCACAATAAGAGAAGCGAACTCCTAATGCATTCTCAAAATCATGTACAATTTTACTTCTACCAAACGATCAACAACTCTGCACTTGTCAATTTATCTGTGATTCATTCGCTTTAATATGTGTATCTTGTCTCTAAAGATAATGAATGACTTTGCCCTCCATCCCGAATTCATAAAAGTATCAGATTGATTTCACATGCCATAAAAGAGTATAGCTGAAATTTGACTACCAATTACAGTAAGTTATTTAAGCCTAAAGGTTCGGAAGCTCTAAATATGTCCATACCGGGAAAATTACAAAAAAAAATGCCATGAACCTATTGTATGGACTCCAATTAAATGCAAAACCTTTCAATTTGACCAAATTTAGTTCTAAAATTTTTGAAAATTTGTCAATACAGTCAACTTTCTCGCGCACTAGCTGCGGGCTCGTGAACCATCAAATGGGCCGTAGGTTAACCAACAACCATACAAGGCTTTGTGTTGATGGAGACTGTCTGTGATGTTATTGTTCTATTGATTAGGCACAGACAAATAGAGTGAAAGTTGTCTAGACAGAGAGAGTGTCGACCGAGGCTACTGGACTTTAGCACTAGAGAATATATTCTCCCCATCTTCAAGTTTTTGTTACCGCACGATCCACGTAACGGTGGTCACGTTGAAGCAGCAAACGTCCAAAACCTTGCGCTTCAATTTTTTGCATTTTCTATTTGACTCGTTCCTACAAATGGGAATGTAATTTGCAGACAACCAAAATGTGTCCAATGAAAGACCCCACATTCATATCAATGTCACCCCCACCTTTTTGGGCCTTTGACCAAAAACAAATAATTTTGCTGAATCTGTGACGCCAGCAGTGACCTAGGTTAGCTAGCCCCCACTCTCGCTCCGGCCCCAACCATTCGTTGCCGTATGTGATGGGTCTTGTCATTGTGTGGGGCAATGAAAACCTCAGGGGGGATTTCGGATTTATAATTCCTTGGTGGGTTTTGCGATGGGAGGAATGAGATGTTCTCAAAAGAACGAACTCGCTAATTTTTCTTACAGAAATGGATGCAAGTACTTCTTGCTTCATGCATGGGCCATTTAATATGAGACGGATATGGAGGAAAGTGTCAAAAAAGTCCTAAATTTTTTGTATTTGTGTCAATTTAATCATAAATCTTTTTTTGGTGTTAATTCAATCCTAAACCTTTTGTATTTGTGTCAATTTAGTCATAAACCTTTTTTGTACCAATTCAACCATAAACCTTTTGTATTAGTGTCAATTCAGTCATAGAACTTTTGCATTTGTTTCAATTCAGTCCTAAACCTTTTTTTGGTGTCAATTTAGTCCTAAAATTTTTGCATTTGTGCCAATTCAATCCTAAACCTTTTACATTGGTGACAATTCAATCCTTCTGGCTAATAGCTATTCACGTGTCGAAGAACTGAATTAGCACCAACACAAAAGGTTTAGGACTAAATTGACATAAAAAAAAGTTTTGGATTGAATTAGCACCAATACAAAAAGTTTGGACTGAATTGACACCAATGCAAAAAGTTTAGGACTGCATTGATACCAAAAAAAGATTTGACTCAATTGACATTAATATAAAAGATTTAGGACTCAATTGATATCAAAAAAATTTTAAAATTAAATTGACACAAATACAAAAGATTTAAAACTTTTCTTACACTTTTCCCAACGGATATGCCCGGTCTCCTGCTCTTTTGATGCCAACTTTCGCCGGTGGAGAGCAGACGGTATCCCCAGTATGACTTTAGATCGATGTCACTTCTTCTCAATAATGGAGAAGAGAAGCGGTTCTTTTTCAAACGATTGTTCCAACTGACATATCAAATCCCTCCATCTAAGCCCACTTAGATAGCTCCACAGCAAAATTTTAACTTGAATGTTCTTTTACGCTGAAAGTCACATTAAAAAGGCACAACAGAGACATGACGCAAAGACAAAAAGAGCAAACTGAGATAACCAGGGTCCATTTTAAGTGATTAATTCTTCAGTTTGTACACGCTGGTTGTCTACGGCAGACCGAAGATGAGAACATTGTCCGAAGACAAATTGTTTATCCTAGTTCCAACATGGCATCAGCCAAATACATCAAAAACCATCTCCTTTTAGCTTTTGTCAGTTGCCAGAATCAACAATATCATGTCGCAAAAGGACAAGATGCTCTCATCTTCCACCATAGACATTATGTTAACCTACCGCCGTCCCATATCAGGGAAACAAAAACGATGTATTCTGTGTTGTGTGTGGCCATCTAATCTAAAAGCAGAAAAGAAAAATGTGAACGAAGAGAGCTTTTTAGGTAAGTTACATCGGTAAAAGTGCAGCAGCTCCAAACTAATGTTTGGCGATAGGCGCTTCATCCCAATTAAGATGACAGAAACTCTGAGAAGACTGGATGCAATTCTTCTTTGAACCCGCTCTTGAATCAGCGCACAGGATTAGAGAAAAATATGACCGCAAAATAGACAATAAATCCAGCAACAAGAATGCCACCATAAATATAAGTTTGAGAAGACTGCATGGGATATTTGTACTCAATGTTGCAGCATCTCATTTTCTCGCGCTCGCCAGCCAAAACCCGGTCCACATATCTGCACCCAATATAGGCATAGGATTTAGAAAATGAAACACAAGCAGCTGCTACTGTCTTTTAGATGGAACAGCAGATCAACTATCTTGTTTCCCAAGAAACATTAACTTACTGTAATGTGAACATAGTGCTTTGAAGAATATCCGAACTGTTTAGATGTGCATCTTGTAACCGGTGATCATACAACAACGAAGATAGATCTACGAGCTGTTCTTCAAGGCTCTGTCGATCAAGTGAAGTCGGGGCATTTTAATATATTCAAAACATTGTGTTGAAGCAAAACTAATAAAAAAAAATAGTCACTTACATCCAAGTACTTCTCCAATCTTTCGACTAATTCATGAGGGAAAGGCTCTGGCAAGTTACTAGTCTTTTTGTAGAACTTTTCCAGCCACAGCTCAGTGCTTGATTTGTTCTTTTTCCCCTTGACTGGTTCACCGAGCGGGGTTTTCAAATAGTCTGATGCAAAACCTTGTACAACCTGTATAAAACGAGCCCTTGATAAGCATTGACAACAGTAAATGAATAAGAAGATTAAAATGTAGTCACCTCTGATGTATCCCGAATTTTGTGAAGTGCAGCATCCACACGCGCATATATTGTATTCCTCTGTCAAAAAAATTGAACAGACTCTTATTGACACCACTAAGCTACCCAACATCTTCAATCAATCAAGGTCAAGAAACAAATAGATATGCTACGCCAGGATATTTGAGCTGTTTCCAGCATCCATCATCAGGCAGAGATAACAGTGAGATTCACTTTACTGTGATTTTATAGGAAGAGGCCTCACCAATGCAACATCTTTTAGCATTTGACTGATTTTGGAAGTATTAGAGAATGGGCCAAATGGATGGCAACCAGTCGCCCAGAGCCAATTGACAACTGCTCTTTCATGTACATGAGAAGCCTTCTCATAAGGTGCCGTAAGCCCACCGACAGCAGATGCAAGCCCTGCTAATATATGGCGCTGAACCTGATAAGGAAGAGCATGCCTTCTCTCTATTTCTGAAACATAACTGTATGGAGGACATATAACTTTTCAGATAGTCAAATGGTACATACACTCTCAATGAGATGCCATAAGCTCTCTTGTAGAGAGGTATACTGCTGAAGGAGAATCACATTCTCTTTTCAACAATGTGACGATGCTCCATTTTTCAAATAGCAGAACAAATCAGACAATAACTCCTGTAGGAGGAAACTTCTAGCATATAAAATAGACTCGATACCACGAAAAACCCCAAACTGGTACACCCGAGCCACATTCACCTCAAACTAATTTTTGTGTCACTAAAATACCTAAACTGATACACTAGTGCTACATTTACCATCCGCAATTTCCATCCACAGTTACATTGCTGAGCTGGAATGACACATGGTAATAACTCGGATGACATGGCAAGTCCACTTGGAAATTCAAGTCTCTCTTTTCTATTATTTTATTATAAATAATTTTCATTTTTACATCCCTTTTTAACAAGAAGATTTTTTTATTCTTTTCTATTTTTTACCCAGAGCCGTCCAGCCTTGATACTCAGCTCTCTCTCTCTCTCTGTCTCTCTCTCTGTCTCTCTCTCTCTCTCTCTCTCTCTCTCTCTCTCTCTCTCTCTCTCTCTCTCTCCATATATATATATATATATATATTTGTCATCTTGCTTGCATTCACTCGTCCCTTGCATCCACTCACTCAGTGCACTCTTTCTATTCTCTGTTTAATTTCCATGTTCATGCGTGGCACTCTCTTTTCCTTTCATTCACAGCCTCCCAACTAAGAATTAACTTGCTATTTCAAGTAGCCCTCATTTGAAGATTCTTATTCGACAAACAAGTTGCTTGGGCTTTGTCAAGTTCGACAGACAAAACAGGAACTCTCACAGGCAACTGCTTGGGATCTTTTAAAACAAGCCAAACAAGTTCAACAAACAAACCTGGGAAAAAAAATCAAAGATGAGAAGATTACCAAAGATAAAAAGTAAGTTGCACCAATACCAACGCAATACGATATGACACTCTGACACGTCATTTCTCAAAAAATAGAGAATTCCGATACGTTGGGACACATATTAAATGTATATTTTCATATATAAATAATAAATTATCATTTTTATGATTATTTCAATCAAATTAATTTGATTCATATCCACAAATAAATAAATAAAACAAAAAGAGTTTAGAATGAATTTACATTTTGACCCCTAATTTATTGAAAATGTTTAAAATTGACCCCATGATGCTGGATTCGCGTGTTGCTAGCGTGTCCGGAGTGTTGGTGTCCAACACCAACACAAAGGCCCCCGAAGAGTGGCTGTGCTTCCTAAGATAAAAGAGTGTGCTTGACGAAGACGAAGAAGAAGATTAAGCAAAGTGCTCGACGAAGACGAACAGACAACTACTAGGGATCTTTCGGACGAAGCCGAACGAGTTAGACAAATAAACCCAATAAAAAAATCAAAGACGAGAAGATTACCAGAGATACAAGAGTATGCTCGACGAAGACAAGTGTGCTCGAACAAGTCACGAATAAGAAAACGAAGATGAAGTAGAGTGCTATGAGGGAGAGAGAATAGCCCTAATCGTTTACAAACGAGAGCTAATTGAAGCAACAAAGAAGAAGAAGGCGAAGCTGAATATTAAGGCTAGAGTGTTCTGAGTACAAAATAAAAAATGAGAAAAATATGAATTTTCATGTGGACTTGCGACATCATTGAGGCCGGCTATAGAAGGAAAGCTTCAATCCTTCCTCTTCACAACAGAGGAAATTGAATACTTGCTGCGCACCTGAGCGCCTTTGCTCGGATTCTCTGCATCTAAGTCTTTTCTTTGTTAAGGAATTATTGATTCAAGGTACGACTGCTCCAACATAGCCTAATCATCGTATTCCTTTACACCCGACAAAGTCCAATTGATAGAAATTCGTAGTATGCTCCCCACCCACCCGATGATTGGCTTAGTGTTCAGTATCATCATCTTTTCTGAGGGAGTTTTTGCCACGTATCATTCCAGCTCAACAATTCAGCGGTAAAGTTTGATGGAAGCTAACGGAAGGTATGACACGAGTGTACCAGTTTGGAATTTTTTGTAATACAAAAATAAATTTGGGGTTAATGTGGCACATATATACAAATTTGAAATTTTTCGTGATATTAACCCTATATAATAAAGGATCTTAATATAGTTAGATGGTTCATTAACGCATGCAAAAGAAAACTAGTACTCTAAACAACAAAGAAATTAAGAGCTTCACTATGTTCACAGCTACGGAAGGAGGCACCAAACACACTAGAGATGCCTATACCGGAGAAATAAATGGAAAAATAGGATCGTGACAGGCATAGAGAACCAATCAAAGCCATCTCTAGAAATCCTTCCTGCTAGGACTCTATGACTTGATAATGAAGGATGCAGTAAAAACAATGCATTGAAACTTGAACCATGCAAATGACATGCCTCCTTACCTCAGTGGTATCTTTTCATTGGGATGCTGAAGTACTATCACGACATCACGGCCTGTCCACACAAGACTCTCATCTTCCATCATAAGATTTGCATCCACATCAGCTAGTGATAGCACAAAGCTGGGAAAATGAAATACAAATTGAACTTTAATATCAATCCATTTAATCTGCTCTATTCAAATGCAGGAGAGGAGAGAGGTTAATAAAAATTTACAAAAATCATGCACTTTGCCATCAAGTATTTATATTCTATGGTTATAAAAGATAGAGGGAGAAAAGGTACATAATGTATGACCTATTGATAAAACATGGAGAATTGCATTGCAGAATTATTGCTCAAGCAGACTAGAGATCTGTCTCTACACCAGTAAATCGAAACCAACAAGACTCTATCTCACATGAATATTGAAAGTCTTCAGAGATCCAACAAGAGGTTATTAATAAGTCGTCAAAGACATCTTGACATGCTTAATTTTAAGGTAAGCACATGGCAAACTGAAATTGGAACTAATTCGACATCAAGAAGCTTCATTCACCAATCTCAAACAGCTCAACAGTTTCTAGAAATAGTATATTGTCAGCCAAAAAGGTTCAAGTCTTACAGGAAAATGCAGAAGGGACTCATAATTTAGGCTTTCAACACAAGATTAGTGGAAGGTATTTCTTTTGTACGGTAGATACACAAAAAACATATGTATCTATCAGAAGACCCCAGAGAAGTCAAGCAATGAAGGTTCTTACGTTTGGTTGATTTCAGGATTTGACTTTAGTCAATATGACATCCAGAAAGCCACATTTCCCAGAACAGTGCCTTATAAATGCCAAGTGCAGTTCTAAACCAAACAACTACTAATCTAAGGAAGAGTGTGTACTAACAAAAATCTTTACCAAAAAGAAAATTATGCAAGATTACGTAAAAACTTTTCCCTCCTATATGAGAACAACTAAGAAGTTTTGGTCACTTTGATGTAGGATTTAGCACGATGCAATAGCATCATTCGTAACAATTATAAATTTAATAGAGAAAATAGCAGATGAGATCCAGGAATACGTCAATATAAAATAGCAACAGAACTATGTGACAGAATTCCAACAAAGTGGCATTCTCACACAGGAATCACTCTGGTCCCATATGTTCGGTGCAAATCCCCCTTCTCCTTTTTCACCCCCTTCTTCTTGTCCTTTCCAATCTTGGATTCATAAGTGGCCCAAAGAGGTTTATGCTTAAGTATGGAATCACTTGAATCATCTGATTCACGCATCCAGTCCTACACACAGAAAACCTGAGAAAAATTACCGCACTAGATAATGAAAAGCAAAATCGCCAAATGTCATTCCGTTAAGTGCTATGAGAAACTGGAAATGTGTAGAATGCTAGGCATTGATCTTGTAACACCCAGGAGACAATTGAATTGCATAGTGAGTTTGTACAGACCTGGCGGAGGAAAAATTTATTTGAAAGAGACGGATCCGCAACTTCCAGTAAACCAGCAGCAAGCACATCAGTGGACCGTTCCATTTCCTGCAGATAATATCTCCAAGTAAATCCACTGGCTCGTAGAATGATTAGCTCTAAGGCAAAATCATATGACCTTAAGGCCTCTGCTACCAACAGCACTACACATGGCCTTGGGCAAATTGTCTTCATCCCTCGCGCTTTTCATAGATCGTGAGTGATCAAAGGATCAAGGGGGTGAAAACAAACATACATATGAAGAAGGAGCTCTTCACAAGAGTGTAAGTACAGGCCGAGCAATCTACAATCTCAGGCTATGGAACTATTCCAAATTGTCGCACCCCTTCAAACCCCACCCAATTGGAAAAAAAATAGGCATGCTAGTTATTGGGTATTGACTAGAGAGAGAGGGAGAGAGCTCTCACTTCTTTGAGAATAGCCCCATCAAGATAAGTCTTAGTATGAACATGAAAACGTCCATCCTTTTTTGTCTCTTGTAATGAATGCCCTCGCATTGCTTTAGAGACGGCAATGGCAAGCTTCTCATGGCGATGTAAAGCATGTGAACCCCCAATAATAACTACTTCTTGGCCATCATGAACCATCTTCTTTACCTAGAAGCAGCAGAAGAATAAGAACATAAGAAAATTTCCAACTCTAGGGAATATGCACGGTAAAATAGAGTCAATAATTAGAGTAACTCTTATTTGGACAAATTGACACAGATGATTGAAGCCAACCAATATGCCATAGCTTTCACAGAAATGACCATGCACATAGTTAACAAACAAGAGAACATTATTATGGCCTAATACAATGAAGTTTTCTTGTTTATTGTTTTCTTCAATTGATCAAACATGCCAAAACGAATTCTTGAGCATTGCCAATAAGTTTCCAGAAACCAAGAAAGACCAACCTTAAACACCAAGAAATGGATCCAACCGGCTCCATCATTCTATTCTCACACAATCTTAGAAAACTGCACCAATTTTTCTGAGCTACTCTACTGGAATTTCTTTTGGTTGAATGTTATCCTAATTCATCGAGTTAAAGCTCGAAATTATTCTTTTAGGTAAACGTGTTAGCAGATTGTATGTGCTTATGCAAAACCTGTCTTCCTCCCAAAAGCCTGGTTGGTACATTCCAGAGGGCAATCGAACCTGCGACCCTCCACAGATTCAAACAAGGGAACAAAAACTTGCGTAGCTTCCTAAATTAAAAGAAAAGTACAGGCAATTGCTCTAAATAGCTAACAACAAACATAAGCATTATCTGAATTTTGAATAACCATGACGCAGAATGAGCTTTCAGCACATTTAATTTTGAAATTTTCACGTTACTTCTTGCAAATAATGGAGTCATCTTGAACCGTGAATTAGTTTATGACACCAAGGGCATAAGTCAAGACACAATCAGCCCGATAATCATGTTAGAGACAGTACCACAGGATCAACATACAATTGATTCATCAGAGACAGCATATTTAGCCCAGAGAGAAGAACAAGAAAAGGCCATTTACCTCAGCCTCGATTTCCGCAATATCTATGCTGTAATTGTGGCCTTGTTCAATAATATTAAACCGATTATGATTCTGAAGAACGATGATTGGTATAAGCAACCTCGTTGTGAGATCAACAGTTTCAAACCTGGATAAACAAAACACATAGAGATCACCACTTAAAGTGGAATTGCACAAACAAAAAGACGAACAGTAAACCCATAGAAATAATTCTAGGCATTTAAAAGTAAGAGTGTATGACACAGCTAAATCTAATTCTAGGTATGTCTGTATTATGCAGATAAAATCTTGGCAATCTGCAAAACCAATTAGGTCTCATGTACCTTATGTCTGGAGCTATAACGTGCTCAACTGTCGTTGCTATAAGACTTGCAAGTTGTCCATCAAAAACATCGTGGGAAGCATGGTCATTCACAGCACTGAAACCCTTGGGGAACATAATGTTTCGTAAACGTGGTAGAGTTCTGACGCTGACACTTCCCTCCTCTGTTTCGATCTTTCCATATGTGCAAGGACCAGCTGAGAGATCGATCACGACAAATCTGGAGTGCAACACATATTTGACAGACTACACTTGTCAGACCATGCTCGCCTTTTAAGCACCTAAAGTACTCATTTTTTTTTTGTGTTAACAGACAATTTCTTGACAAAACTGAAGTCAGAAAACTGCAATGTGGAACTTTCCGTGCCATACCAATCACTTCAAGAAAAAGTAAGACATAGATACAGAAAAAGCAAACAACCATCCCATCATGTGTTTTTAACATGAGTGACTGCTTGACTGGTACCTGCCAGATCCAAGCCAAACTTGAGATGCCCCTCCGCCATTATAGCGGTAGCGGTAGATGTAATCTCCTTCCTGTTTCTTCATGTCTTCCTCAGTCAATTGGCCTATTCTCCCATACATCAAAGTGTCGAGATCAATTTCCTTATTCCTGGGATCCATTCTGACCTGTAAAATACACAAGTAACCCTATCAAGAGAAAGGCTAAGAAGTCACAAGCCAGCAGAAGAGAAACTCAGCCAGACAACTTAAATTATGACAAAGGGGAAAAAGAAGTCAGAAGTATATAGAGTACACCATCACCATGTTAACAACAATTAAGACTGAATTTGAGACTATACTTTATCAAAGTTAACAATGAATATTGCATTCGGCACAGGTCTATCCATCTCTGAAGCAGAAACTCCACTGTCCTCCATATCGAATATGTAGGAATATAACCTCTGAAATACAGGTTCCGCAGCCGTTGCTTCCACCTCAAACAAAGGTACCTCTTTCCCAAAATCACCCTGAATTTTCAGCAAAAAAGCATTGTTTAGAAGCATCAATATATTCAAACTGTAAGGACAGTCAATCACAGCAATCAACACAAGCTTTGTAGAACTTACCTCTCTTGCAATTCCAGATGGAATCATGGCCTCTTTCACGGCCTTCTCAAGTGCAATGAGTTCAGGTTGTGCAGCCTATTAAGTAATACATCATTTACGGAAGATGAGTTTATGTTTACCGCCAAATTACATATACGGACAAGGATAGATACCAAATGACCAAGCATATATATAGTAAACCCAACAGTTCATGACTAAACTCTAGAAGACACCGACACAGAGAGCATAATGCATCTACTTGAAAAAGATGTTATTGAGCAAAATCATACTGACTGAAAATAGAATACGGAAATAAAAGTTGAAGATAGGGGAAAACTCCCGAGCAGAAAGATATAAACAAAATCTACAAAGAAATTATTACATGATATGCATTGTACACAATGTGATGCTCGATGTCAATAGGCTCTCCTGTCTCCAAACACGAAGGCCTGTGTGATGGAAAGCTAACTCTCAGGAACTCTTCAAACTTGTGAGCGTCCATTTTGTACCTATATCCTCCGTCACCATCAAAACCTATAAGGACTACATTCACTTCCAATGGGACCTGAAACGGCACCTGCATCAAAATCCACCCACAATCAAACAATACGCAAAAATGTTTCCGAGCGAAGTATAAAATTTCAGCACACGCATAAACTAGACAAGAACAACGGTGACACTACTACCTTACATCAAATATATTATTGTCGATTGCTCATATCATTAAGCAATACAATGACGGGAAAATTTGTTCCCTAATTTCATACTAGCGCCAGGATCCTTAGCTAATGTCGTTTGTATAAAACGTCTAAGATAATCTTGAGCCAGTGAACTCGAAACTAGTAGCAACGTACAATCAGCAAGTTCGCTCATCCTTGAAAATAAGACACCACACAATCTAGCCAAACGACAATTTTGCAGTACTTTTACTGCGAACGCCCCCAGAATTCTTTCATTTGATGATCCCGCACGCACAATTGCCGCCTCGAGCTTCGTTCTAAACTCAGTGACACGCCTTCCCAGCAAAAGATTGCCCCCTCCTCCTCTCACATTCTCTCCCTACTTCGTCCCATTCATTTGTGTTCGCCATCGCTAACGCGATACCAAATCAATTCACCAGAGAAGCTGAGAGTACTCAACAGAAAATCCGAGAGAGAGAGAGAGAGAGAGAGAGAGAGAGATCGATCTAGAACCTCGGCCCGAGTGTGCAGCATCCGGCGAACGTCGGACCGGACGCCGTCCCTGACGTCCTGGAAGGCGCCATGGTGCCACTGAGGGTGACCGGGATCTCGCCGGAAGGCCTGCGGAGCTGACTCGGACCGAGCCGCGAGCAGACTCAGCGCCAAGAGGAGGAAAGGAAACGCCAGGGACCTGGAGTCGACGGCCATGGAAGGATCGCCGGAGTCGAGCCGGATTCCGTCAACTTCGGAGGTCTGCGGAAAAACCCTGCCGACGAGCGGGGCCAGCGCGAGGTTTTCACTGACGAAGACGAAGAGGATTGACGAACATTTTCTCGGCGAGTGAGCGTTGCTCTCCGTGCGATGAAGAGGAGAGAGAGAGAGAGATCGCTGTATTTTCGAAACTGCCCCTGTCAATTTTGATGTGTACGATGTTTGCGATCGGAATAATTTTCTCATTAGCACTTTCATTTTCTCTATTTAGTGCTACGACGCCTTTTTTTTCCCTCTGTTTATGCAATCCAGTCCCTGACTGGCCTGACTCGTTCGATTTACGCTGCGTGATTCTGCCATCAAGCAAAACCTCAGCCAAAATCAACACTCCTACATATTAGACTAACACTGTAATTTCGAAGGAAAAAATGAGATAAATAATCTCTAAATTTTGATCAAATGTGAAATGTGATCTCTAAATTTTTAACATGTTGAATACAATCTCTAAACTTTAACCTAAATGCGATGGGGTTCATAAACTTTTAATTTGTTCAATGCGGTTCCTAAATTTTTGGAACATGATCAATTTAGTCCCCGGACTATATGAAAATATTTAATGTTACCTCTGATCTTGAATTAATGGAAAGATAACATCGTATATTTTCATATAGTTAAATGATTCTTTTGAACATATACCAAAAGTCCAATGATCAAATTAAAGAAATTTAAAGTTCATGGACATATTGTACATTGGACTAAAGTTTATGAACCATATTTAACAAAATAAAAGTTTGAAGACCACATTGCATGTCAGATCAAAGTCCATAAACCATTTGTGTCATTATCCCTAATCCCAACCTTGTTGTTTGGTTCACCTTGAAACATTCATCGTATCTTGAATGAGAAGCTCGATATTCATTTACTAAACTGTTGAAAGAACGAGCAAACATCAAAATAATCATGCTAATAACCCGTATTACAATAGGGAACACAGATATAAAATTTGAATGATAAAAAGTAGATACAAAGCGCACAGTAAGTTTTAACTAGTGAATTATTTTAACAGTTGTGATCGCATAAGCGAAGGTGCACATATATATTCACATCGACTATACCAATCACATAAGCGACACTGCTACATTCAATCCCTCTAGATAATCAAATTTAGTCATAGTGATTGTCCAGCGAATCATTGATGGAATGTGCCTATCAAATAACCGTGTAAATTGTCAAATTTCCTATCCTATTTCAATCCCAAAAACTTCTTAACCATCCCGACGACCTTGACCGCTAAACCCTTCTTCCGCTTGGCCGGCGCCGGAGGAGAGTTGCCCCGGTGGGGCGTCCCGTCCAAACTCAACTCTTTGCTCAAACCAGCCAGCGAAGCCCCGTCTTGGCTGAACGCTTGGTATAGTTGCGGGTACAAGCGCTGGATGGACTGCTTGAACGTCTCCGGCACCGCCACTCTCGACGGCCCCCGCGGCGCGCCTTCCCGGAAGTACCCGACCCGGACCCACCCGTTCGCGTAGGCCTCGCAGGCCTGCAGTATGGCACGGGCCCGGTCCCGGAAGTGCCACGCGACGAAGGCCTCGAATCCCTTAGGAGGTGTCTTGATCAGGCGCAGCGCGGACCGGCAAGAGAGGACGAAGATTTCCTCGTTGTAGGCGAAGGACTTCTGCTCGCCGGAAGTTCCGGGCTTGAAGGCCCCGTGACTCGGTTCGTTGTAGTAGGGTCTCTCGTTGAGCACGAGGGCCTGTATCGAGAGCAGCACCTGCAGGATCGTCGACTCCGTCGGGTTCCATCTCTCGCTCTTTCGTTTGCCTAACACACACAAACAATCCCTTAATTTCGATAAACGGATTCATTCCGATCGGAAAACCCGAGAGTTCCTATCGAGCGCAAGACCGATAAGAGCCGCGAAACGAGAGGCGATTCGAACTGCCCATGCTTCGATGGAATGCCAGTACGGGATCGGAGATCGCCATGGCATTCTTTTGTGGAGGCAGGCGGCGATCAATAGCCCTTTGTACATTCAATCGGTGACCAAACCTTAGGGAGGGAGTATAAACATGACATGACGAGAAATCTTATGAATTACATATGAATCCGATCCAGAAATCGTATGTAAATGCACCTACGTAAGTAATCAGATATACAAGCTTTATAAACATGCATTGTGCTATGAATGCAACAGAAGTTACCATGCCACGTATTGAGCAAGCTCAAGCAGACGACACCGTTACTGTAGAGGTTCGGGTTGATCCGGTCCCCGAACGCCCAGTAGCGGACCTGCGGCGGCTGCGTCGGGTAATTGGGCGGGAAGGATATGTCGAAGAAGTAGAGGCCGTCGTGGTAGGGCGTGGCCGAGGTGCCCACCACGGCGGCCCGGAGGAGGTTAACGCTCCCCTCGTAGGCCCGCACGGTGATGGACTCCGGCAGGTGCTGCTCCAGGAGCTTCCACTCCTGCATGATCTTCGTCAGCGTCCGGGCCGGGATGGACTGGGTCGCGGGGCAGAAATAGTGGTCCGAGTGGTCGGAGATCACGTCGAAGCGCGGGAAGGGCTCGATCTCCTCGATCTCCGAGGCCGTCCTGTCGGGTTCGGCGGGGGCGGAGACGCCGGCAGCGGCGGCGGCGGTTCCGGGCCGCCGCTTTCTTGACATGATTTCGATGGTTTCTTGGGTTTCGCCCAAATGTCGAGTGACCGTATGGCTCTGCGCCAGAGAGAGCGAGAGGAAGGAGATATAACTCTAGGATTAGGAAGAAATTGCCGAACTGGGATTTGGCTTAGGAAATCTAATATTCAGCATCTGGTTTAGATTTTAAAAAAATTCTATATTATTTACCGGAATAATGTCAATTATATTAAGATATTGAATTTTACAAAAAAAAAAAACCATGTATACTTGAGCTTTTCGCAAATTGATTGGCTGAATAAGCCTTCGTCTTCGATTAAGCATGCATTAGATATTTTTTTTTTTGGTCGAAAATTTCGCTAATGTTGGATAAGTCAAGATGTTTTAGACAAAAAGCTCAAAGCAAGCACGATAAAATCCCATAGGAGTAGGGGCGGACGGACTAACCACAAATAGGGGTAAAGAATTTAAACGACCGGACTCTTAATAGCCCGATCCGTAACCCTATTTACAGCCCTTCCAAATTCAAACTCCTCGATAGAAATGAATCGGATAGAATAGGCGGATGGCTGATCTACCACGATATAGTTAAGTAAAGATCGAAAGTCATAATTAGATTTTGGCGATTCGTCGTCCAATTTCGCACCTACGGCCTCTATTTCCATGCGCTTGACCGATCCGCGCGGGTCGTGCGGGACCGCAGGTTGTTATTTAAGCCTAGTAAGAATGTTTACAATATTGGTGCAAAAGCAGATTCGATCAGTTTGCTTGAGGGTCCTCCCGTGGTCCATTTCGAAGTGCTTGATTTTCTCCGATTTCCTAAAGTGCCTTTGCTTTTCATGTGTGGCTACACGCATTGGTCCGATCACGACATTACGCGTATGGTTCTTAATTTGTCTTGCCTTGACGCATGAAGTTTTGGGTTCACAGCTTTAGCTCCTGTGTTTGGTAAAGGGCTTGGAAAAGGGATCTTCCAAACTCACGGTACAATATTGCGTGATTTAGGTGAGATTTCATGAGATCGCTCGTGACCGTTCTCAAAAAAAATTTTAAGCCGTAAGATAAAAGCGTGGTTCAATATTTAAATATTTAAATACCGCATCCCCGCGCGTAGATTGGACTTTAAAATTCAAATATTCTAACGCTTCCCCTCACGGGTAAATTGGACTTTGAAGATATGTAATTTTTTTTTTTTTGTCGAGCGTATAGTTTTATTTATCGAAACCTTGAACACGAGCAAATCCACAAGGGGCTGAGCGAGTTGGACTAGCCAATTAAGCGAGAGAGTATTTGTTATTAGGGCTTTCACGACCCAGTCCCACTACTCTATTTTACTTTGATATCATGTGAGATTTTATAAGATCATTGCAAATTATTTTAACAATTCAAATTATTAAATGAAGCCGTGGTTTCATATTTAAATGTTGTCCTGTTTCTTTAACCTAAAAAGAAAAAAAAAAAGAAACTCAGAACTTGCTAGTTTCTTGTGAGCTTAGTTTATTTTCAAATTCGATGTCCTTGAATATTTTTTGTGCATTTGTTTGAATTACTGATGTATTTTGAAAGTGTGATAATTAGGGGACCTCGAAAATTCGGATTCAAAATTCGATTATATTGGATCTCTTTGGAAATATACTTGAGGTGATTATAAGTTTAAACTTATATATGTCCTTCTAGAATATTATTGAGAATATTTATATGATGATTAGATAAATTAAAATTCGTTTGTTGCTTTTCTTTTCCCTAAATTTTCGGGATAAGCACAACAACACAATGAAACGTAGTAATATATTTAATCTGAAAAGGACGCTATCTGCAACTGTACTTTTATCTACTCTGCAGTAAAAGAACTTCAAAAAGATTTTCAAGTTAAAACTACATGGATTTATTTCTTTTCTCGGGATATATGTGACCATATTTACTATAATCAAATTACTCTTTTTTAATTGAGAAAGACAGCACTTTAATTGTGTTTTTTTTTCCATTTGATTTATTATGCCAAAAAGAAAATTTTATTGATGCGTTTCTTTTACATTATTTTCAACATTCAAATTTTAAAAATTGCAGTCATTGTTTATTCCAATTTTAAACTAATTAAAAAGTAAAAAAGCTTGAATAGATCACATAAAACACCAAAGGACTTTTGAAATGTAGTCCTTTCCAAATGAGATCTTAACCAAAGTTAATTTCCAGCGCACTTTTCAATTGCAATTTACCAAACACCACTCGCTGTTTGTAAAAACCCTTTTGTCTATAGGTCATTTTCATTTATGCAAAAAGACTTTCTCCAAATGTTCTCCCAAATACACATTATTTTTATATACATGTGATCTTCCTCCAATTATTAAGCCTAAGTTTTTCTGTTGCACATTCTAACAATCTCCATCACGTCGGTCTGCTTTATCTAATAAATCATATTAGTAGCGAAAATCACATGTTCTTACTATTTTAGCACAAGAATTAATCATTTTAGAGTTGCTGTCATGGCATTGCACGACATGTAATGCTGCCATAAATGTTAGAGACATATCTAGGAGCCCGATTGATTAGAATTGGTATTCAGATAATCATTTTGTAAAGTTAACGAGTACCGAATGTATTCTTTATTACGATGATTACACCATTCTCTATTGCGCGTGATCTCATCTTTAAAAAATAACGTAGCATTATGAATCTCTCACACGTTGCCAATTCAAATTCAAGTATTGTCTGATAGAACAAAAAAGTTTGAGTGCCGAAAATTTGAACATCAAATTTCAAGCGTTGATAATTTAAAATGCCGAAAAATGAAAATAAATGGGTTACCATCATTTGCTTCATTAGGCTCCATTCCCTTCCACTTCCCTTCACAATAATTAGAAACCATTGCTTTTCTACCCCAATAGATCAAAAAGCTTAATTATACAGATAAAAAAAACTTAATCGTTTCTTTTGAAGTTGATTTGTTCGATATACAAAGAGGACATTACTCGATAATCATATGTGTTGGGCGATGAGCAATTGCTTAATTATAAATGCTTACCAATAAAAAGAATACTGAATGTGAAATCATATATTCCTTTCTTATAGATCGAGTAAAAAATTTTCAAAATTCTTTTATGAAACTTGCCAACGATCTATTATCAACGCATATAAATGTTTCGGGTTCTTTTTTTTTTTTTGGCAGACGAAATACTAGAATAGTCCCGACATCGAGAAAAGGCCGTTGTAAATCGGTTTATGCTATTCGGTTTCCCGCCCGATTTTCGATCCGCAAAACAAAAGCTAAGCTCTCTTGCATAAATAGCAATTTCTTGTTTCCCAAACCCCATCTCCCCCAATAAGCAATTTGGTTGCATTGCATCTAAACCACACACAAAAGCATCTATCTAGACTCCCCTCCAAAACAGTGAAGCCTCTCCTTCATTAACCAACTCACCACCTTCCAAAATTGAAGACCCCCCTTTTTCTTCTTCAACAATCAAAAGGAGATCCTCCGTTGAAATCCCCTTCCTCACATTTGCTCTCCACACAGCAAAGCCTTCCCCAAGAGAATTCACAAGAGCCCATTCAAAAGCATGCTCCCCTGTTCACCCTCGGCGAGGGCGGCGATCGATCTCGCCCTCGCGACCGCTCTCGTCTTCTCCGTCTCCGTCGCGCTCCCCGCCGCCCGTGGATTGTCCCCGGTCGGGGTCATCGACTCCCCGCTGCTGACGCAGAAGGTCGCCACCAACCGGACAATAAAGGTCGACATAAACGGCAACGGGGACTTCAAGTCCGTCCAGGCCGCCGTCGATTCGGTCCCCAAAGGGAACTCCAATTGGGTCATCATCCATGTTAGGAAAGGAGTTTACAGGTAACACACAACCAGGACATTCCAGCTAGCTAAGGAAAAATGGAGGATCATTGGAACATTGGTCGAAATGGAGCGCATCGCGTCGCGCAAAATTTTCGCTTGAGCTTTTAACGAAAACTGCTTCGAAATGAAGGTTTCCGCGATTATTTTCTCGGACCTGCCGAGTTTTCCATCTCTTGAAATTGATTCGATTTTGGCAGGGAAAAGGTGCACATACCAAAAGACAAGCCTTACATATTCATGAGAGGGAATGGCAAGGGAAGGTCTATCATTGCCTGGGCGCAGAGTTCCGCCGATAACGTCGAATCCGCGACTTTCAGAGTCGAAGCCCCTAACTTCATCGCCTTCGGTGTTAGCTTCAAGGTTCGAACTCGAGACCTTCTGCTGTAATTTCGTATTCCATTGTTGAGGAGCGAATGCAAGAGTTTCAGTTTGCTGATCTCAATCGTGCACATGATCCTTCTTTTACAATGCAGAACGATGCACCGACGGGAGTGGCGTACACGTCGCAGAACCAGTCGGTCGCGGCGTTCGTGGCGGCGGACAAGGCGGCTTTCTACCACTGCGCATTCTACAGCACCCACAACACCCTCTTCGACTACAAGGGCCGGCATTACTACGACAACTGCTATATCCAGGGCTCGATCGACTTCATCTTCGGCCGAGGCCGGTCCGTCTTTCACGTGAGCAAAACTTCCACCTGAAATTCCATCTCCATACGTACCAATGCGGCGGACAAAATCAACCACGGTAATGAGATTTTTGCACAAACGACTGACTGAGGGTGACCGCGCAGAGTTGCGAGATCTTCGTCATCGACGACAAGAGGGTGTCGATCCACGGTTCCATCACGGCCCAGAACAGAGAGAGCGCGGAGGAGAACAGCGGGTTCGTGTTCGTGAAGGGGAAGGTGTACGGTGTCGGCGACGTCTACCTCGGGCGAGCGAAAGGAGCCTACTCGAGGGTCGTCTTCGCGAAGACGTACCTCTCCAAAACCATAGTCCCCAACGGCTGGACCAACTGGAGCTACGACGGCAACACGGAGTAAGTGATCTCATCGACCATTGCCTTTTCAAACAATTCCGAAACATTTCGTATCGAATCATAATCCATCAGCAAAGTTGCCGACACGGCAATAACGGGGTTCCAAACGAATGAAACCGTGCAGGAACTTGTACCATGCGGAGTACCATTGCCATGGGCCAGGGGCCGAGTCGACCGACCGAGCACCGTGGTCGCACAAGCTCACCGACGAGGAAGCTGCGCCGTTCATGTCGATCGATTACATTGACGGCCGGGAATGGCTCCCTGCCTGGCTATGAAGTCGTCCCTGCTACCACTACCTGCCTATGTAGATACATATGTCCTCGTATGTTGTCCGGCTGATTTCCAAAAAGAAGTCCCAAAAAAAAACAGCAACAAGATGAGTGGTTTCTCAAGAAGTGCAAGTTAGAGTCATATCAGTAGCTCAATTCAAACTCCTCCCTATTGTTTTATCTATTTTCCTCTCTCGCCACGTTTCATCGTTATGTATCGGTACGAATGCGCGAGTTACTTATAGATTTGAAATTCAGACCGTGTTCGGTTGCCCTTAAAAAATAACGCGACTACTGCTTGATGTCCTGTTCGAAATGCACTTTGATTCCTTTTTCTCATGGCTCTTACGAACGTAATTGACTAGATATGAAATCGGGCACGTGAGCAATTTCAATACTCGAGAAATAGGAAAACATAATGATAATTCCTTCGATTGCAAAATTCTTACATAGAAATTGAGGGTCGATTCGGTGCGGAAAGAGTTTGAGTATCGGTTTTTAGCCGAATAATCCTAGAAAAAGTAGGTACCTGCTTGGTAAATATGAAAATTCAAATACTGAGTTTTGAGCGTTGAAAATAAAATTAAGAAATGATCTGATGATAATTAAAAAAAAATTGGTAATCGAATATTATCAATACCTTACCAAATGCTAAAAAGAGGGTCATTATTGGTAGGTTTTATCGTATTTAGCAAAATCCGAATTTACCAATAATAGTTTTTTTGTTCTGTCGAACGAATTAACTCCATAAGTGAATTTTTGATTTAATTGATTAAATTTAATTCAACAAGATTATTAATTCATCGAATAAATCATAAAAGCGTTTACAGGTAGTCATGGCCACAGGCCGGTTTCGACCCGAAACCGGGACGGTCAAACTCGAGCCCGGCCGGTTGACCGGGCCTGCGATTGGGAACCGGAATCGGCCCGTGGCCTATCGGCCCGGTTTCGGTTCCAGCAATTTTGGCCGGTTCTAGGCCCGGTTCCCAAAAAAAATAAAAATTTTAAATAAATAAATTTAAAAAAAAAAACAGAAAAAGCAGGGCCTACACGTCTGCGCAAATATTTCGGGGATCCTTGTTTCTCATACCGGGCAGGCCCACGTGAGATTAGGAAAACCGAAGTATAATCCGACGATATGTAACCCCTACGCACTAAATGCAGGAATTCGGATAGGCTTAGATTTTAGGGTCATTTTAGGATATATATATATTGTGCTCTTTTTTTTTATAGATCATTATAACGAATTGTAAGGCGTTTAATGATAATTTATTAAGTTTAAGCCCCTACTTTCTTTCTTTTTTTCTTCAAATTTAATTATAATTTATATTTTGATTATCATTTATATTGAATAATTTATTATTTCACAATTTCATAATTCATTTTTTAAAATTTTATATTATGAACCGAAACCTGCCATAACCAGCACGAAACCGGCAGGAATCGGAATCGGAACCGGCCCGGAACCGGCTGGTTCCGGTTTATACATGGCCATGAACCGGAACCGCCGGTTCCGAACCGGCCGGTTCTTGACTGTGGCCATGACTACGAGGTATAGAGCGGAGCGCTTGTTAGGGTTTTGGAGCTCGTCGTCTCGGCCAATTTCTTCCTGCGCTTTCTTCTTCTTCTTCTTCTTCATCTTGCTGCGAGCTTCGACGCTTCTTGAAGCGAGAGAGAGAGAGAGAGAGGGCGGCACCGATGGAGGGAGGAGACGACGCGGCGATCGAGAGGACGATCGACTCCAAGGACTTGCAGCAGCAGAACAAGGCGCTGGACAAGCTCACCGACCGCGTCGAAGATCGCCAGCTCGACTCCACTCGCGTTCAGGAGGTAAAAAAAATTTTTGCCCTCATTTCCCTCTCTCGTTCTTGGCTCGGGGAAAACCTGGCTCGCGATTCCGTTGGTCAAAACCGAAGAAGAAGTGTGTTGGTGAAGTTAGGGGATGAATTGGCGCGCGTATCGGCGTTTGTCCAGAGCGCTAAATGTCTGCTTGAGATAAATGTCTTGTACGGTTTTGCCACGCGTGTAATAAAAATTTGGTCTTTGTGCAGGTAGGTAGATAGCTTCTTTACATTGATCCTTGTTCCAAATTTTGTCATCGATAATCTTTCCTCCTGTCCTGAAATTAAGTTTGAGTGCCTGTTTTTGCGAAATTGGAGATCGCAAGTTGTTGGCGTATGTGATGATTTTTCGCTGGAATTTTTTTGGAGTGATGCGGTTGAGTGGGTACCGTAGTTGTCTTGTGAAATCTCATGCGAATGTCGGACTGTTTGATGTGGCAGGCGATGGCATCGATTGCTGCGTCCGCGGAAGCTGATAGGAATGCCATGAGGATGAGGTATCGTTTAATATCATCCAGTTCTTTGCTATGTGGAAATTACTTCGATCGATTTGCAATGTTTCATTTGTTTTGGCTTTACAATGGACTCATAGGCAGATCGGGGGGCATGTTCTAATTTAAAGAATCGATGTGGCATTCAAAGTCGCGTGGAGATGTCACACTGATTGCGACTATATATGGAAGTCAATTTCATTTTCAGAAACAAGGAAACAATGCACATAAGTTACTCGCAAGATTACGGCCTAAACCCTTATGAGGATTAACTTGAACAGTTAATTATCTCTTTAAACCTCACTGCAGATCACTTAGGCGCTGAAATACACTGCTTCTCATACACCTCACAAGAGGGGCGTTTATTCTCACACAGGACACGTTGGACCTCCATAATCGAACGTGAACACTTATTCTTCATGCAAACTCATCTGTTGCCTGTTGCTTGTTATAGTTAGCAAATCGAAGATGTGCATGGCTAACATGGAGATCGGGCACTTCACTTCTTTAATCACAAAAACTCACAGCAGAAAAACAATTGATACGTAACTCAAGGAACTTTCTCACTATTTGCTCGCACTTTCAGCAAACTTCACTGACGTGGGACTCACATATATTGTTATTTGTGTTAATTTTGCAAGCTCTTGCTACTGTTTACTCGATGAAAAGCGAAGTGGAAGGTACTAGTTTCATGACTGCAATAATTTGATGATATGAGGCCGCATAGTCGCTTAAGTTTTTGAGAAATTGAGGTCTTCGCATTCATGGAAGGCCATTCTCAACGGGAGGTTAAAGGCCAATTATAAAACAAAAATAATTCTTTCTCGTGGTGAAAAGTTAAATTTCTTTAATAAGCTCGCAAGTTGGTGTTGCAAGTAGGTTCACGTTGAATCTCATGAAACCTCACTTGCAAGTCGTGGAACAAGTCTCATACTTGAAGGGAACTTCAGAGTATGGTAATTTCTTCTTCTTTTTTACCAAAAAGGGAGTGTACTTCAAAGTTAGGTAGATGTTGTGATGCTAACCATGTAGGAATCATGGTACATGTTATCAATCAATTCTTGTGTATGTAACTTGAGTTCTGGAGCAATTTCCTGGTGTAGTGGCCTAGTAGGCAACAATCTGCTATATCCTTGTCACCTTATGAGGCAGAGTATAGAATAGTAGTGATGGTGGCTCGAGAAGTCTATTAGAGACTTGGACAAAATCGTTAGTTACTTCATTCTCCTTTCATTGGCGGCGTCTAGTGGAAAATGCAGTTCTAATATTCAAGCAAAACATGTTGAGTTTTACTGCCACTTTACTGGAGTGAGTATTTGACGGAGAAATAGAAACGAAATTGTCGAAACAGAACACCAAGTTCGCAAACGTTTTTACCCTCTGCAAGGTTGGCGACATGCAGAGAGCAGCTTGACGTGATAGCAAAAACAAATTAGGCTAGTGTGTGATTGGAGTCCTGTGTGCACATATACTTCACGTGTTCTTTATAATAAAATTCAGCTTCCTGTTTTATTGCTCACCTCCATTTCAAGTCGAACATGTCTACTGACAAATGGAAATTGCCATGGCATCACAATCAGATGTTTTGGATCAAGTCGCATTACCCTATTTGAGCCGTGGCAGATGATGTCACGTCAGTCAGGACTCACAGTAGTCTTAGTTGGCATGAGCCAGTATGTGAGATCTCCCATGAGTATTAAGGTTGGCACTCATCACGACCATTAGGCTTAAAGGTTGTTCATAGCAAAGATGCATCAGTGCATCATCATTCGATTTGGATGGAACCTTTTCAGCTACTTTCTGGCTTGTGGCAGCTTGTGCATCTTGGCTGTTGATTTACATTGTTCACTCAATGCATTAACATTGTTCCCTAGGGAGAAAGAATTGGCTTCTGTCAAGATCAATGCAGGTGATGTTGACATAATTGCTAACGAACTTGAGGTCAGTTACCTAATGCCATGCGCTTGAACACTTGTATTCTCGGGTTTGAGCTGTCTAACATTGGATGCTAAATACTGAAACAGCTGGACCGGAAGGTGGCTGAAAGGACCTTGCGTGAGCATAAAGGTGATGCGGTTGCTGCAATTCGTTCCTTGCTTAGATAAATCGTGCGAAAATTGGGCATTTGTAATTTTTCGGAGGACTTCCCAACTTGCCATAACATTGTCCAAGTTGGATCCAGAGCTGTACGAGTTATACTTCTTTTTGGATATACCTCTTGCTTTCTATGGGATTCTTGTACTGTCGCTGATTCTCAGTTGCTACCAGAGGTGCAGCCCTGCATTTTTGCCCTTCCATGTTTTTCATGCTGGGAGTTTTGGACAGTAGGAAAATCATGTATAATTTTCGAGGAACAGAAATCATAGAACCACGAGCCTATGCTGAGTAATGTGAGGTTGTTTTCCAATACCATGTTTGGAAGGGCTGTTGGGTTGATGCCTGGTGGTCTGGTGACTTTAGGCCAAGGCTCATTAGACGGCATTCAATTTGAGAAACTAAAGTCGCAAACTCTCTGGAAAACTGAGACTTT
Source organism: Syzygium aqueum (assembly GCA_031216185.1). Lineage (NCBI taxonomy): Eukaryota > Viridiplantae > Streptophyta > Magnoliopsida > Myrtales > Myrtaceae > Syzygium > Syzygium aqueum. Next base: position 32,206,915 of record CM062238.1, on the reverse strand, counting down.
CAATTGAATGTAAAATTTTGTCGAAGTTGCTGCTGGCACGCTAGGCTATGTTGAGTGTAGAAAAAGCATGGTCGTCCCTGGGCCACGCAGTCCAGTACTTTCCAAAGTTTTTTGAACAGGTATCTTCATTGATGTATTTCCATGAGGTGAATAGCTTGGACTAGTGTCGATATAGAAGCAGAATCTGCCTTGAGCCTCAGTAGTGTGTGACCGGTGTTACCATTGCAAGCGATAGTTCACAGAATAAGTGCATTAGAAGTTTTAAAACTTGTCACGGAAGTATAATCAAGTCTTAAAACTTTCAGAAAGTACAATTAAGTCAGTCTTAAAACTTTCAGAAAGTATAATTAAGTTTCGATACTTGTCACGAAAGTAAAGTTGAATCGTGAAATTTTCAAAAAATGCAATCAAAATTTAAAATTTATTAAATTGGTCCAATTAAGTCTTTCCATTAATTAAACTTTTTGAAAATTTTAAGACTGTGTTACATTTACCCAAAAAGTTTTAGAAATTAATTACATTTTTTGAAAATTTTAGAAATCAATTATATTTTCATGATAAATTTTAAGACTTGTAGTACATTTATACCAATACATCGCGGCATGCCGTTTGTTCATTCCTTTGTGTGGCTGACCAGGGATGAGTTCACACGGTGAATCAAGTTGCCTTGCAATCCAGCAATAACAGAGCCGACAGATAATCCGTCTTCACGGAGGAAATCTCTCTGTTTCATCACGAAGAGCCGTCACAGTAGATTTGATTTGTACAGCTTTATGAGAACCTAATGTTTTCCTATAAATGTACCACAAACAAATGGATGACATGCCTAATGTACTCAGCCTCTGCTTGCAACATATCTACAAGATCCTCCGTGACTTCTGGTAAACGCACAATAGCGACAGTCATCCTAGATCCACCTGCAATGAATGCTCATATGAAGGACAATCATTCTTTTCTCTCAAAATGGTCTCAAAAATCTGGTTGCCGGAATTTCATGGTCCGGAGGTGGCAAAGTGGGTCAAGCCTGGTTGGCAACATCAACTTCCTGGTGAATAGCCCAGGACTGCTTGGACCGTTAGCCAATGTAATGAATAGCCAAATCCTTTCGAAGCACTGGATGTTTCATGTTTCCCTTTGAGTGCTGTCCCTGGCGGCGGAGCGGGAAGCCTGGAATTGAAGTACGTTCTGTCTCTGCAAATCTTTGAGTCTTTCCAGTAGTTCCTGGAATGTCGGTCGGCACTTTGGATCACTGGTTAGGAGAAAATGCAGTTCCCACATCAGTATCGAATTGCGACAAATTTACAATTTTTTTTCCGCACAAAAGAAAAGAACAGCTCCTGAATGAAATCAACTTGTGCTAGAAAAAAAAAAGGTCATGAAACTGCATAACTAAAGTGGTACATGTAAAATGCTCATCGAGATGGAGCATCGTGTTCTATATCCAATTCTATTGCATCAGAGACCAGAAAAATGCTTCTCCATTTTCTACCCAAGATGAATGAATTATCAATTGCAGACTCCAGGCTTCTGTTTAGTGTACTTAGGGCTCTATAAACACTCAAGGAGAATAAGCACCTGTGCCAACAGCTCTCGATTATAGATGCCCACTGTGGCTCGACATCATGAGGGATATCCAGCCGCTGGTTCATAAACCCCACAGCACCAATCACCTGCGAGTATCCTGAGTAAAGCGTTGTTCAAAGCTTTTCGAATTATAGATGTCATTGTAAATCCTAATAGAAACAAAAGGGAGAGAAAAAGACAGCAGATCGGGCATAGTCATTCACTCCCCTTTCATGTTCACATAAGGAATGTCGCTCGATAACATAAGGTACAAAGCCTGCTAAGTCCATCTCCACAGAGAAGTGAAAAAGAGATCCGAGATGCAATGTATTCTAGCCAATCAAACGGATGCCATGATGCCATTTTTAGTGGATCTAGCTTACTGATTAAAAAACTAAAGGTCCATTTTTTAGAAGAAAAGGAATGCAGTGACGGAAAAAAAAAAAATACCTGCACCGCGTTGAGATTATCCCACGGGATCTTCTGGGTGGCAATTTCCCATAAGACCACTCCATAACTGTACACGTCAGATCTGGAGATGCAGAGAACTATTGTAAGTAAATTAGGATACCAGACCAGAGCCATCTTTAGATCGTGTAGTAGCCTTGTAAGTAAAACTTAACAGACAAAAACATACTTCTCGTCTGAGGCTTCGTTACGGAGAACTTCTGGTGCCATCCATTGAGGCTAGAGAAAGAGAAATTGCAGGTCAAGTCAGCCAAGAATTATCATATCAGATAGTTAAAGAGTAAAGTTACAGATGATGACTAATGAGAGTTATTGAAGAAATGGTAAGTATAATTTTCGTACCGTTCCCTTCCCTGTTCTTGTTGTGAGATACGCTTCATGTTTCAGACGCGACAGACCAAAATCACCCACCTAATTTACAATTTTAGCAAACCATAAATGAGCTCATAAGCAAAAACCCGTACATCACATCTAAATAAAGGAATAAATCATGGGACAGAAGGAAGGAACTCTGTACATAAGAGGACATCAAAAATTGTGGCCAAACCTTCACATTCCAATTCCTGTCAACTAAGAGATTCGAGGACTTCAAATCACGATGAATGATAGGTGGATTGTAATGATGCAGATAATTCATGCCTCTAGCCTGAAAAAGGACCAAATTTGATAATATCACGTGTTAAAAGCAGCGAGATAACATACAAGAGATTAGTAGATTTCAAATAGCTGAGGAACTCTGAAGACCAAAAGTTCACAGGACAAGCAATCTCAGGAGGTTAGGAATGCTAAGGTTCAAGACACTCGTCTCAAATTTTTATTAGTATGGAAGTAAAATGTACATTCAAAAGATATCAACAATAACAAAATGAGGGCAATATAAAAACGAGCAAAACAGACGCTGACAGGGAAAAAGATGAAAAAAAAAATTCAGGTGAAAAACACTGCACCTAGAAGAGGATGAATTTATTTACATGAATAAGAAGCAGACGCTTACCACATCCAAAGCCATATGAACACGCCGTCTCCATTCTAACTTGGTTGTGTTTCTCTGCAGTAAGCGAAACAAACTTCCACTGCATCAACACATGTAACAACTGTTAGCTCCATAGAGACAGGATATCAACAGAAATTACAATCACCACAAACCAATAAACCAGACACTACAACAAACTTTAATGACGATGTGTCATATAATCAAAGAGCCTGATTTTCAAAAGCATCGAGAAAGTACCGTGGAAGAAACTCTGTGACTATGCAGAGGCGCTGAGGCGAAGTTACTGCTCCCATGAAAAGTAAAACATTGGGGTGCCGAAGTCTTTTCATAAGAAGTACCTGCAAGGACAAAAAAACTGTCATATTAATGGTACTTTATGTAAAGTAAAAAAAAAATTGTGGTAACATCAAAAGAGATTCTCAGAAATCTGCATGGTATTATGCATGCAGAGCAATAGGGCATGGATATAACAATCGCAGTCCTATGAAAAAGTTCCTCATTTTGAGTAAAATGAGAACGTATATTTCCTTTTGTTGACCCACATACTACTACATCTATCCAACACGCCACAATTAATCATAATGCAATTGATCAAGGCATGGAAAGTACCAGGTAAAACATCCATAATCCATTGGCAAACAAAAAAAAGATAAAAACCTGCTATCACCGCATGTACTGGAAAAGTTGTATTACTGTATTAGTGGAACAACACTCGAAATAAAATTGCCAATGCCATCACTAATAGAGCTGTCACCAATAAACTATATCTGTGGTTTAAGGAAAAAATCCCAGTTGAAACAGAATAAGCACCAAAAATTCTGTTCATTAAAAGGCTTGACAAATATTATACAGTAACAAAATATGGGCTAGTCATACAAGTGCAGAGAGATAGAGATAAATGCATGCAGTTCTAACATATTAGTCACTCTTACTTTATGTCTTTATCACACTGGTTTTCAGAATGTTCTTGCTAAACCATCTAACTATGTAGTTCTTATCAGCAAAAGAGAACCATCAGAAGATGTAGGGGCAAGTGACACCATAGACAGAGTCATTTGGCACCACGACATCGACTCATCACATCCTGGGGCAATAAAAAATCACTGTTTGGGCTCATTATCAACTAAAAGGCCAACTTATCATCCCTCACTGCCTCAATCTGTATCTAGATTATCAACCGGCATTACAACCTGTCAAGGAAGGCCCTTATCAAAATTAAACTAGCCATCTTGCATCCAGCAATCACTAATCACTACCATAACAATGTTTTAGTGATGTCAATTAACAAGTCAAGGCCAGCAGACAGGCTACGAGCAGGACATAGTTTGCATATCATGTCCTATGAGAGATGCCTTATTCAGATTAAAAGGTCTAAGCGACCTTCAGAATGTTCTCTCTGAATAATACTAAAAACAAAGAGAACTTATTTTATTTATTTATTTTTTGGTAAAATAACAACAAAGAGAACTTATGAGACGTAGTAAAACAAAAAAGAAAACAGACCTCTTTCTTAAAGGAACATATCAGTTCTTCTGAATATTCTTGCATCGAGAATACCTTCACTGCCACGTCCTGCAATTGGATCGAATGCAGAGAAAGTTAAAATCCAAAAAAAATCATCAACAGGAAATCGCATAGGTCTATACCAAACGGTGAGATAAAGTAAGAAGCCAAATGCATTGCACTAAATCTCTCATTTAGCAAAATAAGTAAAACATAGCAGAACCTACCAACTAAAGTTACCCACGTCATTTAGTCATAAATGGGAACAACATGATCTCACAAAGTCAATTACAGCACCAGGTGATTGCAAATAACAAATTAAGACATCCGTACAACACTTCTCTCCTTTCTTTCCACTTCTCCTGAACAAGTATTTGTGCCACATTTATCATGCCACTCCCAGCAAAACACAGAATAATACCTACTGTCTAGACGGATGACACATTTCTCTCCTGCGTTACATGTCCGCAACATGAGTAAAATTCACTCCACCAACCACCATGCATTACATATTATAAAGAGAACTTGAAGTCTGTAATTGAATAGCATAAGAGATAGCCAAACATTGCCAGAGGAGTGAGATAAAAAAGTATGTATACCATGAAGTCAGGTATATGCACTTTACATCATGACACCGAAGTAATGTCTAAACCCAATGATCCAAGGCAAAGATAAAATATTTTGGATATTATGCATCACTCTGTTAAACTAAAACTAAGGAGAGTAGAAGAACATACTGATCCGTACCACAGAGCGTGATAGACAGTTCCACAAGAACCTGAGAGAGGAGGAACAGCAGACTAAACATCAGAATGAATACTAAGAAAGTAGAGTTTATTACAATTCGCAAACACAGGGAAACAAATATGACCAAATGATCTCAGGAGCAAGAAAAAACTAAATTGCATGAGAATAATCTATTGAGACCGGATGCATTTGCAGTGCGTCTCGGCAAAGTTATCGAGGAATATACATATAAACATCAATATGAAAGAATAACAGATCTGGTTTTTCAAGAACTATACATGATTTGCAACAATAGCACTCATTTTAGGGCCTTTGTCCTACTGGCATAATGAATAGCCAAACCCAAAATTGAAGAAAAACTACAAGCGAAAAGCATACTACTTTCCTGAAAGACGGTTACCTTGCCCAATTTGTTCTCCAATTGTCAAGTCTTCCCACAGTATCTCACAATCCAAACAGTCTGCTTCGATGTCCACCTTATTCACAGCACCACTACTTGTGCTTCCACAGCTACTGGCACTGCTCGTGCTGTTAACATTAAATGAGGACCATGAACCTGATGCTTCATTGACAGTGCGGTTATTTTCATTGGTCTGATGTTCTAGATTAGCCATGGGAGGACTTATCTTTTCTTGGTCATTCTGCAACGATACGAAACCTGATCTTCCAATCCTGGCCTCTGATCCTTCCCTTTCATTGCCTTTCCAAGGCCAGGATAGCCCCCTTTTACCAATCCATGCCTCTGCCTTGGATGTAATGATCTTGTGAATCGGCGGTTTTTCACTCTCTTCACTAGAATCTTTAGCATGTTTTCCTGGCGACTTCTCCTCCTTTTGGTAGTGAACACCAAAGGAAGATGGAGGTACATCTCCCCTGGGTGTGCTAGCTCCACTCGATGCTGCATCCTCCCTATTGTCATCTGAGAGACAATTATCAGAATGATGAGTATCACTACTCTCATTCTCACGATCGATATGATTCTCTCCAGTCCGAATCCTCGACTTCACTTTGTTGCTCACCTTGGATGCCTGTTAATTTGGTTCCAACAATGAACTCGCGGTACATGGCAATAAACCATATGATATTTAAAGCAAAAAGACTGACCAAATTGGATATCTTAGAGGCAATTGCAACTTGCAGAGGCTGCTGAGCATCAAGGCCAAGCTTGTTTGTAGCAGTGATTTTCAGGCGGCTTAGGCTTGACTCTGCTTCTGAGTGCCTCACTTCTGGCATTTCAGTTCTTGGCTCCTGAAAGGGCCGCGAATCGCTTGAGACGCATATGACACCCACCAGCGTTCCGTCGTCGTCATAAAATGGAGTATTTGTTGCAACAGCTGAAAATCTTTCGCCCATCTTATTCTTGACAGGGATCAGTCCCATCCATCTCTCTCCCATGATCGCCTGATCGACAATCTTATTTGCTATTCCAAAGTCTCGGGGATCAATTAGGAGCTCAATGGCATCCTGTCCCAGGGCTTCTGATGCAGAATAACCATATAGGCTTTCTGCAGTTTGGTTCCTGCAAAATCAACATTGCCCGGTCATTCTCAGTACTTAAATAGGAACAACACTGGAAAGTAAACAGGTTCTGAAGATTTAACCTTTCTCTACTCTTTGAGTAACCCCTAGCAGAAACCAAAATCTGAACTAAATTTCACAGCCCATCATATTTTCCACATCCACAAATTAAACCACTATCTGAACATCCCACCGCAGGAGAAATGAGAGAACAAACTAAACATTTCGAGCAACTCACCAGTAAATGATACGACCCCCGAGATCAGATATATGAACAGCCTGCCCCATAGACTGCAGAATGTTCAAATACTGTCTTTCCGTGAAATTCATCTTGGCAGGCCCGCCGATGAAGCCTTCCGCGCCTCCCACATTCGGGGGCTCGTCGAGACGCCGGCTCTCCCTCTTCAACGGCGACGAGTGGGCGAAAGTAGTGGAGCCCTTCTTCCACCCGGGGCCAGCCGCGAGCCCCGCCCGCCTCCGGGCGGCCGACCGCTCGGGCGACACCGAGTGGGAGCGCTGCCGGGCGCGGTGCTCGGGCCTGCTGCTGGGTTCGGACCCGCCGGACATCCGGAGCCTCGACATTTCGTGCTTGAGGTGAGCCTGGCCGGCCTCCAGCTCCTGGATCTTCCGGAGCAGCTCCTCCGCCGGGGGGTTCTCCATTCCTAGGGCGGCTTATTCCAGCTCGATCGCCCGCTGCCTCAACCCCCCCCCCCTAGGGCACCATCATCCTACTCCCTCGACGCCATCGATTCCGCAGCCTGAAAACTCCAGCTCAAAAGACGAACTCCTCTCCCCCTCCCTCTCCCTCTCTCTCTCTCTAGAAGATATCTCACGAGCTACCGCTTGCAGCCGATGGAAAGCACCGATTCACCATTGACGCACTCTCTCTCTCTCTCTCTCTAACGAACTGCAGAGAATCGATCGAAGAAGAAGAAGAAGAAGAGGAGATTGGCTACTTCCAATGGTCAATGAGCTCTCTCTCTCTCTATCTCTATTGCTTCTGCAGAGGGGTTTGGTCTGGGCTTCTTCTTGCTGTCGTTGCTCTGTCACTCATCGCCGTCATCATCATCTGAATCTTGGACTGTTTAGGCCCTAGGTTAATCCTCACTTCTTTTTTTAACTACCCCGAAAAGGGGTGGTGGCGCGGGCAGATGCTCCCCACCACCCGCACGCGCTCGCGCTGCGCGTGGCGCGCCCCGGCCCAGGGCGGCGGCGGTACCCACCGGGTCTCCCCGGCGCGTGGTCGGCACGGGGCGGCGCTGCCGTCGCGGGATAAAGGGGAGGCGCCATGGGGAGTGGTGGTGGGGGTGGTGCGGCGGTGCGGCCTTCGCTTTTTGGGGGGGTTTGCCTTTTTTGGGTTCGAGAGGCCACAAGTGCGTGCGCCAAATTACGGCTGTCAACGTCATCGAACGGCAAATCACGAGCCTGGTCAACACGACCACGAGACTTAAAAAGGCGCATTTTTTTTCACATAAATCCCTCAAATATAAATAGAATGCACGATCAACATAATTCCTACATTTTTATTTTTATTTTCATCGCTGAAAATAATTCTTATATCGAGTTGAGATGACGATGCCTTATCCCGAACCAATTGCTCAGCTGATGAGATGTTGGTACACGGAAACGAATTCGACAGGTCGATGCAAATTGACAAGGTTTCGTGTTCTTATGTATTTACTTTTGCACTGCTTTTTGCATCAATTAGCATCCTCCTCCTCTTCTTCTTCTTCTTTTCGCGTTAAAACTATATATTCAGGAGGCATTATTTGGTCGCTCTAATTCTAAGAAGATATCCATTCTATGGGTTGTTTCGGACATTAGAAGACCTCCCATGACATTATTGCTTTACCTGACTTATGAAAATTATTCGCCGTAAAACTTGTTCGATGCCAAACCAACTTCTATAAAATAAATAAAAATTTAAGCTCGTGCAATCAATATAGGATCCTGATATCATGACCTTGTTTGTAATTTCCCCTCGAGGGAGCTTAAGATATCGCTTGCATTTTATCAAATTGGAAATTGGCCGGGAAAAGTAAGATATATATAATATATAGAGAGAAATTAATGTGGAATTTCAAAGCAAATGTTGCAAATTATATATAGTGGAAGCTCTTCCTCGTGAGTTGCGATGACGAATTATCTTAAGATTCAGAGGCAATTATATTTTTTTTCCATAATTTTCTTTTCTTTCTAATTGAATCTAGAACGATACAAGATATAGCCCACAAGTAATTACAAAGTCTACCACGTCAAATTCAAGAAGCTTGTCGGTTTCACCTTATGTAAAAGTACAAATTACCTTTTCTCACCAGCCAAAAATCAGACTATTATTTAAATTCCAAAAATATCACGAAAAAATTGTATGTAATCCTACGCGTCAAAATTTGGATTCTGTGAAATTTTTAAATGCTTCCGATTGTAAAAAAAAAAAGTCAGAGTACATGAAGCACGAGATTCGGATTAACCAAAAATTAAAAAGTAAAAATCAATCAAAACGTAACAGTTTGTACTTCATCCAAATCTTACAATAAATGCACTTTGCCTTTTTTATTATTTCGTAACAGCCCAACATTTCACAATACGTAAATTTTGACACGTCCATCCACGTATAAGTTTTTGCATAGTTCCAGCAAAAAAAAAGATTTTTCATAATTTTTTAAAATTTAAAAACAATTTAAAGGTTTTGGTCGGCAAAGCAAAGTGAAGAAGCTTTTTGACATTGCTGAAGCATAAACGAGCATGACTTAATTTCCTTTCACACGATGAAACGTGACCTAATTTCCTTCCACAACTCATCATGTGATAAAAAAGAGAAAAGACAAGTTATGCTAGCATATAGTTCTTATGTAGATAAGACAAAGCTTTCATGCATCTAACTCCAATGAACTTGGTCAAATATAGCTGCACAAAAAACGCTCTTTTATCTAGACATCATCATCAATCTAATGGGCGATTCTACAGTCTCGAAAGGCACCGTGTCTTTCGAGAACTTTCACGGTTGGATCAAAACGTAACAAATCTCAATCGTGTAAGTCAAAATCTATTGAACGTGTAGGATTTATTACATTTCCATCTAACAGTAAAAGCATCGGGAGGCATAGCGCATTCCGGAAACTATAGGCTAACCCTAAATTCAAGGATTTCTTTTTTGCCAGAAAAGCACGTCAGTCGTGATCAGGGGTGGAAATTCGCTTTATTTCCTAATGGATAGACATGAAGCACTCTCGATAACCAATGGCCTGCCTTGGATTATTAGTGGTGATTACTGATGGTACCTCACCAAAGTAAAGGAAGCAAGCTTTCGATTGGAGGTGCCTTGTCTATCCAGGTGTATACACCTGGCAGATTAATAGAACTGTGTTCTCTATTTTAACGTGTCGGTACCCGCACACACAGTCCCCCTAATTCGGAAACAGTTTTTCTTCCCTTACCCCAGGGAATATCCTCGCACTTAGGGTCTGTTTAGTAACGTTTCTGTTTCTTTGTTTTTCCATTTTTTGTTTCCCGGAACAGAAAAAGAACAGAAATACATTTAGTAAAAAAAATCTATTTTTTTGTTTCTGGAACAAAAAAAGTGTTCCAGAAATAGATTTGGAACAGAAACAAGAAGCAAAAAAAATCTGCTTCTTGTTTCTGGAATAAGAAAAAAGAAACAAATTTTTTTCTAGAATTCTCCAAAAATAAGAAACAATCCATCGGCCGCAACCCGCCCACCGTTGCCTCTCGTCGTACTTCACCGCCACCTACCGCCCGCCTTCCGCTGCCGCCGCCGCCCGCCGGGCGCCTCCCGCCCGCTGGCCTCCTCTTGTCGTCAATCACTGTTCTTCGCCTCTCGATGCTTGTCGCCACCGGCCGCCGTCCTCCACAACTGGCCACCATGCTCTATCGCTCGATGCTGGCCGTCTCCCCCCACCAACCACCCAACGCCGGCGATCACCCACCATCAATCGTCGTCCTCCATCGCCGCTGGCTGCCACCCGGCTCTGGCCGTCTCCCCCCGCCAGCCACCCGACGTCGGCGATCACCCACCACCGGTCGCCGTCCTCCTTCGCCACCAGCCACCCACCACCGACCGCCATCCTCCACTGTCGACCATTGTGCTCCACCGCCCAACGTTGGCCACCACCCGACGCTGGCTGCCCTAGGTCGTCGCTCATCTCCCGCCTTTGGCCACCCGACGCCGACGGTCACCCACCATCGGCCACCATCCTTCGTCACCGGCCGCCATGCTCCATCAACCGACGATGGCCACCCTCCATCGCCAGCCACCTCCCGCCGTTGCCCCTCGCTGCCATCACCGCCGCCCGACGTCACCGTGCTCCGCCACTGACCGCCATGCTCCATTGCCTCCCACCGCCGATCGCCATCCTCTGCCGCCGCTGACCACCGTCTTCCGCCCCTCACCGCCACCCGCCGTCCTCCGCCGGTAGCCCAGAAGGGAGAAACTCGTCCATGGAATAGAAATGGATCATTTGCGCCATAAACGCATTTCTATTCTTTTTCTATTCTAGGAATAGAAATTTTGTGCAGTTACTAAACGTTATTTTTTGCTCAGAAACTGTTCCAAGAAATAGAAATAGAAAAAACTATTTCTGATCAAAAATTATTTCTGGGAGTAGAAACGTTGTTATGCAGAGCCTTAATGTCTCATAGTCCAGGCGAAACAGTTTGAGGACTTACTTAGCTCCCCTTTTACCATAAAATGGAGAGATAATCCTTGTTGCCCTTCTATTCAATTGAGCCTACTTTTAGTTTATCATTTTGCTAAATTTGAGAGAAAGCTGCCGAAGGGGATGGAAAATGGACAAACCCATCGACCCTTTTCTTCTCTAGTTTTCAGTCCACGATTCTTGTATTTTATCTACTCACGAATCTCTTTATCAAGCTTTTATTTTTTTAATATATTTTTTCTTGGTTCTCTTTTCACCTTTCGAGGAGGATAACACCTAAGTTGCATATATGGGGAATTACGTGCACGCACGCAGATTTGGATGAAGACAAGAAAGTGCAGCATATGCTCTCCTTTTGTTGCTGCATCTATCTTGTCTTAAATTAAGAGCAAGTGATGTTTACTTATGGCTCTTTTGGGGCTGACCACATATATATTGTTTTTTTAAAAGCTTCGAGGTTTATGGTCGTATGTGTCCTGGCCTCCTCCACAGCATTTCTTGAACATACTTTAATTTATCCTCTCCACCCACATTAATAAAAAAGAGAAAAAAAAATACTCGAGATTCAGAGCTTCACGTTTAATTAAAGTAAAATGAAATTATCGAAATACCAAGAAATAAGGGAAAAAGCAAAAAGGTCACGTTAAGTTAAAGACACCGACGTCAAATCCATTACGGAACCGACTCATCTTTGGTGGGTCGGAGATTCTTCATTTATCCAAAGCCCAACGGTCCAATTACGCGGCTGATGTTGGACTTTTTGGGCTGGTGGTGTGGTACGGACTCGTGTTGGAATATCCCTGTTTTAGGAGATTTGCCTGTGTTTTAGTTCCAAAAGTGCAAAAGGCTGCCGTAGTTCCACACTGGCTCTTCCGAGTTTTGGCTAAATGTACACTCTTATTGAAATTTAAAGCTCTTCTTTTACACGACAAAAGCGACCATGGGCGGCTCGACAGATGATTCGCGAGAATTTTTTCTCTCGATAGACTTCTCGTTGAAAACTCAAAAACAAAAGCATCAGGCCGTCCCGTTTCCTTACAAACAATAATCTAAAAGCTAAGCAACACTTTCACGAGGAAAACTTCTTCAGGACAACAATTTGAGGAACTCTCCATCGCCGTTATGGCTTCACTTGGTGTAGAGAACATCTTCCCATGGATGGCGGTACAGAGGCTGCTTCAGTCTCTTCTGGTCGAAAGTGTGCCTGAAAGATTCAATCAACAGCCTCAGTTAATGAATCGGTGTGATGCTACAAATGCTAAAACCATACTGATCCCTGCTTCTTCTTCTCATATGACCAATGTGTTTAATTGTACTCTTTTGTCAATAACAAGTTATGTATGCAACAGCAGTTGGTTTCTGAGAGTAAACTAAACTATCAACCCCATTTACTGAGCAAAAGCTGCACGGAGTTCAATAAGCAGGATGATCAAGCAGAGATTTCAGGCTCATAAAAACGTGAGCACTGAACTGTATATTGACGATAAGCATATAGCATACTGGTCAAGACGAGAATTATCATAAATATGTATCTAGCTTACCCGATCAAACCAATGGATCGTGCCAGTACAAAGAGCCCATTCAGATATCCTATCTCAACAATCTCGTCAACCTCTTGCTTGGTGAACATTCCACTTCCGGCAAGGAGATCCAAGAAGAGGGAACCAATAGCACCATCGACATTCATGACCAAATTATTCGACTTTGAGAGGGTGTATGTTTCAACTTGAACAGCATATTCCATGTACTTCACGGAAGGGAAATTCGATTGTGCAAACCTTTGTAGCAGCTCGACTCTCTTATCCCTGTTGTCCCCTCTCTTGATCCTTATTCAAAGGAAGCATATAACAATTTCAGATTGTCAATTTATCTGTAATAGACATTCGAGCATGAAATAATATAGAAGACCAAACCATAAGAACTAGATACCTGTGCCCAATTCCAGGAACCCGAATGCCCTTTTTCTTCATGCCTTCAACAAACTCATATGGAGTAAGACCCTGACGATACAGAGGTGAAATTAGACTCAGTCAGAAACATCAAAATATGACTGCGCTCAAAAACCATTTCATCAGCACCGTGATGAGACATGCATCTTACCCTATCATAAGCATCTTTGAAGTATCGAGCAGCATCATCAATGGCCCCACCGAAACGAGGGCCAATTGTTAGCAAACCTGTTACAGAAGCTCATCATTTAGCACTTTTAAAAGCCAATTCTCAAGGACCTACTGCAAACAGAAAAAAGATGGCTCCAATAATCACCTGACACAAGGCTTGAAACAAGGTCTTTTCCAGCTCTTGCTGTGACTATGGAATTGTGGGCCCCAGAAACACATGGACCATGGTCAGCGCACAACATGATGCATATCTGCCCAAATTCACACGTATTAGTCAAAGGATGCACCGTTTACACAAGATGTCTGTTTCTCTAGTGATTAGTTATTTGTGAAGTTGAAAATGCATAATAGTCAGGACAGTGAAGAGAAACTGAATCCTGCGAGTATCTTAGAACAATATTAATGGCTCCATAAAAGGACAAACAAAACCTACCTCAATGAACTTTGTGCAATATCGAGGAAGACTGCGTTTGAACCACAAAAGAGAAATTACGTCACCCACACCAAGTCCCTGTTCAACAATAGAAGACATTGGTACACCAGCATAGCATGGCTCTTCCCCTGCAAAAGACGAATGCATTAATTTAGTACAACAGAATTCTTCCACCATCGACAACTAAAAAACTTCTTTCAATTTTACATTTCTGCAAGATTACCCCTATCATCGGAGATGGTTGAAATAATGTGAGTTGGAGCCCGAACTTTCCCGCTCTTAATTGCTGTGTTAAGATCCTCGGGGATCTGTGGAGGCGCAACTTCCTTAACGGGTGAAATCTTTCGGTCTTCGACCTAAGAAAGGATCATAAAATATGCATCAGGACTCAATCTTTGGGTAGGGCCCAAGCGGGAGTAGAACCACGTGGCCTGCTCTTTGCATGTGTTAAAGAGTCAACAACATGCATTTGATGACACCGTATCATGTTCTACCAGTGGCCTCATCCCTGCAAACTGAAAACAATGCTTACCAGTTTCTCAAAGGTTTCCTTGATTGCGGTCTCCAAAGCTTCATATGAAGTAGGAACAACCGCCCCCGCTTCCCTGAGTGCTTGATTCTTTGCTTGTGCTGATTCCATCTCACCACCGCTTTTTGCACCCTAAGATGGTATTAATAAGGAAGAACCAGTTAAATCTTCTATGATTTAGCTATTGGGCTTGAAAAATTATGAAGAGCAATGAAGGCAGTCACTTACAGCATGACCAAATTGCACTTCTGACTTGAAGAGTCGTGCACAAGTCCCACTAACCCAAGCCACCACTGGTTTGGTCACTTTCCCCTGCTTTAGAGCCTCAACTAGGGAGTACTCATCTCGTCCACCAAGTTCCCCAAGTACAACTATCATTTTGACCTGAGACAGATTAAAGAGCAGATCAGAGAACACGCTCTTGAACGACGGGATTGCTTAACCAGTAATGGAACTTGAAATAGGCATCTTAAAGCAAAAGAACACTAGATGCCCTATCATCTGTTATAAGCATTTACAAAAAAAAAATGACCCAAACTGCTTTACAATTCAGACTACACAAACAATTCAAAGTAAGCAAGAAAAACAGCTCTATATTGCTATACCTGAGGGATATTGTTAAACCTCAGTACATGGTCCGAGAGAGTAGAACCCGGGAAGACGTCACCTCCAATAGCAATACCTACAGAAAAGAAAAGAGATAAATCAATTGTAAACTTGGCACTCTTCCACATTGTTAAGTGTAACATAAATTAGAGGCATATCTGCATACCTTCGTAGATTCCATCAGTGACACGGGCAACAGTGTTGTAAAGTTCATTAGACATGCCTCCCTGCAATAAAGAGTCAACAAATTACTGCAAATTGACAGCAGTGCTCAAACTAGCTGACCAGATGCACAATCAAGAAACAAATTTTATGTAGCTTTGTCAGAGCAATCCAAAAATTTGTTTTAAAGCTCCTTTCCAGTTGCCGGGCCAAACGTTGCAACAACATGAATCGAAGCATAGGAACTTCAAGAATACGTACAGACTTAGAGACAAAACCAACGGATCCAGGTCTGTATAACTTGCAGTGAATAATGTTGTCAAGAGTCCCAGCAGTGTCACCAATCTTGAATGCACCAGCTTGAATGCCTCCAACAGTAGCTGGGCCAATTACAACCTGCGATACCAGCAGGATAAGAAGCTGACTTGACTGACTATTTGCAAAATTATGGTGAACAGCAAAATAACGTCTCTCGATGTTTTTGGATTCCACTTCATATATAGCTAGAATTCTTCTCACCTTATTGTTTGCACGAGCATATGCAATTAGCTGTTTGGTGTCTGACTCTGGAACACCTTCAGCTATAATGGCTACAACTCTTATAGTCGGCTGTTTTAGAGCAGCCATTGATGAAGCAGCAGCACTGGAAAAGAAAAAAAAAATTGAATTCCACGACAAGTACTTTAGCATTCAAAGTTAATGTCAATTACTACTTAGTACTTGCCTTCTGAATGAAGCAAAGTTGATGAACACATCAGCAGTAGGATGTGCCGCACACGCTGCTTCAGTGCTGCAAGAGTAATAACATTCTTGTAAGATGCAGACTCCAGAATGTGCAATCACCCCTTAAACTGCAAGTAGCTCCAAGAATCCCAAACCGGGGAAAACATAGATAGAACTCGACCATACTAAACTGCTATAGTTGTGCTAGTGTCCAATGAAACAGGAAGTTACTGTCGCACTATCTGCAGCATACTAAAAGTAGATGTAGAACTTCCACATCACCTGGCCACTAGGCTAATGAAAATCAATGATGCTGTCAATAGATCACAGGGCAGGGAATACCTTTTTATTCCCTGTTTTCTTTTTTTGCGAGAATCAAGTGGCAGTTCAAGTCTTAATAAAAGTAGTCACTGCTGTTGTCTCCTATCCTTCTAAAAAATGTATTCATGGGTTAACTTTATTGCAAAAGCGGCAAGAGATTTAGAAAAAAAAGAAAGAAAGAAAGATAATTTCCCTCCATCATTTATGATAGGTATAATTAACAGAGCACTTTGTAGCAAGTTAGCCACCAATCAGAAGCAAAATTCAGCTCACTGTTTGACTAGGTTTAAAATCTAAGAATGGCGGAGAAGAATAAGTAAGATGTGAATGATGTACGTTGAATGAACTGGGATAGCAATTTCCTCCTGGCCAAAGAAGAGCTTCTGAAATCCCTCGGAACCAGGGTTGATGATACCTGCAACCGATGGTGTTTCTCGCCCTACACAAAACAGGAAAGTTGGAGGAACATTAATGACTGCCATTGAAAAGAAGATCCCAGCAAGCATATTAAGGAAAGAAACGCATGGATTGCAGTGGCCCGAATTGTCCTACACACCACAAAGGAAGTCAAAATCAAGCATCCGCTGGATTGGGAGTTGCTTGTAGTTATAGAATAGAGCTTGCGTGGTGCGGGAGAATAGTTGTCCAGTGGCCATGATGAAGAATTACCAAAAACCTGCATGACCAAAGGAACAAGTCTCAATAACAAATCTAAAGTGCCGCATCATAAGCTCCATCAGCGTAATACTACTTGAAAGAACAAAGCACACGGAAGCCCAAAAATCTCGGAAGCCTTCATTTGGAAAGCCGAGCATGATGTATCTACCTAGAAGCATGTAAACAGCCATTCTTAACATCAGTTGTATGGTGTAACTCAAAATTTGCGCCACTTTGCTAACTTATGTGAAAAGATGAGCCTTATCAATCTCAAAACCAAACTTCCCTACAACTACAATAGGACCCCGCAAATGCAATTGCAGCTAATTAGGTGGTACATTAGGACATACAGTGTGTCCATAATAGTCCACGCATCTTATCTTAAACGGAGCACAACAAAAAAAAAAACAATAAAGGACAACTTCTACTATAGAAATGAAAAAAAGAGACCGTTGGGTCAACAACCACGCAAAAGATGAAATGCATGAAACCCATGACATAAATTAACTCGAATTTCAACCGGGATCACACCTCTCTATTCAATAACTCGATTGTTTAATCTACAACTAAACAGTGACTATCCCAAATAAGCAACACAATGATGATTACACAATGGCATGAATCGCAGTCCCAAACCCACTCGTCCATCAAATCATCCGAACCACAAATCGATAGGACCAAAAAGAAGAAGAAGAAGAAGAAGAAGAAGAAGAAGAAGGGACTCGGTGTGAACAATAACGATCCTTCATCAAAGTCACGAAGACGAGGAGATCACATCAAGACACGCCCTCACGCAACAGGATCTCTCAGCAACAGTCGCCAAGTTGCAACGAACACGATTCCAGCCGCAGCAGAACAAGCAGCAGTACCGATCACCTAACATCCTACAACCCAACCGAAGCAGATCGCGCCACAATTCAGGCACAACACGCGAAACCAACCCCCACACGCGCAAATCAGCACCGTCCCCCCGGCGCAACAAAAAAGAAAAAACAAAAAGAGCCCACGGAGCAGAAGAGCATCGCGACCTCGGGAGCACCGACGAACGGATCGACACGCGCGAGGCCCGACCCGAAACCAAACTTTCTCAGGCGCATCTAACTCCGAAAGAAAAGAAAAGGGGGGGGGGGGGCAGGATCGAGCCACGCCGCCCGACGAAACCGCCGATTCGGAAACGAGGAAGAAGCGAAGGCATTGGCGGCGGTGCGAACCTGGACGGCGCGGGAGCTCAGCTCGGCCCGGCGAGTCGACGCCGCGGCGGCGGAGGCGGAGGAGGAATGCGGCAGAGGAGGAGGAGGAGAGAGAGAGACGGAGAGAGAAATGCAAGGGGGGGAGGGGAAATGGAGGGGACAGATTTAAATGGACAGAGGAAGGCTACCCGCTAGAGAGAGAGAGAGAGGTGTTCACGTGGCGAGTGGTGTTAGTTAGATCGCACACAGGGTAAGGGGCGGGTGGGAGGGGGGGTGGGTGGTTGCTATTCGTTTGGCTGTGGCGTGCCATGGACGACTGACCATTAGCGAATAGCGACGACGGCTCGGCTGTCGCTGACTCGCTCGCTCACTCCGCTACTGTGTTCCGCGTGTAGAGAGAGAAGGTGCCGCACTGGTTTGGCAGGGAGGGAGGAGGAGCGGGGTTAGGTGGGAGGCGGGAACGCCACCCGAACGCCCCACATAGGCTGGCCTGACTTGGAACTTCAGCCCTCGGTCCCACCCATCCCCCCGTTTAAATAATAACTTTTATTTTTTTAATTGCTTTTTCGTGATCGAGATTCGAAGCGTGAAAATCAGACCAGCTAACAACACCACACCCCTGATGCAGTCAGTTTGTTTGACGTACGGTTCGTATGTTAGAGTCCCTTTCTCATGACAAAAGAAGGAAAAAAAAACAGAAGAGTCCTTTTCTGTTTAATTTTTTTTCCGAAAAATGTATGCGATCGTCGTGCCCAATTGCGTTCGCGCGATGGCGTGGCCTTTCTTTTCGATGCCAAAAAGGGATCGGGACATTTTTGAATATTGAGATACGTCCATCGAGATCGGTATCCATTGGACAAAGTTCTCACACGAGGGGAAATACTTGATATAGCTAAGTAGGCGAGCGATCGAGCGCTACCAAGTGATTACCCGTAACGATCTGCGTGCATCTGTATGGAATTATCGAATCAACCGAGGGAATACCAAAGCCTGTCACGAGAAATCAAGCTCGTGATCATTTTCTAACGGGGGCTATATACTCGTCGAGAGGGGAAAGTATAAAAAAAGTCATAAATTCATTGTATTGGTACAAATTTAGTCCTAAATCTTTTAATTAGACTAATTTCATAGTCTCAAATCTTTTCCTTTTGTGCTAATCGAGTTCATCCGATCAATTTTCACCGAAAATCGCTCACGTGGATATTAGCCTTCTTGCGTAGAACGGTCGGCGCTCAGATATTTTTAATCATACTATAGTAGTTTTTGAATTTTTCATTTTTTCTTTCTTTTTATTCCTTTCAGTTGCAACCCCCATCGGCCAAATTGAATTAAAAAAATTACTAAAAATCATCCATATCAGTGTCGATTGTGCCACGAAGGACAGTCGGCGTCTTTATAAGTGATTTTCGTGCAAAATTAGCAAAATGCTCTTAATTGGCATAAATATAAAAATATTATAATTAAATTGGCTCGATTAAATGATTCATGATAAAATTGATATAGATGTTAAACGTAATAGATTTATAATTTTTTTTTTAGGTTTTCCCGCAACCAGATGATGACCTGCACCGTTGAACGGGGCGATTGCTGTTGTCCAATCATCTTGATTGGACGGTCCGTAAGATTGTCCTCCTCCTTCGTTATCGGGGTAAGATGAGACGAGGAGGGGGCGCGTTTCCCACGTGCGTGCTCCTCGCTCCTACATTTGGGTGCGCATTGAAATGTCGCGGACTGCTTACCAGGAGTAGCTTCACGTCCCCGTCGAGATTTCATTCCCAGTGATCAATCAAAACGCCCTTTTCCATTTCTCGAGAACCAACCGTATCCGTGAATGCGTGCTAATTAAAGGTGCGCATGAGAACGGTTCTGTGCCAGGGAGCCATTTCTGAACAGAAATGATTTTTTTTTATTCTGTGCCCAGAAACAATTTCTGAGTATTTTAAGGCGTTTGGTAACTGTCCAAAATTTTTATTCCTGGAATAGAAATGCGTTTGGTAACTATACAAAATTTCTTTTTATTAATAATATTTTAATAATATTTTGAATTATTTAAGGTTTTTTTTTTCAATTTATTTTTTCCCTTGGCCATGGCCGGTCGCCGGCGGCCGGCGACCGGCCACAGCCCAGGGCCGGCGAGGGCGTCACGGCCCTCGCCGGCCGTCGGCGGAGGCGAGGGTCCCCCTCGCCGGCGAGGGCGAGGGCTGGACCCTCGCCGCCTGGACCTGGCGAGGTCGGCCTCGCCCAGATCGGGCGAGGCCGAGCCTCGCCGTCGCGACCCACGGCGAGGCCGGCTTCGCCGTGGGTCGCGACGGCGAGGCCGACCTCGCCAGGTCCAGGCGGCGAGGGTCCAGCCCTCGCCCTCGCCGGCGAGGGGGACCCTCGCCTCCGCCGACGGCCGGCAAGGGCCGTGACGCCCTCGCCGGCCCTGGGCTGTGGCCGGTCGCCGGCGACCGGCCACTACCCAAGAACAAAACACAAAAAGAAGAAAATAAAAAAAAGAAAAACAAGAAAAAAAACTGATTCTCAAAATTGTGCCGAGAAACAAGAAGCTACTTTTATTTACTTCTTGTTTCTCTTCCAAAACTGTTTCTCGGCATAAATATTTACAAAAATGTGTCCGGGCACAAAAAATTTACCAAACGCATTTCTGTTCCCAAACTATTTCTGGGAACAAAAGAACAGAAATTTTTACTATTTGGCACGTTACCAAACGGGCCCTAAATGAACTGGTAGTTCTTAGAGAGAGGGAGAGAGAGAGAGAGAGAGATATGAATGATTTTTTTTTAAAAAGAAAGCTAATTATCACAATAATGTTGCTAATTAAATGAACTAGTTCTGAGAGAGAGAGAGAGAGATGAATGAATTATAAGAAGAAATTGGTTAATTTCCAGAATAATGTTCAATTAGTTTGTACTTGGATTTCTCTCATGAATGTAAAAAAGATGAAATTGCCTAAAGTTTGGACTCGGATTTGCATGCCACAAGGAAAGGAGCGACTAAGGCATTCTGAGTTTCTTCTTTATCAAACCGAATTTGATCATTTGAGGTGCTTAATTCAGCGGTCCATGTAGCATAGGTAGAGAGCTTAAATTTCGTATGTATGAATTTCAGCTTGGCGTAATTTCATGTGGCCATATCTCTTAACATTGCGGTAAATTATCTTAACTTTATCTGTTGTAAAAACTTTGAAACATACAACTCGCGCGAACTACTTCTGGCTCTTAAAGTCGTGTTGTGCACGTCAGCACCGTTAACGGCGTCATCGTGTACCACGCGAGCTTGCATGGATAAAAATGTATCTTTTTTTATTAGGTAAAAGTTAGTGGAGTTTTAAGTTCGTGTGAAAAGTCAGGGTATTAACGTTTGAGGTTTCAACTTGTGATTTTTTTTTTGATCTGGACACCCCCCCCCCAAAAAAAATCTCAGTGTAGACAATTTTCATTTGCCCTTTGCAAAATAAAAAAAAGGTTATAAAAACGCAAAACACGTGAAGAATGCTATTTTTGTAATACCAAACGCCAATTCAGGGGTCCAACGTCAAATACTTTCCACGATAAAAAAAAACACAAAGTCTACTCCAACATAGCATGATTCAAAGAAAGTGGCCTCGTTCCAAATTATGGTCTCTAAATTGGTCAAATATTGCTCAAAGGAAAGAATCAAGAGAATCAAAACAATTGAAAGTGCAACGTTTGTAATTATTAACAAATTAAGCTGGTCGATATGCACATGTCTGTAAAAGGGTACCGATTCGCGTTAGCAAAAAATCAACAAATTCGAAAGTATTTTCCAAAATAAAATGTTAGTTTATTTTGTCGAGACAAATTTAATTAACAGAAAGTGCTTTCGTCAGCAATAGCAATCTGTACCTAAACATTCCCATCGACAGTTGTAAATATCTTTATTTGCTCATCCATCTATTGTCCGTAGGGATGTGTTTTCCAAAATCGTCAATTTTTTTCGCAAGACAAACACATCCTATCATGATTTTTCATTGGGTCTGGTCCTGATTAGGGGGCTCAACGTCCTAATTTGTTTTGTCTTTCCCTGTTAAATTAGTTGTGCCCACTCCCCTACGCCAAGCTAAGCCACTTTGAACCTTTGTGCATACATATATTCAAATAATTCAATTCAAACGCACCTAACTCCTCCAACCACATCACTTTGTTTAATGTCCGCATGAAATCGGCGCCAGCCCCTCGTACTTGACTTGCTTTGTAAGGTTTCGATCGGAGTGGCCCGTGACCAAATTTCGATATTTTGGTTTATAAGGTTGTCAATTGACTCGGAGATCAAATTCTCGAACAAAAAAAATTTTCGATATCTTGGGGCGATTTTTTTTTTCAGCAGTGATTTCATGTTGTGGACTTAGATGCCTTCCGAGACGGAGTTCCGAACCATTCGAAACTACGAATTGGAATGGCAAAACGCCGTACTTTTCGATGCTTGGTTGTTTACCAGTATTTCGAAATGAATGGATACAGAATTGAAATGGCATTCTATCTTATTTAGTCATTGACGTGATTAGATTGAAATTAAAATCAACATCCTGTACATTGACTATCGGTTGGTGTTGAGACTGAAAGCAACATTTAAATTTTACAAAAAAAATTGCGAAGAACATATTAATATTTGCATATTTTTAAAGGTTTTGGGGGTCTCGAATTAAGTAAATGTTAGATTACAAAAGATGCAAGATTCAAACAAAGTAGAAAGCTCGAATGAAAAATCATTCTAGAGAAGCATTAAAATCGACGATTCATAATTGATAGCTACAGGATCATTCATCAATTCACATAACTCTCTCATCCCTTGAATAATGAGTCGCGGCCCTATCAAAATATTCGTTATCAATACAATTACAGCTCAAAAGAGCAAAGTACCTCAACGACGTCGAAAGGATGCCAAGCACCCCCTGCGACGGGAAGATCGTGTTTGTCTTTTGCTTTCTCATCTATCATCTCCCATCTTACCACAGGAATTTCGCTTTCTTAATTTGCGTCGTGCATTTAACACAACCCGATGGTGTCATCGACATAAAGAGATGCCGTTTCTAGTTCGCAATCTAAGGACACGACACGATCATTTCATGTGCTGATCGGAATTAGGTGGAGCGTAGGGGGGAGTTAAAAGAGGAGGAGCTCAAGTTAGGTGGGCGCAGAGGGGAGAGTTAGGTGCATTCAACACGAGAAGAACCGAATTTTGGTCCCCCGCATTTAGTGAATTTCACTCAAACCATATCCGTGAACTTCACTTTCAATTTCAATTTCAATTTCAATGCTTTGCAATTTTAATGTCCGAAATTGGGAGGAAAAGAAAAGGGGCCATTCGGTCAACGCTTCCTCTGGTACTGACTGCATGGTCAATTTTAGTGTGAAGAATGCAAAAAGCAAAAGCAAACAATTTCAGCGCACCATATCGGTTTTAGTTTTTCTTTTAATTATTTTTTTTTTGGGAGAATTTGCTTTGACAGTAGAGTCGTGCAATGTCACCTTTCATAGCCCGGCCGGCGAAAACGCAAAATAATAATCAAAGAAAAAAAAATCCTGAAATTGCTCCTTTTCTTCCCCACTTTATTCGAGCGGTCAAAACGAATCCGTAAAGATAAGTCTGTTTTGCATCAACATTAGCTTTGATATCCGAAGGGTTGAAAATTTCAAAGTTATATTAGGGAAAAAGTAATTTAGTACCAATTATAGTTTATTCTCAAAACCAATATTTCAACAGATCATTGATGCTATTTTTTACTTTGGGAAAATCACATCGGTGGCTCCTAAATTTTGGCTTAATGTGTAATGTGGTCCATGAATTTTAGCCTAATGTGCAGTATCATATTTGAACTTTAAATTTTTTGAATGTAGTCCCTCAAAATTTGGTACATATTAATTAATCAACGAGGACCAATATTACCCCACAAATCATTTGATCTTTTTTCTACCTTATATTCTTGGTGGCCAGACCACAATTTATTCAATCTTTCATAAAGTGAGAAAATGCATGGTGATGCTTGTGGGGCGTGCTTCAATTTCTTATAACCAAAGTAAAAAAGAAAGACACTCTTTATCTTTGATAGCTCCAAACTGGAAAAGCAACTCGAATTAAGGCAAATTAACAATCTCTTCACTTGTCTCCATATTCAGTAATGCTTGACTGTTACATTCAGCTTGAGCACAGCTCTCAAATTGGCCATGTCCATGGACTCTGTGACCATGACCCCGTACCCCTTCACGAACCTGAACTGGCCGGTCCCTGAGACGACCCCGAACTCCCTCTCCTTCATCGCGAACAGATCGGCCCCTTGGATCTCCAGCGTGCTCCCCTCGTGCTCGCCGTCGGTGAAGATCACTGAGAACACCAGGTGCAGCCCCTTCCCGTCCAGCTGCGAGTTTATGTACATCCCCTGTGCCCTCCCGATCTCCCTCGACTCGATGGTCGGCCCCTCGGTCACCGGGTCGTCAACCACCAGGATTGTCCCGAAGTGCAGGATGCTTGATTCCGGCCCAGTTTTCCCCGCCACAGTCGCTGCGGACGCGTCGTGGCCGGTCAGGTAGTCGTGCACATAGAAGACCAGGTTGGTCTCTTTCGGCTCGTGTCTAGGGATCGTGTAGGCCACGTAGAGGAGCGTGACTGTGAAGATGAAGAAGAAGAAGTTGGAGGTAAGATTGAGAGGAGTGGCCATGATTTTTCCTCTCTGTCAGTGTTGAGCTAAAGGTGTATTGTGCAGTACTAGGACAACGAGGACTAGGAGTTTTTTTTAAGTGCTTTTCTCAATGAAAATGGATGGTGACTCGTGGGGAGAGATTCTGTATAGAAGATGGGATTGTTCTTGGAGGAAAAGGACAATAGGATGAAGAGAAGCGTGATTGATTATAACGAGATAATAGTAATTTAAGGGTTAATTGTCTCGTTCTAGTATTGCTACTGATTGGTCAGGCAAAGAAGAAAGCCATGTGAGTTGAGCTTTTAGCCTAGTTTGATGGTTCTTCCCTTGTCATTTATCACAAATTGTTGTTGTACACTTACTTGTCTCGCAATGACTGCCTGGGTATGAATGAATATTCCTGCGCGAAAATCACCCGCAAAACCCAATAACTTCGACCTCTAAGGGAGATATGAATTTTCTCGCAGAACAATGCTGAGTTCTTGTAAAAAGCAACAGACTGAACTGTCTAAGAATCAGCAGTAAATTGTTGCTGCAGATCTATGTTTCCGTCACTACGAAATGTGATTGATCGAGATACAGAACTGGTAATTGCCATTGTAGAAATGTAGTACATAGGTGTTGACGTATTGCTCATCCAGTTCACTTCCTAGGCAAAAGAAGCATCTTCGTTGGCAGAGTGTGTCTCGTGTATCTGCTACTCTCCACTGGTTTTTTTTCTGCTCAAGATTCAGTGATCAGGGAAGGCCCGAAATCGAGCCAAGATTGAGGTAAAGCAATATCATTCGAGCCTATTTTTCTTGCCAAAATGGCTGAGCGATGTTTGACAGTCAAGGACTTAGAAAAACCGAGGCAAACTGAAAATCCATGCTTCACTGACAAGAACTATGAGAGCCTTATTTGATTTGGTAAACCTGAAGAAGTAAATTTTCTCGGAAAACAGACTTGACGTGATAACCGGAAGTTCTCAGGAACGAGTCATGCTTAGTTTATCATTCGGATGCGACTGATTGAGGAGCGAGGCAAGGGAACGGAAAGGTGACTTGAAATGCAACAAGAACAACGCCATGTCTGTCTGCTCCATTCTGCTTGCAAACACAACAAGCGAAGCTGTCGTCAGAAATGTGAATGTCTGAAAACAAGGACTCTATCCAAGAGTCCCACATAGAACATGGACTGACAGATTAATGAGAGGAGCTTCTGACAAAACGCAAGGCCTGTCCGCTGCCCAAATCATACCTTTCTCGGCCTTTTGGCTAAGATCAAGTGTAGTATCTGTTCTTATCGCGCGTCGCCTCGGCGTTGCACTGCTGCCTTGGCCTGGCGCACCCCACCAAATCTAGTTTAATGTTTAGTGGTCTTGAGGGACTGTCAATCAATCATGTGTTCTAATGATCAGTCTGTTCTTTTTATCCTGCTATGTTGCATTTAAGAGTTTTGGAATTAGGACTAAACAATCTCAACCGAACTCGTAAGGATGCGAATTGCCTACAAACCTGTGAGGAAGAGAAGCTTTCACTTGTGATCTTTCTGCTTCTCTACCAGACTTACCACGCTTTCACTTGTAATCTTCCTGCTTCTCTACCAGACTTACCACTTTGCGCACTAGCTGAAGCAAACCCAGTCTAACAAGCATCAGCTCATATTTGATTGAATACATCTTGGTGTTCACTCAAGGTTGTCCACATGCATCTTCATGTTTTGACCTCTCTACTGTGGTGAGTGGGAGGATTTTCATGCTTAGTTCTTGATCAACACAACGTCAAATCTACCCTTCGAGTTCTTCACTGCCCGTTGCAGCTCTTTTTTCCAATCTCCTACATCCCTTCTCGAATTAACGCTTCCTACCATGGCTCTTCAGTGACAGGATATCACAATACTCCAATTCTTCCACAAACTCGCAATATGTGTGTCTTATATTTGTGCTGCTCCACTGCGCTGTCCTAGTAACCAGATTTTCCTCCGATTCCCTATGCAACTCCAAGCACTGTTGACCAAGGGACTCTATTTAAAGCATTTGATTCAGGAGATAAAAGGAGTAAGGCAATGAAGAGGAGGAAGAAGAAGTTGGAGGTGAGATAGAGAAATGGGAGGAGTGGCCATGGTTTTCTTCTGTCAGTGGAGCTAAAGATGCATTGTACAGTGATGGTATGAGTTTTAACTTTTATGTTTTATTTCTCTAGAGAAGATGGACTTTCTTCTGGTGGAAAATGACAAGAAGTTGAAGGGAAGCATGGATTCTTTTGGTTTCTCTGTTGAATATTATAGTAGCTCAGAGTCATTTGGCTGTTCTAGTTCGATTTTCTCATAATAGAACACCGGTAGTAGCGAAAGATCAAACAAATTCTACAGGATCAGTGACAGGGTTCAAGTTGCGGATCATTGATGTGCCTTTTTTTCCTTTTTGCCGGGTGGCGAATGGATTGAGACATTGAGTAGTTATCTTATGACACTACTGGAATCGAAGCCATTTCTGGGGTATGTACTGCTGATGAAAAATATGGCTGTGCAAATTCGTTGGGTACTGTCCATCCTATGGCCCGATCAAGATTCAGGGAAGCTCAAACGATCTGAAATCGGAATGATCGTGTTCAAGAGCTGCGATCTGCAGAAAGTTAAGGCCAAGACTTATCAAAGACAAACAAACACATAATGGTGGCCATGGAGAACTCAAGAAAACAAAGTGCAGCAGTGGAAGCTGAGAGCTGCTGCAAACTGCAACGCACCATCTCTTGCATATTCTAAGTTCCAAGCTAAACAAGTGAAGCTACGTCAATCTGGGGAAGAAGGTAAGAACACGGACAGTATTTCTTCACCTCACCGTTGATGGCACTCGCTGTACAGAATAGGCTGTACAGAATAGACAGAAGTGTGAATGTCCAAGAACAAGGACTGAATGCAACAGTCCCACATAGAATGAAAGTCAAAGGTCAACAAAATGAGCTCTGTCAAAAGGCAAGGCTTGACGAGCGTTAGACTCATACCTTTCTCGGCCTTTTGGCTAAGATCAAGTGTAGTATCTGTTCTTATCAGTTTAATATCTGATACGTGGGCCATCGGTCCACATGATATTAAATTAATTTTTCAAGGGGGAGAGTCCACCACAGCAGCTTGCTGCTGGGGCTCTCGCGCATCGCCTTGGTGTTGCACTACTGCCTTGGCCTGGCGCACCCCACCAAATCTAGTTTAAAGTTTACATGAAGTGGTTTTGATTTTAAGATGCATGGAGATCGTCTTTTGAATTTAGATTGCTGTTTTTGGTTTGAGGTAGACAAAAGCCGAATTTAGGACTAAACTATCTCCACAGAACTCGTAGGGACATGAATTGGCTACGGTCTCGAGACCTGAAAGTTGAATTTAGGACTAAACTATCTCCACAGAACTTGTAGGGACATGAATTGGCTACTGTCGTAGGGACATGAATTGGCTACGGTCTCGAGACCTGAAAGTTGAATTTAAGACTAAACTATCTCCACAGAACTTGTAGGGACATGAATTGGCTACTGTCTCGAGACCTGTGAGGAAGAGAAGATTTCACTTGTAATCTTTGCTGCTTCTCTCTAAGACATACCACTGTGCACATTAACTGAAGCCAACCCCGTCTAATAAGCATCAGCTCATATTTGATTGAAAATAACATCTTAGTTTTCACCTGAAAGTTTGTCCACATGCGTCTTCATGTTTTGACCTCTCTACTGTGATGAATGGGAGGATTTTCATGTTGACCAACCCAACAGCTAATCTCCCCTTCGAGTTCTTCACCGCCCGTTGCAGCTTTTCTGTCCAATCTCTGATGCCCCTTTTGAATTTCAGTGATTTAACGCTTTCCTTCAAGGCTCTGCAGTGGCAGGACATCACCATACTCTGATTCTTCCACGAACTTGCAATATGTATATTTTATATTTGTGCTGCTCCACTCGGCTGTTCTATTCACCAGATTCGTAATGCAACTCCAAGCACTGTTGACCAGGTGACTCTATTTAAAGCATTTGAGCCAGGGATAAAGGTGTGCGACAATGAAGAGGAGGACGAAGAAGTTGGAGGTAAGATAGATCAATGAAGAGTGGCCATGGTTTTCTTTTGTCAGTTAAGCTAAAGATGCATTGTCCAGTGATAGTATGAGTTTCAAGTGTTATTTCTCTGGAAAAGATGGGACTCTTTTTTAGAGAAAAATGACAAGAAGTTAAAAGAAGTACGGTTTGTTTGGTTCCTCTGTTGAATAATATAGTAGCTCTGAGTCATTAGGGTTGTTCTCATCACCGGGACTGATTGGTTCGAACTAAAATAGGGTGTGGTGATTTAAGCTTCATATAGAATGTCATAGGCAAACCTGCATTATTTGATCTGATAGGGGACAGTTTGATTTTCTCGTTATTGAACACCGGTTGTACCAAAAAATCAAACAAATTGTATAGGATCAGCGACAGGGTTCTAGTTGCAGATCATCAATGTGCCTTTTTTTTCTTTTGCCGGGTGGCGAAATGGATTGAGACGACGAGCATTATCTTGCGACACTACTGGAATTGAAGCCATGTCTGTGGTATGTACTGCTCATGACAAAAAGGGCAGCGCAAATTCTTTGGAGTGTTGGAGGGCGTCCAATGTATGTATCGGGTATTGTCCATCCTATGTCCCAATCAAGATTCAGGGAAAGCTGACAAGATCTGAAATCGGAGTAAAATAATCATGTTCAAGAGCTGCGATCTAAGGAACTTTAAGGCCAAGCTTGTCAAAGACAAACGAGCGCATAAGAGGTGGCAGGGGAGAAGTTAAGAAAACGAAGTGCACACTGGCAATGCAGTGGAAGGTGGGAGGTGGTGCAAAATGTGACAGCACCATCTCCTGCACGTTTTAAGTTCCAAACTAAACAAGTGGAGCTGACATTCATTTGACATCAATCTGGGGAAGAAAATAAGCACATAGACAGTTTTTCTCCACCACACCGTTGATGGCACTAGCTGTCGAGAACAGACAGAAGTGTGAATGCGAATGGTGAATGTCCAGAACAAGGACTGAATGCAACAGTCCCACATAGGAACGAAAGTCAAAGGTCAACAAAATGAGCTGTGTCAAAAGGCAAGGCTTGACGATCGTTAGACTCATACCTTTCTCGGCCTTTTGGCTAAGATCAAGTGTAGTATCTGTTCTTATCAGTTTAATATCTGATACGTGGGCCATCGGTCCACATGATATTAAATTAATTTTTCTGGGGGAAGAGTCCATCACAGTGGCTTGCTGCTGGGGCTCTTACGCGTCGTCTTGGCGTTGCACTGCTGCCTTGGCTTGGCGCACCCCACCAAATCTTAGTTTCAAATGGTTCTTGACATGATTCAGAATTAGGAGGAGAAAATGTCTCATTCTGTCTATCAGTCCTGCCATTAGCAGATAGGACCAGACATTGCGGAATTAGGACAAACGACAACATTCAAGTAGGCCAGCATGCTGAAATTTTGTCCTTTGATGATGTGTTTTAAGACATCCATAATTCATGTACAGGATGAACAATCCTGCTAGACATCCTTCTACTTTATTAAGACTTTGCACATCGAGCATTTGATCTTTTGATCTACTTCACATATGATTCGGCTGTTTCCTGAAAAGATTATTACCAGTTTCCTATGCATGTCACTAAGGTTGTTGTGACAAGAAACAGCTCGAAGCTCTCTACATGCGTCGTCGTGTTTCAACCTCTGTGTGATGGATTGTATGATGTCATGCTTTATTATTGGTGGATGCAACAGCTAATTTGCCTCTGAATTCTTCACTACCGATTGCATCCAACACCCTTTTTCTGGGCAATTAGCACTTTCCTTTCAAAGCTCTTCAGTGATAGGACATTGCGATCCTCTCGATTCTTGCGCGAACTCACACTACGTGCATTTTGTATTTGTGTGCTCCAATGGGCTATTCTAGTTTTACCAGGTTCCTCTGATTTGGAATGCAACTCCAAGCACTGTTGACCAGGTGATTCTAATTTAAGCGTCTGAGTATGGGGTTAAAGGAGTGTGACCGTGTGGAAGGAGAAGAAGGAGCTGAGATTGAGATAGAGTGGCCATAGTTTTCTCCTGTGCCAGTGTTGAGCTAAAGATGCAGTGTCAGATAATAGGAGTTCAGAAGGAGGAGGAGGAGGAGGAGGAGGAGGAGGAGACAGAGTGGCCATGGTTTTCTCCTGTGCCAGTGGCGATGGTTTTCTCCTGTGCCAGTGTTGAGTTAAAGATGCAGTGTCGGACAGAGTGGTCAAGGTTTTCTCCTGCAGGAGGAGGAGGAGCTGAGATCGAGACAGGGTGGCCATGGTTTTCACCTGTGCCAGT
Organism: Syzygium aqueum; assembly: GCA_031216185.1. Taxonomy (NCBI): domain Eukaryota; kingdom Viridiplantae; phylum Streptophyta; class Magnoliopsida; order Myrtales; family Myrtaceae; genus Syzygium; species Syzygium aqueum. The sequence goes on along the minus strand of CM062238.1, from coordinate 32,175,733 downwards.
GTTGAGCTAAAGATGCAGTGTCAGACAGAGTGGCCATGGTTTTCTCCTGTGCCAGTATTGAGCTAAAGATGCAGTGTCAGATAATAGGAGTTTTCGAGTGTTATTTATGATCCATGGATCGTGGAAGATTCTCTAGAGAGGATGAGATTGTTTATGGAGAAAAATGACTAACAGGATGAAGGGCAAACATGGTTGGTTGTTTTCTGTGTTGAATAATCCCAGTCATTTAGTGTCATTTAGCTTGTTCTCATCATCGGGACTGATTGGTCCAAAATAAAACAAAGTTTTGGCGTGTCAAACTTCCTGTAATTCGATGTTTCTTTCTCTGTTATTTATTTATTCATTGGTTTATCTATGAATATACCAGGCGGTTACAAGTTCATTAGAGTTATTTCATACCATATCAACATATGATGGGAAAAACGGAGATAAGACAGCCCGACGACTGCTGAATGAGGGTTTCAATGCTGCTTTCATATTCTGAATCGATCAGTTAGAACGCTGCAGGAAAATCCAGATAATTCGATCCGCTAGGGGATGATTTGATTTTCTCGTCACCGAACACTGTTGGAGTTGTGAAAAATCAAACAAATTCTATCAAGTTGGCGACCGTGTTTGCATTCCAGATCATCCCTGTGCCTTTTCTCTTTTTGCTGGGCAATGAAGGTGATCAAGACATTGACCAGTCAGTTATGGAATAATTGTTGTAACCATGTATGTACTGCTTAAGAAATATATGGCAGCCCAAATTCACTCGAGATTGTCCATCTTCTGGATTAGGTACTCTCCATCCTGTGTGCTACTCAAGGTTCAGTCTTGTTTGGCGTCAACGGCCTTGTTCATTCATCTGCTGTCATCTGCAGTACTTTTAAGGCCAGGATTTGTCAAAGACAATTGAATAAGAGGTGACTGCAGATAGCTTAGAAAAACAAGAGCACGCTGGGAAGCTGCGAGGTGCCACGAAATGCAACAATACCATCTCTTGCACATTCCAAGTCTTGCTTCACCAGATCATTGATTCCGCTCGCGGTAGAGGAGAGACAGAGTAAGTGTCAATGTGAATGGTCAAAGTCTAAGGAGAAGGACTCCATGCAAGAGTCCCCCATAGGAAACAAGGGGAAAGGTCAAGGCCTGACAGTTACTCGTATCATACCTTTCTGGGCTTTTTGGCTAAGATCAAGTGTAGTATCTGTTTTTATTAGTTTAATATCTGATACATGGGTCATCGGTCCACATGATATTAAATTAATTTTTCTTGGGGGAGAGCTCGCCACAGTAGCTTGCTATTGGGGCTCTTGAGCGTCGCCTGCTGACTTGGCCTGGCGCACGCCAATAACTCTATTGTAAATTTTCATTATTCCGATTCATGTGGTCTTGATATATTAGGATATGGTGAAAAATGAATTGCTGCACCATATGATTAAATTGGTTTTTTTGAATGTAGCATGTTTGGTTTGGTATGAGGTACTGTCAAGGAATGCGGATGCTGTAAAAAATCGGTCATAGCTTTAGATGATTGGTCCCAGCAATTACCGGTTGTTGTTATCATGCTGTGTCGCAGGTTTTGGATTAGTCCCGCCGAGATTTCGGACTAAACAACTCGAACAGAGGCTGGAGTGGCGCGAATTGCATCCAGTCTCAAGGCCTGCGAGGCTGAGAACCTTCTAAAGACAGATGGGAGCCTACGACAGGAGTATATTGAAAGAGAGACGACGAGCTGAAAACATGTATCCTTGTCATGCTTGTTGTTTTAAAACATCGACAGTACTTGTACAGGGAGATCAATCGTGCTAAACCCTTCTACTTCGATGGACTTTATACACTGAATGCTCAAACTTTTTATCACCAAGCTTTTGCATGTAGTTTCTCTGCTTCTCTATAAGACACATTACCAGTTTCCTTCGCTCTCTGAAGCAAGAATTGTAACAAGCATCTGCTCTTGTTCGAGTTAAAAGTACCATCAGTTTTCAGCTCAGTATTCTCCGCATGCACCTTTGTCCTTCGACCTCTTGAACAGGCAATATGACAGTCGACAGCCAATTTCCCCTTCAAGTTTGGCCGAGGAGCGTCTCCTTAAGTGTTAGGTGCTCTCCATCCCGTGTTCAGGGAAGTCTCCAACAACCTGAAATTGGGCTTAAATTCTAGTCTGAGAGCTGTGATCCAAAGCACTTTAAGGCCAATATTCGTCAGAGACGAAAGCATAAGAGGCTACCACAATAACTTAATAAGACGAGGGCACAATGGCAATTCGCACTTCTTCTGATCACAATGAGAGAACTGAATGAATTTGAAAGATCGGACTATGCCAATTAGTACGGGCGATCGCCACATCTCAACTATGATTCGCACCTAAAAATGTCAAATTTTCTTGGGAATAAAGCCATTGATTGAACTTTATCAATGAGTCATTCTCAATTCTTAAGTCACAGTACGGGAGGATTCAGCAGCAGGATGATGGAAGTCGCAAGGCACCATGAAATGCGATAGCACCGTCTCTCAGTTTTTTGATGTTCACATGTCCTCCCTATTGTAGGTCAGAAGACTTGTAGCCAATAAGTTGAGATTTATTGAAACTCCACAAGATTAGATTAGTGGTCAAGGAGCGAACAAGTATATTTGACTAGCTGCGCAGGTTCAAATCTCATACTTCCAAGTACCAAGTGCGAGTAATCCCATGTTAAGGTTAACCACTCGAGTTTTGACCCAACATCTTCCTTAGCCAATGTAGTTTTAGCTACTTCTAGGCTCGGGCTTTACCTGCATAACCGGAGCTCTCACAACACGAAAATATGGAGCTCACGAATCACAGAAACTATAAGAAAAACCTCAGATTGGGGAGTGAATGTGCCTAAAATATCTCGTCAAAGAAACGGTTCATAAGCTCGTGTACTGATGACAAAATGCAGCACCCCGTACAGCAAACTGCTCAGCAGCCAAAGCCGTCCTGGTCAAAAAAAGGCCATTGCTCGATGATCAGAAAGCCCTTCAATGGAAGCTAACTATGGCTGCAAAACGCCAAAGAAAAAGAACAGAAGAAAGGAAACAGCAGGCCTGGCCATGCACGACCCTCTCGTTGCTTTTCCAGAGAGCAGGCAAAGAGAGAAGCGCGCAAGCGTGGAAGCTCTGAGTGAAAAGTCCCACATCGACTGGTACCCTAAGACGGTGAGAGAGTATAGTCAATAAAAGCCGAGCCATTTGCCGAGCCAAATCATACCTTTCTCGGCCTTTTGGCTAAGATCAAGTGTAGTATCTGTTCTTATCAGTTTAATATCTGATACGTGGGCCATCGGTCCACATGATATTAAATTTATTTTTCGAGGGGGAGAGTCCATCACAGTAGCTTGCTGCTGGGGCTCTCGCGCGTCGCCTAGGCGTTGCACTGCTGCCTTGGCCCGGCGCACCCCACCAATCCTAGTCTAATTTTTTTGGGGCCCGGTCACGAATTCCATTATGGTCGTGGGCCTAGACCGGTCGGATGGGGCTGGCTTCCCGAGAAGTACGATAGTTCTCGTGGTGGGTGAGACGGGCCAAGAGCGGTTGGAAAACGTTGGCGGGCTGGGCCTTGGGCCTTGGTGTGTAAAAATGCTAAGCATTTTTCAACTAAGTGGATTAGGCGACAGCTGTTTGGTCTCATTAATGGGGCCGAACGTAGCATTCTATAATCCCATACTTAAAAAAGTATTTGAGATTGTTATATATTTATATGATAACTATAGATTACTGTTAATATACTACGATATGTATCGTTTTTTGAAATGTGCTTAATTTATCACATATGCAAAGAAGACAATTCTGGAGTGGCAAAATTGACTATCTCGGTGAAATCAAACGCAACGTGGCGCCAGAGTTTCAGAATTTCCCATTCCAAGCACTATGCAAGCATCTTAACTACGAATAGTAGCTTTTGACTCGACGAAGAAATGTGTTAGGCTCTGATATCAGTACGAAAGATTTTAGGGTCTTCCAAAGTTTCAAGTGGCATTCTTATATCCATGATGAAAGTCATTTGACTTGGTCTAGGAAAAATCGATGAGAACAGAGACCGTGAAAGCTTAGCGCTCAATTACAATCGGAATGATAGAGCTTGTTTGGAATCTGATATGGTCAGAATCAAACTATTGCATGAACAATCCCTAACAAGCGTGTGATAAATTAGGTTAATTGTATCGATAGCATCTAGTGGAATGCACACGTTGTCGTAAGTAATAAATCACATGCAAATCATGGTCATACCCACTCCTTTCTTTCTTCCATTGATTCTTTTTGGCTTACCTTAGTCATAACCCAGTTCATTGGAAACACAAAAGTGAAATTACTAACAGAAAATTGTGTTAGCATTGAGCATTGACCAAGGCAATAAAAAATCTCTTCTTCAAAATGCGCAGTTTAGAACATCAGCATAGCCAAATCATTCCACAAGTGATCCTCAAACTTACCTGCACACACACCCGTGTCAGCACTCCTAGAGAAGTTAAATTTCGTATGAACCAAAATATCAAAATCAGAATCAACACTATGCTTAGTCGCTGATGAATCTCTCACTCTCTCTCTCTGAGATTGTGAGCTCAGCAAAACTTGGCAAACTTGAAGGCGAGAGGGTACATGAAGGAGTTGGAGTAAGTGAAGCGGACGATCTGGCTGGGCTTCAAGGCCTTGCCCCCGTTCACGAGGCAGTCGTCGTAAGAGAGCCTTTTGAAGCTCCTCGGGTTCACCACCCTGGCCGAGGCGAACCAGCCGCAGTGGAGGTGAATGCCCGAAGGCGAGCAGCGAGGCACGGTGCAGGTGTTCACGATTTGGACAATGAACTGTGGTATCCCCGAGGACGACGAGTCTCTGCTCTGCGAGATGCTTATGTCTCTGCTTTTGCACGGTGATGATGATGATGATCCTGCACCAAAAAAACAAAACAAGAAAAATGGTTGACAAAATGGTCATGCCCACATGCCAAGAAAAAGGTTTGGTTTTACTTTTATGCGCCCGAGAGAGTGAAAAAGGTAAAAACGAAGGAGAGGGGTCGAACTCTTTTCACCATGTGGTAAACCCTTTCTGTGGCTGGAAGTGGAAACTGCCATTTTTGAAGCTCTGGCCTCTGCTCTGGACCGGTTGAGACCTTCTTTCGATGAATGCAGGAAGAAACCGGGAGGGTCTTCACAGTGTTTCGGATACGTGCAGGGGAAGAGAAACCAGAAGAAAAAGGAAATTTGTCAGTCTATTTACGGTGCCGAAAAGGATCCACATGGAAGTTTTTCGAATTTGACGAAATGAAACTAGATTTTCATGAGCATTTTCATGAGCTACAAGCTCTGTGAAAACTAATGATCACTTGCGGCGATGAAGTACCATGAAATGGAGAAAATTCACCTGAATGCTTCACACAGTTGGATGGTGGGACTAGGAGCAACAACAGCAGGGCGCAGCAGAAGAAGACACGACAAAGTGACCTCATGATTATTTTCTGGACAGTTTATGTTGGCTTTGGGGCCCTTGTATTGCTGGTGGCGCTCAAGAGTTTGTGGGAGTGGTTCTTTATATAAGAGAGCAGGGGATGATTGCGATGAAACGAATAGGTTTCTGGTACTTCTCTTTCGGGCAAATTTTGGCCTGTGCAATTTTGTGTGGGAATAGGGAGGGCACAGAGAAGCAAAGGGCAGTGTGAAGTGCAGAGTACTGGTTGAAGATGAAGAATCGGGAGGACCACCAACCTCGTTTCATTCTTAATGTCTCGTCCGGTCGTGTTTCTTTCACCTTTTTATTTCATGTTGAGAGAGACTGAAGATGGGAGAGAGATGACATCCACTTTAATGCTCGCACCCAGTACTAATCAACTTCCAACATTGCATGTTGCATGATTTGAGTGTAATTAACACAGTTCATCTGTACTTCTGATTCCACCTGCGCCATAAAAAATGAAAAAGTTCATTTTTGCGCGCGAACATGTTTGGAAAGTTGCATGTCCGCAAATCGTGCAGGAGTCTTGCTTTGCAAGGTTCACGTGGTAAGGTCACACGTTTTCACTAATTGAGTAGGTATCGGAACTAGCGAGGCCTTAAGATCGCTCATCGCAGCTTCGCATTCATCTCTTTGTCTGAAATACCGCACACATACAGTAAAATTTCTACACACATGTACCCTTTTGCATATCATCAAGCAGCTGTCATCAAACTTTTCAAAATGGGATTGACTTGATCCACGTGATATGTTGTTGCAGAGATTCCTAGGGATAGAGCCCCTCCACTTTTGGCTGTAGGTGGTGGGCTTCTTGACAAAAAGTCAAATGGAATTCAGAGGGGAAGCATTACAGGTACTCTGCTTGGCAGATGAAAATCTGCCCCGAAAGGCCACAAAAAGGAGCGAGGACAGAGGACTTTGTGCTGCAACAGCCATGCTCCTACACTGTCTATCAAACATATATGATCCCCCTTTTTCTTTGTGGGGCGAAAGTTTACCCTTTCTGACTAAACCTATAAGCCTCGACACCCTTCCAAGTTGGTAAAAGAACCCAAAATTTGCGCATTCTCAATAGATGGGCATTCATGAAAAGCCAGCCTCGTCTTAAATGCCATCACGTGCTTCCCCTGGGTGTGTCAATATGTATTTATATTGATTTCATTAGAAATTTTATTCTAGCTCTTCTTCACTAAATTTCATATGCCATCCTGGGAAAAGTTCCTCTTGACTATAATGTTAGTCAAAATACCAAAATTTCAATGTTGTTCTATCAAAACTTCCGTACAGATAACTTAGGGAAGAAAAAGAAAAGGTCATACTTATGCTATACGGCATAAACCTATTTACAATGCACCGACCCCTTAGTTGTATGGTCATCATCGCGGGTGCCAAAACCATGCGAAAACTTATGTTCGCGCCATGTAATTATTTGGATTAGTTAATTACCTTGCAGTGAAGTTTACGATCATGATATAATAATCCCTCGGAATTTAAAATGGCATAGGAATGCATCCGGTGCATCTCTTGTTCTTTGTGTGACCGAACTGAGCTGACTGTATCCGTCTTCTCGTCTGTCCCCGCCTGTTCCTACACGTGTGTAGCAGTGTAGAAATTCATGGAAGAACACCGGGAGAGAGAGAGAGAGAGAGAGAGAGAGAGAGAGAGAGAGAGAGAGATGGTCATAACTGCTCCGTAGCGAGAGGTCAAACGGCGAAAGAAGACGGCATGGAAGTTTCACCAAGGAGGTGCACACGAAGCATTTGATCCTGACTGCAACTCTGTTCTGTCAGTACAGATAAAATGAAATCCTCGAACGTTTCGCCGTTGGCAGAGCGAGACAAGCCTGTGCGTCTTTTCCGGCTTCTTTTCTCGGGCGATGCGGCAAGTTGTCCTTTCGGGTTTCCATTCTTTCTGAGTGCAATTCCTCCTTATTTCCCCATTTCAGAAATGACCCTTTTTGGCAATTCGTTTTTATTTCTTATTTATTTTCAGGCCCAATTGAGTGAAGTAAAAGTGGCCTTGTTTGCACGCTATACACATCAAGCCTCAAAGATACTCTCCTTCTGTATGACCTCTCTTCATTAGCTTATTTATGAATCCATGTGAGAGGAATTTAAGGAGCTGCCGGTAGTTAATTTCTACTGCCCCATTTGAAGGAGGAGGAGGAGTAGGGGTCAACATGGTTCCTGAGAATCGGACCGGTAAGAACCCGAATTCAGGTTCCAAGTTTTAAGTTATGTAAGATAGGTTCTAAGTTTCAAAAATTGAAAAACATATTTGGATAGATAGGTTCCATATCTCTAATGATCACTATTAACTTCGCAAAGAATAATAATTGTATTGGCTTCGCAAAATTCGCAAATGCTGTTCCAATGAAGTTGTTCAAATTCAAATCCAACATCATTGCAATCGATGAGAAACTCTTCTTCTTTTTTTCTGCGACATACGTACATGCTACTCGAAACCTTGAGCATCTCCAAGTGACAATATGCTGATTTTTGTGTGCTTCGAACTTCCATTTCAAATTCGCAATGCAGGCACACTTGTCTTTGGTGGTTTAGTCATGGCTGCCGCGATTTTCTATCTTCTATTCTCCAACAGAAGAAAGCAACCATTGACAGACCAATTTCCGCTGGGAGGCACAAGCACCAGGAAGCATGACGTATTTTGCCTTGTCCACACTTTAGGGAGTCCGACCAGATCAAGATTTAGGTATAACTGAGGCTGGTCATGTGGTTTTCATGTCATGTTTTTCACTCGTTTGGATCCAAATAGGTCGTGCACTAGATGGAAGCAATTCTCATTGGTTAGGTAAAATCTCGTTTTTCCTTGATGACGGGCTGTTCAGAGCTCTTCGAGCAAATCGATTGATAAAAAATACAAGGGCACGTGCTCTTGGGGTGGTCTCAAAAGACGAGAGTAAATATGGTGATTCGAAATTTGAGCGAGCAAGACAAACATGCTTTCCACTCGAGCGAATCTTAAGCCGTAGATTGTAAACTTTCTTTTAGTTTTTCCAATTAAGCAACACAGCACATCGCAGTTAACGTTAGACAAAGCAATAGAGCTAGAAACAACTGGCACGGCATCATGAAGCTTTTTAACGATGATGATCCAAAGGGGATGGATTGTGCAAATGCCAAGCGATGGGTCAATAACACAAATAATTCTTGAACTTTGACATAACGTGCAATGTCGTCTTTGGAGTTTTAATTTGTTCAATATGATCCACGAACTATTGATTAATGTTTAGTTCTTTCTTCTTGCGTCATTTTCACATAATTAATTGACTAAATTGAATATTTATCAATAATTCGAGAGTCATTTTAAATAAATTAAAAATTCAAATACGACATTACATATCAAGTCAAAGTTAATATACCGTTGGTGTCATTTTCCCTCTTACAAATGATCCTAACGCTGCAGAGGCTTCAAGACGCCATATGTGCAATGCCCTTGATCCTAGACTTCCTTGGCAATTAATAAATGTCATTCATTGACTGAGATATTTTTGAGTTTTTGCATTTTGTGACGCTTCACGTCCATATTATAAAGGGTTAATATCACGAAAAATTATAAATTGATACATCTATGATATAATTTTCCCCCGAACTATTTTTTTGATCATAAAAAATCCCAAATTGGTACACTTGCGATAATTTTACCCCGAACTATTTCTTTGACCACAAAAAATCCCACATTGGTACATCTGTGACAATTTTACCCCCGAACTAATTTTTTGACTACTAAAAACCCCAAACTGATACGTTTGTGACAAATTTACCTTCTGTTAGTGTCCGTTAAATTATATTAATATTACAAACAATCACAAATTTGTAAATTTGTGACAAACAGAGAGGTAAAACCCAAAATCGGTACATATGTCAATTATCACGTGTCATTAAACTTAGCAATATGACAGTAAAATTTAACGAAAACTAATGGAGGGTAAATTTGTCATAGGTGTACCAATTTAGGGTTTTTGGTGGCCAAAAAATTAGTTTAGGGGTAAAATTGTCACATGTAGATCAGTATGGGGTTTTTGATGGTCAAAAAAATAATTCGGGGTAAAATTGTCACAGATGTATCAGTTTAGGATTTTTTGTGGTTAAAAAAATAATTTGAGCTAAATTTATCATAAGTGTACTAATTTGAAGTTTTTCATGGTATTAATCCTATTATAAAAGATCAGGCGTAATTACGATCGGAAAAATCTAAGGATTTTCTCTTTCGTCAGACAACTTCTTCTGAATGAAGATTGACTACACGAGATTTTTGGGACAGATCGGAAACAGCTTCCACGTCGCCGGCGGATCGTCACCGTCGATGGAAGCGCTAAGCCACCCAAAAGTAACGAGCGACGTGGCCGATCCTGAACCAACGCCACCAATGGCCTCTGTGCGGTACAATTTTACTAAAGGACCCTTTTGCCTCCGGAGCTCGAGTTACACCGTTAGAATTCTCGTCCCCGCGACATGCGATGATTTAATGCCCTACTACTAATTAATTTTACTTGCGGTGTGATATTGCTAAGTTAATTATGTGCTCCTCATTTGAAAATATCTTACATGGTTTAGAATTCTACTTCTTTAGGTAGGACTTGTTAAGTAGTCGATAAAGTTTGACAAAAAAAAAAGTAGTCGATAAAGAACCAAGTTTAATAGACCTCGAGGTATAGGTATATCATACATCAGGGAACTCTGATGTGTCTCGCCTTCGTAGCTGAATTAACTTCCGTTTTCCAAATTCGCACACATCACGTTGAATCTTTCATAAATTCGAACTCTTATGAACAATAATACGGAAATCTATTTGACTATTTTGCTTTTACATCATTTAAACCGGAGCTTTAGCAGAAAATAAGTTGACCCATGCCTTTTTTTTTAATGATCTAAGGGCATGAACGTAGAGACCAAGCTACTTTAAAGTCAATAGAACTCTCTACAAGCACCTTGAATCGATTAAGTCCTGACCTTTAATCTGTGCAGATAGTTTCGACATTATTTATTTTACACACAATTGATGGGCTTCAAATGAGTGACCTCCAATTTCCGAATTGAAAATCCCTTAATGCCTGCATAAACATTTTGGAAAACATTTTTTTTCAGAAAAATGATTGTTTGCATCTTCTATAAAAATGACGAACAAAATTTTTTTTATCGATTACGAAAATATTTAAATATAAATTACTATTAATAACGAAAACATTATTTTTCATTCACTGGTTATTTTAAATGATACAAATGATCAATTTTTGAAAAAATATTTTTTGACTCACTCATTTTTTGCGAAATAAACGGATTCCCAATTATGCGAGGGCAATAAAACGGCAGGGGGCGCTCCGGTAATTTCGCTCGCTTCCTCCTACCTCTCTCTCTCTCCCTCTCCCGCCACACGTTCCCTCGCGAGTTGAAGCTCTCTCCCCGGTTCAGTTCGTTATCCGTTAAGAGCCGAACGTCCCCCCGCGCAGCAATAATGCGCCTCGTCTCTCCGGCTCCAACCTCAGCTCCTCACTCCAACCTCGCCCTCTACTCCTCTTCGCCTCGCCCCGGCCGCTCGAACTTCTTCTTCTTCTTCAGGTCTCCTTCCGCTAGACCGCCGCCGTGCCTCGCTCCTTCTCCTCCTCCGGTTCCGCGCTCGCCGAAGCAGCAGCAGCCGCCCGCGGCCCTCGAGGTCGCCGCCGCCGCCACCGCCCCGGGGAGCGAGCCGCCGCCGCAGAAGAAGATCGCGATCCGCCGGCCCGCGATGGATTCCACCGGCGGCGGCGGGGCGGATGGCGCCGGCGGGGGCGGGGGCGACGGCGACGGGAGCGATCCGAGGTCGTCGTCGGCGCTCGACGCGGGGCTGAGCAAGTTCGCGGAGAGGATGCCGATGTTCGAGCCGGAGAGGGTGGGGTCCGGCTCGCGGGAGAAGCCGCTCCCGGTGAATCTGGACCTGGCCTTGTACAGGGCGAAGGTGTTGGCGAGGAGTTACAAGCACGTGGAAGCGCAGGAGGTACTCGAGAGGGTAAGTAAGCCACAATCTGCGACTCGTATCGACGACTGTTCGGGCATTGTCTGTTCGACTTGCTTGGAGCGTGGTATTTGAAGTAGTTGAAGTGGTTGATTGGTCAAATTACGTCTCCCTCCAGTTGTGAATCTGAAGTTATATGGCTCAATAATGACTCGATTGTGTATGTATGGTACCACATCAGATCATCTTTTCTTCAGGTTCTACTCTAATATGATGTTATTTTGCTCTGATGTGCTATTGATTTGAAACTCTCCGATCCTTCACTTGCAAGAATTCAGTTTAATTCGTATTAGGTTCTATTCTTTTAGGCCGGCGGGGATGCTGATTCTAGTTTTGTTGTAGTGCATATCCTACTGGCCTGAAGATGGTCGAGCTTATGTGACACTAGGGAAGGTACTGTGCAAGCAGTCCAGAACGACCGAGGCTAGAGCAGTGTATGAGAAAGGCTGCCAAGCTACTCAAGGCGAAAATCCTTATATATGGCAGGTTAGTCTCTCTCTGTCATGATAATGACTGTCATGATCATAGTGAGGGTGAAATTGATGTTAGTTCAGTGACATTAACAATGTTTCCAGTTTTATTGGGTGAACAACAACCGGTGATGAAGGTGAATGATTCTAATCCTAACATAATTGTCATTAAAGTGTGCAAGTGATAATCTGCAAGACTTGTTTGGTAACCCGGGGAGAGTGTTTGCAATTGTGAAGAAAAATGTTATCTGGCTAAATTTTGAGCTGTCCTATTATAGGTGATTGATATAAGAAGCAAGAGGAAATATCTTTTACTACATCCAAGAACTTTCGAATGCTCGTGTTTCCTGCCTAAGGGTCCCCAATAGCAGTAGTTGTAGGTTGCTATAGTTGTGCTACTTCCTTGTGATGCTAAATTTATTCAATGAACTTCCCTGGCTTATCTTGTTTTTCCTACTCGAATTCCATTTCTCTTCAAGCAGTGCTGGGCTGTATTGGAGGACAAGTTAGGGAATGTGAGGAGAGCGAGAGAATTGTTTGATGCGGCTACAGTCGCTGACAAGAGGCATATTGCTGCTTGGCATGGATGGGCAGTTTTGGAGCTTAAACAGGGAAATGTTAAGAAGGCGAGGCATTTGCTTGCTAAAGGTCTTAAATACTGCGGTGGCAACGAGTATATATTCCAAACACTCGCACGGTTGGAAGCGAGATCTAGCCGGTACGAACAAGCCCGATACTTATTCAAGCAGGCAACTAAATGTAATCCTAAAAGCTGTGCCAGTTGGCTTGTAAGTATTTCTGCAAACCTTTGCTACTTAGATGAGATTTCTTTTTCTCCTTTCGGGTCTAGTATTGTTATCTTGGTTCTAATTATCGAGTTCATGTGAACAGGCGTGGGCACAGATGGAGATGCAACTTGAAAACAACTTAGCTGCTAGATTATTATTTGAGGTGACTTTTCTTGTCGCTTGATCATGCAAGTGATGTTTCAAAATTTACTAGAGATAGCGTAGTGTGAATAGACCATGGTCTCTTTTATAATAACCTTCTTTTGACTGTATGTCCTTATGATTTCTTTTCGTCATCTCTTCTTTCTTTTGTTCTGTTAGAGAGCAGTCCAGGCAAGCCCCAAGAACAGGTTCGCGTGGCACGTTTGGGGACTTTTTGAAGCAAACATTGGGAACATCGAGAAGGCAAGAAAACTTCTGAAAATTGGTCATACTCTTAATCCAAGGGATCCTGTTCTCCTGCAGTCTCTTGCTTTATTGGAGTATAAGCACTCAACTGCAAATCTTGCTCGGGTGTTGTTCAGGAGAGCATCTGAATTGGATCCAAAGCATCAAGCAGTTTGGATTGTAAGAAATCTCTTCCATCATTTTGGACTTTTCTTCTGTGTTAAGTGCAATCCAACTTACTTCAATTGTCTCTGCAAAAAGGTTTTAGCTTCCGCTTGTATTTTCTCTTCACTTAGCTCCACTCCTCTCCTCTCCCTCTCTCTCTCTCTCTGCCCTCTCCTATGTTGTAAACCATCATCAAGTTGACTCTATACTTGGAACTCTGGCATTTTCAGGCTTGGGGATGGATGGAGTGGAAAGAAGGAAATATCTCCACTGCAAGGAAACTATACCAGAGAGCATTGTCAATTAATTCAACAACAGAAAGTGCTGCTCGATGTCTCCAGGTTAGTAACTCCACATACACAGGTGGAGCTCTGGCAATGAGGCTCTGTGAGCTTTGTAGCTCAGTCTGTACTTATGTGATGCCCTGGCTATAAATTTCAGGCTTGGGGAGTTTTGGAGCAGAGGATTGGTAACCTATCAGCGGCTAGGAGATTATTTAGATCCTCCCTAAACATAAACTCCCAGAGTTACATCACGTGGATGACATGGGCATCTCTGGAAGAGGATCAAGGAAATTCTGTTCGTGCTGAGGAGATTCGAAACTTGTACTTCCAGCAGGTGAGTAATTCCTTAACCTAAGGAAACTGGTTTTAATCTGTCATGTCTAAACTTCTAGAATCACTTCATCAATAACAGTTACATTTCTTACTCTCTTTAATTGCCTGCATGGGAAGTTTAGCAGGAACTGAGTTTTATGTACAGTACTGTAGCTTTGAGGTTCAGTTTAGTCCATTAGTGTCGTAGACACATGACAAGGAATTTCTTTCGTTTGTGCTACAGCGAACTGAATTGGTTGATGATGCTTCTTGGGTCACGGGATTTTTGGATATCATTGACCCAGCACTTGACAGCATTAAGAGATTGTTAAATTTGGACCAAAACACATTCAAGGCAATTGATCTCTCAAAAAGTTTATCAGGGGTTAATGGAACTAGTCCTGATGAGGAGTCAGCTGGCACTTCTGATAGTCTTGATGGTAAGGAGATGGAAAGCGGGAGTGGGTTTGATTTGGATGCTTTTGTGAGGGAGAAGCTGTCTTTGGAATCTGCTGAGTTGGAAATTCAGATGACATCATCTAAAAGTTCTCGACAAGAAGGAAACATATCTCCAAGAAGAATATGGAGATCTGCAGAAAAAACAGCAAAAGCGATGCCTCAGTTGACAACATGAAGAAAAATAGAAGAACACATACATGGTAGTTCATTTGGAACCATCGGTGGTTTATGAAGGTAATCTCCACCTCTGGACAACTTTCTTGAATGCCTACCTAAAAGCGATTCTCCATGATCAGAATGTAAATTGCAAGCTCATGTAAGATGAAGAAAATCTGTAACATCTGTATATTTCCAGTCAACCTGGAGCATCTTTAGATCCAAGCCTTTTGACTTGAGAGGAAGGTAACATTGCTGAATCGAATTTGTATCCGTCGTCTGGTTCCATCTCCTCTCTACTAGCCATTGTAAGTTCGTGATTTTGTATCAAAAGCTGTGTACAACACGTTGAAACAGTACAAATGGAAGTCTAGGGATCTTGATCTTCTCAACAGACCATCACTGAGATTTCATTTTCTTCTGCACAACGTCACTGCTCGCTTAGCGTATAAACTTCGTCCTCTCAGCCGGTACATGACCTCTCTAAAGTTCTGGCCATAGTATGCATATGCAAGTTTCTTTTCCAGCGGTTCGTGTCGCTCTGCTTTGTTTGATGTCACCTCTTGCGAGGAAATTCTTCAGCTTTAGTCTATTGTGGCAGTCTCTTGATAGCACGATACTCAAGCGGTAGTGCGAAGCTAGATACTCCAACAGAAGATGATAGAAATCTACTCCATTGGGTCCACTTTAGACAGGCATTTTCATTTTTTATGCTGTAAGCGGCATAAAACAAGAGAGTGCATTCTTCACAGTGGAGGGGATCTGACAGGGTCAAATTCCTACGAAACATGGGCCAGAAAGAAAGTTCTTGGGACTTTCAGACCGAGACCTACACACACAACGATATCAGAAAGGAAGAAAAAGAAAGAACGCACAGACCAGTCGGCCACTGCTGTCGCCCGCAAATGGTGAATGCAAACATGGTTTCCTTGGCGCAAAGGCAATAAGAGACTAGACACCTTAAAAGTCTCTAGGACCAACAAACACATTCCCAACGGATAAGTCTAGCCAAGTACATCCACGGCATAGCCACAGTTTCTCCCTTTCTTCAAGCACCAGACATCTTTATGCACATTGTGCTGGATCCATGGGGCATGTGCTCCATCAGAGGATGCACGATGCCCACCTATTTTCATGATCGCTCGGCAGTCACTGACATTCTCAGCCAATCTTGCGGCGAAACTCCAGGCGGATTTCATGAGATCCGCCTCTCCCCGTGAAGCCAATGTAAGAAGATAAACCAATTGTTTCTCGATCCATTCACCACTGTGTAATTCGAGACGGGAGCAAATTTTTCTCTCTTTGCCAAGCAGAAATTGGTTACGAAAGTGTTGATTCCCGTGGCACTTCATCATCAATTAGTTTCTTGAGTGATATCATCGCTATGTTGAATGAATGGTGAACTTTGCAAAGTTGAGGCCGAAAATGACTTCAATCTTTGAACATGCGTCGTCCTTCTCTGGTTTTTCCTCGTCTCCTTCGAGCTGAACTTCATTTGATTTTTGCGGCTAAAGAATACAAGGTAATTATCCTTACAGCCCTTTTTTTTTATAAATTAATTAAAGCTGAGGCCTTTCCTTATTAATGAATCGTCAGCTTTAAATTGCCAAGTTTCCAAACTTTAGTAAATCACAATTTGCTTTCGAGATTTCACGTCACTTCCGTGCAAATTTGCCATCATACTCGGTCAGTCTAAACTTTTGAACTGTTTATGAAGCTCCGACAACTGTGGTGAATTGATTCAAATTGTGTTCCTGGTCCGATCCGATTTTTTTCCTATTGCTCAAATCATATACCTTACATAGATTGACCACAATTTAACATACATCACTTTGTATATCGGGTAGGAGTTGCAAAAATCATTGGTATAATTACACAAACAGTTCATGAAGGTCCAATGTACAATGTGAACCCTGAACTTTTAATTTATTTAATATAGTTTTTGAACTTTAACTTAATGTTCAATATGGTCCCTAAACTTTTGCTTTGTTCAGTATGGTTCTTGGACTTTTAAGACATGTTCAGTGTAATCCCTGAACTATATGAAAATGTTCAATGTAGTCTTTCCACTAATTCAAGCTCAGGGATTATATTGAATATTTTTATAAAATTTAGGGATCAAATTGAACATGTACAAAAAGTTCGTGGATGACATTGAGCAAATTAAAAGTTTAGGGATTGCATTGCATATTGAATTAAAGTTCAGGGATCACATTGAACAAATAAAACATTTAAGGACCATATTGCAAATTGGACCAAAATTTAGGGATTGTGTGTCATTTTTCCAAAATTATATATAAGCTACTAATTGGATGGGCCTTTCGCATATGGACCGAAAAAATCCAACTTCGCTCATTTCAAAGTCCGCGCGCCAAATTTTCACTCCACTTGCCACTCCCCCGCCATCCCCCTTTCTCTCTCTCCGATCTTGCAACCACTGGCACGAACTCGCACCGCCACTCAGCCAGTCGAAGAATGAGCTCACTCGCCGCCACCGCCGCAGCCGCTGTCGCCGCCGCCTCTGTAGCCGCCGCCGTCGACATCTTCTCTCCCGACGCGAGCGAAGACTACGTCGCCGTGGAGATCTGTCGAGATGGAAATCCGCGAGAAGATCGCGAGGATCCGTTCCTCGCGTTCGTCGAGCACGCGCGGTCCGTGTTGACGCCGGGGGAGCCTGACGAGGCCGGTCCGAGCTGGAGCTGGATCGTGTCGAGGATCCTCAGGACCTGCGTCGCTTACTCCAGCGGCGTCACCGCCGCGATTCTGCTGTCCGATCTCTCGCAGGTGACATGACCGCGTTCGATCGATTGATTTTGAGGCGTTCTCTATCTCTCCGTGTCTTTGTGCGTTTTTATTTATTTATTTACTATTCGCTGGAATTTTGTCTGTGTGTGAAGGCGTGGAATGAGCAACAAAGAGTGTTTGCATCAAAGAGAAGGCCAGAATGTATCAACCTACTGCAGAAGAATCATCGGAGAACGAAGCTTCCGAACACAGTTACCGTCGACTCGATATATGAGAAGAAATTTTTGTCCCTGAGCAGCGTTTTGGAAGCTGTCGTTGTCGATGCTTTTGTGCTTCCAGGTAGCGTGAGTCTTCTTTTTTGGTTCCATTACAACTTTGCTTTATATCACTAGTAATGTGGCATCAAGTGTAAGGGAACTTTCTGTAGCCTTTTAGGTTGCTTCGATAATCTAGGAAAAGGATGTTCTAGAAAGACAAATTAAGGGAAATCAAAACCTCTGATGGATGTTAGAACTGATCGTTGGAATAATCGATTAGAGAAATACTCACGTGTGTTCTCAACAGAATTTTCATTTCGACTGCAAATACTGGCAATCAATATTCTGCAAAATTAATAATATCCGGTTGCCTCTGAGGATCATGTATTATCCACCTCATGGAAACTCTTCTTTCTTCTGTTTGCGTAGTGATCTCTCTGTAGTGATCTCTATTGAGCTAGTTGCGGATGAACTTTTCTTCTCAGGTACAAATGTCTACATGCTTACTTTGGGAGACTTTTGGAGCTCAAACACCATAGATCTTTATCTCCATCGTAGGTAGCCTATCCTATGCTAGCGTATGAGTCCATATCGTGGAATGGTTTGCACTTTTCAACTTTGCCAATATGCCGTGATGGGTTCGTCCATCTAAGTATGAGACAGGAATCGGTCACCTATAGAGTATCAATGCATTATTTTATCAGTTTTCTCTGACTGTTGAAGATTTATTTTCTAAGGGATTTCAACTTGCTATAGTTCATGTCTCTTTATGTATGAAAAGTATGGTTCAATGTCATGCAATGTTCATTAGTTTTTCTTTCTATTTGCTTGCTAATTGTGTGGGTATGATACTTTAGATACTGTTGCTGAGTGCTTATATCCATAGTGGCGTCTTCATTGTCTGGACAAAATTTCCGTGGAAGTTCTTTCCGATTGCTCAATGATCATAGGATTCATCTGTTTTTCTTCTTTACTGATTTGGGCATATGAACTGTACCCTTGAAAGAGAGAACCATGGGTCGGAAGAAGCAAAAGGGCTTCTTTTTTGACCCATTACCTGTCAAGAATGGAAAGGGTGTCAAAGGGATCGGAGATGCTCTGCTCTTTTCAACACATCCTTCCCTATTAATGATCAACTGGAAACAAAGAACTAGACCCCCCTGCAGGGGTTTACATGCCAAAAAGTTCGTAATGTAATTTCATTGCTGGAAATCTGATAAGAGTCGTGTGCTTTTTATGACAGGTACTATGATTTGGTGAATCTTCCAAATGGGATTTTGAAGAAAGGGAGGGAGATATTCCTCACTGGATGCCATCTTAGAACTGTTGCTGAGGGATCTGGTTATCCACGACTTTTACCAACAGAGTACCTCGTGATACTTTTGGATGAGGTGAATTGCATTTACTATCTGCTCAGAAGATCAGAAAGCAATTTTTTCTAGGAATCCAAAAATTTGATGAGCTTTGTCACTTGTTTGTCTCTTACACATCCAAGCGCACCGAATTTCTTGCTGTTGTGATAATGTTCGCAATTTCTAATAGGACCAGGATGATGATGCTATTCTTCTGGGAGCTCAATTTTGTTCAGATTCTTTTGCTTCGATTTCTCTTGATGCAGTCAACAGAGGAGTATCTTATTCATTGTATGCGAGGTCAGTTTAAACTAGCAGCATTGTCTTTCTATGTTTAGAACAGAAGTCATATTTATTCTGCAACTAACTGATTAGCTTTGCTCACTCTTCATTTACTTTGGCAATAAATTCAAAGGAATTGAGGATTTTGAATTATAACAAAGATCATGTTTACTGGAAATTGAAAACATTAACCACTTCATCTGCATTTGGATCAATCGAACTGTCAATTTGGATGTAGTGAGATAACACAAGTATGGCTCTATTGGGTGCTATAGGATCGAAGCTATTGGGCCAGTGGAAATTCAAGGAAAATCGAGCAGTTTGCAAAGGAAAGAAATCACTCTTGTCGATAACGATGGTAGCAAGTTAAAGTTTCTCCTATGGGGTGAACAAATTATCCTTGCCAATCTTTTGAGGTATTTGACTACATTGCGATGTCATTGACTTTTGCATTTTGAGGATGCACTACTCTCACAAAGTATTTTGTCAGCGTTGGAAGCATGATTGCACTGGATAGGCCATATATTGCGAATTGCATCGAGAGTGCTCTTGAAACAGCAGAACTGTGTCTTGAATATGGCAGTGCGACACAATTATATTTGGTGCCTTTCATCCAGCACGAGGAGCAAGTATGTATTGGACCATGAATGCTTTAACTTGACTACAAAAGTTGCCTCAATAATAACAAAAAAACTGTGATGCCGACCAGGTATATGTATCATTGTCACAAAATCGGTGTCAAGGATCAAGATTGCTGGCTGCAGTAGATCCTACTCAGAGCCAAATGGTTTCTCAAGTAACCTTGCCACGTGATTCTCAGGGATCAATTGACTTCACTAATTATCCTTTTCAAGTGAGTATTTTCTGTTGCTTTAGGTTTCATTAAGTAGGGCTCTTAAATGTTCCCAACAATGACTATTTTCTTTTGCTGGGGTGTTATTAATGTTACTCGTAGAAAGCCATCAAACGGGGTCTCCCACATGACTTTATGGTCTATGGGTGTCTATGCTATCGTGAAAGAGTAGGTGATTTTGTTTTTTTTCCAAATTTCCCATCTTAGCATCTGCCTTTTTTTTCCCTTTCAATTAAGAAGATCCCTCTGCAGAGCTTCTTTGAAGCATATAGATGGATGCATTGGGTTAATACTCGAACTGTGTATTGACAATATGTAAGTTACTTTAATCAGCATCAAATATCATCCCTTTATTTCTTGTCTGAAGCTTATCCTCCCTGTAATTGTCTCTTCAACTCAGGTACTATGATGCCAATCAAAATCATTATACTGAGATGAGTTGGTCATCCATTGAGCTGGATTTACGTGTCATGTACCTATGCACACTCGAATAGTAGACTCAGATGTTGAATCATTCAAAATGCAATTTCTTACATATAGAAAACAAAATCCAATGCATGCTTTCAGTAGTTGCTAACAAACTTTAGTCCCTTTTTGAAGTGCTTGCATTTCTGAGATAATGACAATTATAATATCAAGATTTCCAATGACAAGCTAATTGTGAAAAACATGTCATGGGTACCCACACACACACACACAGAGACTTATGTCCAAGTCTTCAAAATGTGACATGCTGATATCAGTAATATCCTCGGCTTATTTCTGTGTATCAAACTATTACTGAACTCACGAAATTTTACAGTCATTTGTAATAGACCTCCGTGATAAGATGACGGGTGTCAGCCTGTGTGGGGTTGTTACAGACGTGTATAAAGAAGTTAACGCGTCAGGTGTGATCTTCTCATTGCGCATTGAGGACAAAACTGGTGCTGTATGGGCAAGACTGCATTTTTCAAAGTCTTGGTAATGCTATCAGACTTTTGAGGTTTTGTCGATAATTTATATAAGCAAATTGTCTTTCAGGTCTTACCCAGCAAGAATTTATCAATTTTCAGGTCTCTGAAGAGATTAAGCTGTGGCCACACTATCTATATCTCCGGGTTGACATGCTCAATGACCAAAAATAAGCGGTGGGCACGTTGAAACCTGTCATTCATATTGGTTTAAGCGTTCTTAAGAGAGGAAAAAGCCCTATTATATTACTAAGTGTATATTTTATTTGTGATGCTACAATGGAAGTTACATGTCTGTTAAACTTCACTGTGCAGCCTTGAAGTATTATGGTTTGAGAATGATGGCAGAGCTTCTCTTGTCAATCTTAGCTCCTTGCCAGCAATGCTGAACTCCTCCTGTCTTCACAGATTATCATGCATTTCCAATCTCTCTAGCCATAGTAGCTTCACACGGGTAAGATTTCTTTGCACTAATTTAGTCTTGGAAATGATAAAACTCACTTGGAAAGATTTGCCTGTCCGGTTACTCTGGATCTGTTGCCAAAAGTGATCTTTAGTTCTTTACTCTTCATAACCAGAAAATTATGGTTTAGCCGGTGAAGGTTTTCCCATTCAGAGCTCTTGTTATGGCCTATTGAGACGTTTTTCAAAGGAAACGTCACTTTCAATATTGAAAAAAAAAATGTAACAAATTATGGAAAAAGTTTGACAAGATTGCTAATGACCTTGACTTTCATTATGTATTAGTTTCTAAATATTCACTATTGTAATTTAAAATCAAACTTAACATACAAGTAACAGTCACTTCATATAGATTGAATATCGCGTTAATGCCGTTCCAAGGGAATGACATAAGATCATATGACCGCACGTAAGAACTTATTTTCTTCCCCCTGCACCATCTTTCCCTAAGCATGTGTATCGGATACACCCATATCAGATGGAAGGTTTATGTTTGTCGCGGGATGCTAAGCTGCATCTCGTTCTAATTTATTCCGTTAATCTCTCGGCACTTATAGACAACTTTGTTGATTCTCGATTTCGTCCTCTTCCAACCACGTACGCAGATTTGTAAGGTCTGGCTGGACCAGATTGAACATTGTCAAATCGATGTGGGACTTTCACATGCCTGCTGCGGCCATTTCGTGCGAAAGACCCCCCCCACGGCCACCGGGAACCTTGAATGCAGCTTCTGCCGCTGCAGTTGTGATTCCGAGGTCGTCAGCACATTTTCCGTGAGAATAGTTTTGGCGGACGAGACGGGGAAAATCTTCGCATGGTGTACCGGTCAAACAGCTTCAGAGCTGCTACAGATAACTCCGGATGAGTTCGACAGGCTGCCCGAGGTAATCGGTATTACCTTATGGAATCGAATTCTTATTTTCCGTGTATGAGAGCACTTATTCTCAGCAAGCATGGAGATTAGTTGCGGTCAGTCTTACAATTTTGCGCCGAAGCTAATAAAGAACCAAGCATAAAGTTTCGTAGGCTGTTCATATGCACGGCACTACAACTCCAGCTTGTAACTCCTTTAACGTTTCTTTCTTGTGTGTCCGCTGGAGTTAAAACCATTTAACAGAGGTCTTTGAGTTTGCTGGAACTTACTATGAACAGTCATCAACTCTAATTCTGTCTTTCGCAGGATGAACAGTTAATATATCCTTCGTCGCTTGAGAATGAGAAGTTCACAGTTGCCGTAGTGAATTGTGGAAGACACGGTTATGGATTGAGCACTAGTCTTTCCCTCGAATCAGACACGGTTCAGTGGGAGATCACTGGTGCGTTGAGATACGACTGATGCCTCTCCAGAGGATGAATAATCCACACGCAAATGGTTTTTGGCGTTGAAGCTTAGCGTCCGAGGTACAACTTCCCCACCAGAGATAATTTATCATTCTTTAACTAGAAAGTGTACTCGTCTCATATGATATAAAACTCCAGTCGCAGGACTTTCTTTGAAAGCATGCTATAGTGAATCGTCATCGTGTCACCGTGTGCACCTTTTACGTTCAAATTCTCTCTTAATTTGATCCCAGTAGCAGATGTGGTTGCTCTGGTAAACAAGTATGGGGTCGGTCCAACAGTTTGTCCAGGCCCAAATCCTGGCCTAGACCTGTTCACGGGCGAGCTTGAATGTCGGGGTAGGGGTAGAATTGAGTCGAATTAAAGCCTAACTCGATCGGATTGAACTCATCCAATTTCGAGCTTAAACTCGAGCTTGAATTCCGGCTATTTGCATCTCATCTAGAGCTCGTGCTCAAGCTTGTTCGTGTTTAATTTGATAGGTTGACACAACGTGATGTCCACCATCATAAGGCCATTCCGAGTGCGCAGCTAATGGACCCGGAACCCCAATTGTCGGACTTGGGTTCCCCATGTCCCTGACTAGGGTCCTCGTTCGGACTGGGTCCCTGCAGCTCGTACTGAAAGGTCCCCAGCACCCGGACAGTAATGCTTGGAATTGGGTCTTTTTCATGGGCCGAACCAAGATTCTTGATGGCAGACAATGCTCAGATCCAAAACCCGGACCTGCAACCTGGGTTCCTGCATCTGGCCCCGCGTCTCCAACAACATAACCTCGTGATCGTTAGCACTTAAATCTCGGTCCTCATAGCCCGGTCCTGGGGTTCTTGCAGCTTGGACCCCGGCCCTTGCTATTTGGACTCAGGGATCCCCAGGGCTGGACCTGCGTCCCGGGTCCACGAAGCCGGCTGGTTGTGGAACCCAGAGCCCGGGGCTCAATTTATGTTCTATCCAGCGCGCACTAAGCAGACAATGAAACATTTGAACCAAGATTTTCATGCAACAAAAAGGGGGTCCAAATCAGTGAGTACAGTCTTTTCTTTCGCCCTCAAGTATACATGTACATCCGTCAACTCAAGGCTTTAATCTCTGGGATACCACCGCACAAAGGAAACAGACGGTCCTTTGTTCTCTTTCGTTTGTGATCGTTGCCATACCATTTTTAAAAAAACAAGGAAAGAGCCCTGCACTCACCGAGAAATGCACAAGGGAGAGGAGAGAGTGAAGTGGAGTCGTCAAAATCTGATCTTTCATTCGGTGGGCCAAAGACTATCTTCCTGCCCGCTTACCTTGCCAAGTTTCTGCAGAGAGTTTCAGTCGCTTCTCTTACTGCTAGAAGGGTTTTGATCCGTGAGGAACTTCAGGACGTTGACCAGTGCTCTCAGACGATCCCAAATGTTCAAACCATAGAGCATCTCCACAAGGGACTCCTGAAAGTCGAAGCCGTTCTCCGCAACGGGATACTGTAATAAGGCAGAGAGCACAGTCAAGCGAGTGGATAGGGAAGCAGACTCACCATCATCTGGATGCAGAGTTTCCCTTTTTACCTGGATTGGCTTTGGTATTTTTGTCTTGATAAATGGCCACCATCTGTCTTCCACAACCGACTTCACAAGGCAACAAGCTCGCAGTCCTTCAACGCCGGCAAACCTTCCGAATCCACTGTGCTTTACACCGCCAAATGGCAAAGACTGCAAATTTCAAACAATTTTCGCTCAATGTGCCTGAACAAGATATCAATCACCAGTTGAAAAGCTGTTTATTCTTGTAAGGGACTAGAATGCCGACGGCAGCTATGGTTAAACCCGACGATTGCGAGAATCGTTGGTAGCAATATCCGTGTAAACCAACTTTCGTCCCCTGTTCATAAGTGAAACTAGGGCCACGTCAAGACAACTCCCTTGAGGATGCTATCCTACTATGTGAGCAATTGTGTCCCAAGAAAGGCTGCAGCGGCGTTAGTAGCTTTTTCAAACCCACCCTTTCACATGGTGCACTTGCAGGTAGAGATAGCAAAGCTCATGCCAGGTAGGATCAGCAGGTGTCCCCCATTACCCCATCCTATCTAAAGGAAAAGGCATCTCCTGTACTATGTTATTGCATCAGTAAAAGAGCTGCCAACTGAATATCATCACGTATATTGTTTAATGAGCCATGTCAGCTGTAGGTCGGATAAGTACGTCATTAATTTGAGACCTATGAACAAGTTACCAATCAAAAAAGAAAAATTCAGGTCAGAGTATCACCTGGCACATGTAAGATGATGCAAAGTCATTGACAGCAGCAACTCCGCAATGTATCTGAGAGGCTATTTCTTTAGCCCGTTTCTGACTGCCAGAAAAAACGGCACAACCCAGTCCATAGTTAGAGTCATTGGCGAGCTTTACAGCCTCTTCGTCTGTACTGAACTTCATTATAGGAATGATAGGTCCAAAAGCCTGTGCAGCCAAACTCACATGACTTAGCAAGCACTTCGCCATGCAAAACATGGACATTTTCAGAACATGGAAAATAAAACAGTGAAGAACTTTGCTGTGTTTATAAATTAGTTACATCTTCTGCGAATTCTCAAAGTATAAGGGTCTTCCCAATTTTGATGCCGGCACGAAGAATAATGCACTTCATTAATCGTTCCACATAACTTTGTAATTACAGACCCAGTAATTGTCATAAATTGAGAAAAGTTCATGAATTAGGAGCATGAAGCATCAACATATCCCTCTGCTCAAGCTAAATAAATGACGACTTAAAAATAGAAGCAATATTTCTGAATCAATTACCAAGCCAAATGCCACTCACCAACACGTGCATATGCAATGCCATGTAGGGAGAGGAAGAACTGCTAATAATTACCTCTTCCTGCATTAACTTCATAGTGTGATCTACATTTACAATCACAGTGGGTGGGAAAAATTGGTCAACCGCATCTGTACCTAAGTTGCCAAAACTTCCACGAGCGACTATACTTGCTCCTTTGTCCAATGCATCATGAATAAGGTTTTGAAGCTTTTCAGAATGCTCTTGCACACAAATGGCTCCCATATCATACTTTCCAGCAAGTGGTGGGCCCTGCAAAGAGAAACATCAGTATTTTTTTATTTGCATTTGAAGCACTTTATATTTCACCAGTTTATATGCTTTTAGCAAGAGAAATGTGTTTACAAGAACCATATACAACGAGCTTTCGCATGATAAGAATTAAAAGCAGGATTGACGACGTTCTATCAACAAGCAATAGAGAGTATCTTTTCTGTACTATACAATCCACGTGCATTTATTATATGAACGGACTCGCAGTATGAGTTGACTGAATAATTATTGCTTTAAATTTCATGCCAAGTGTTTAAAGATTGTTAGAATATTTAAATAATAAACCACACCTTTATCTAACAGCTTAAACTTTTAGAATAGTTGACATTGGTCCCACAAAATCTCACATGATATTAACGCTAGAAATCCTGAGTTCAAATCTTTCCGGGCCCCATTTGCCTCCCAATTAAATAGTTCCATACTTAGTACTAAAGAAAAAGATCAGACTAAACATGAGGGGGAGTGTTACAATATTTAAATAATAAACCACGCATTCATCTAACAGCTTAAGTTTTTAAAATAATTGACAGTGGTTCCACAAAATCTCACAAAGATAAAATTAAAGCTGCTAATGAAATGCAGTAAGGAAGCATATGTGAAAGCAGATACACGCTACAACTGATAACCATGATATTGAAAGAATCTATTAAGGCAAGTGAACCAATATCCCCCGATAAAGACTTTGCTCCCAACTGTAGACAAAATATCTTCCAAAAATCAAGTCAGCCTACTTACAACTGCAACTGCTTTTACAATTTTTGATACTTGAGTGACAAATGAAGGATAGATGTCCTTGTGGACATAGAATCTCTCAGCTCCAGCACAATTCTGTCCACTTGATTGGAGAGCAGCCCTCACAGCTACTTGTGCAACCTATATTGGGAATAGACACTGTTAGCCTAAGCAGCAGGGCATCAAATGTCATAACTACTGTGCAAATGATGCAAAGACCTACCAATCTACAAAAAAGAATCAAAGTCAAGCATATTCATACATGAGAAACATTAACATCTTCACAGACAATGAACGCATCCTTCCCACCGAGCTCGAGTGTTACTGGTATCAGGGTTTCAGAAGCTTTGCTCATGATCTGCAGATATACTTAAGAAGTCTAGGTCATCTGAAGTATCAACAAAAAGATTTACATCATACGTTTGTATAATGGAGTTTATTCTTTAGGGAAGAATAGATGAAATAAATATTGCTAGCGCAAAAGGAACAATAGACATGGAGATGCCAACAGGCCATAAATTAATTGCACGAGTACTAAGACTGTCACAAGGATGCACTCTCTTCGAGAGAGTTCATACCATCTTCCCGACACCTGGCGATCCAACAAAAATGATTTTGTCAACTGTAGATACCAATGCTTCTCCTGTTTCAGCAAACCTGTTGCAAAGATCTGATTGAGGTTAAGTATGCTATGGCAGAGGAAGAAAACGAATGTACGACACAACAAAATTTATACCCTGTTATTACATCGACCAGGTTTTCAGGAGCTCCTACAGCAGTCAGGGCCGCTTGAATTATCCGGAAATAGAAACATCCAGACCAACTAGCATGTTCTGAAACCTACATAAAGAAGCACGTTGCTTTCAATCGGACAGCCAAATTCTGGCTAAAAATGATACATTCAAAATTCATTCCAATTTAGCAACTACACAAGCCATTGTATGCAGTAAATAAACCGAAACTCTGTTCTCCAATATAAAGCACCTTGATTACAATACTGTTTCCTGAAAATACCGCGGCCAGCATTGGATTGAAGATATTATGGAAAGGATAGTTCCACGAGACAATTGCTCCTATAACACCAAGAGGGTAGAATTCCACTTTGGATCTTTTGTGAAGCATGGATCTACCTGAGGATCTATGAGAATTGCAATCAATCAGATTATCCGCAGCATATGCTTTTATAAGTTGGCAACGAATCTACAGAAGATCAAAACCATGTATTGGTTCTTTGAACTGATATGGCCATTTAACTTCAAGGATTTCGCAATCTTGATAAAATTGAGGATTATCAGTGGAACTAAAACCACACTACTACAGACCATTTTCATTGGTTTCAGAGAAAAGGGAGATGTGCCAAAGCCGTAAAATAAATCGCTTTAGTTCTGCCACTACACAAGAGAGACACGAAGCTCATTGTAAAACCAAGTGAGTTCACAGAAAGTTTCCACTTTCCACAAGATAAATTTCGTGTATTTACCTGTACTCAGGCTTTAGCCACTGCTCACCCTCTGAAAGAAGCCAAGTGATCTTCTCACAGGTCGTCATTATTTCTCCCAGTGAAGCATCTACCATTGTCTTTCCAGTGTCACGTGATGAAATCCTATAGAAAGTATTTAAAGATGAGCATGCACAAGAAATAAAATTTCAACACAAAATGAACAGTCACAGAGAACCATACGGACAGGTCAGAAGAACCCACAAAATGTAATGCACAGATACATCATCTGGGTGCTGATGAAACGCGTAGTATTCCTAATCTAATGCTTCGAATGAGGGATACTTTGGAGTCATGTCTTCTAACGAGCAATAAACAGTTGGTTGGGATTCCCTTCTTCTCAATGCACACATTCGAAGCATGAACCTCAAACAGAAACGTGAAAATTCTGCGATTATCAGGATGACACCATCTAAATTCTAGCCTGAATTAAGACAGATGCATGCGCTTCATGGAATGATTTCCTTTCCTTATAAGTAAGCTTTTACCCTTACTCGCAGATAAGCTCTTGGTGATCAATAATATACTTCAAGAGTATCCGTAGAAACTGACGCCTTTGCTTAAAGCTGCTTTCTGCCCATATTTTCTGCGCCTTCCTTGATTGGGCAACATGCTCCTTCACCTGGGAATACATATACACAACAGTTAAAAATGTAATATCAGGGATAAGATGAGTTTGCGAACATTTCTGTTACAAAGCACGGCATGCAGACATAGAAAAAGCTGACACATCACAAAGTTTTCTGATATTTCATCATTTAGACTGCCTGATTGAAAAATTGGCAACAGTTGATGATAGATTACTCCAAAAGTAGGAGTACATAATCCATGTATATCACTTAACAGGAAATATATCTTGGAGTGATAAGCCAATCACTTACTTTTCCTGCCATATCAGCAAATGAAAAGGCCGGTAGAAGCTATGGTATCACTTGAATGAAAGATAGGTTCAGGAAAATTAATCGCAGCACCAATATCATCGGTATTAGTTTAATTCTTTCATAATGAATTAAGAGGAGAATAAAGGGCTCCTCCCCTCAAGGAGAAACAACAAAACCAAAGCATTTACATAAAGGTGTCAGACAGGCTAAAAGGGAGTATGATTCCATCAAAATTTAGTAAAAATGTCAAAAAATCCAATTCAAAAACTACAATGATCAGATGAGAAAAATAAAGCCATAGCTGCAAGACAAAACTTTTGCACTGCCACGTATTAATCAGTAAGATTGCATTAAAAGGCCCCAACCTCAGCTGTCGTGAGCGCTGGGAAAAATCCCAAATATTTCATAGTAGCAGGTTCATAGCACTGCACTTTCCTATCAGCTTGCTGTGTCCTTCCCCTAGGAGGAACCTGCAAGAAGATCAGAGATTAAAAGAAACCCGGCAAGAAGCTTCCTTCCTATACTCCGAGAGCGCTTCCCATAGCTTCGCGAGAGAAAACATATTTTAGATAATCATATGGTGAGTCCTCCCAACAGCCAGAAAAGCGATACGTCAGTAGAATGCATTTGTTTATGCATTCAGCAATGGCGGTAAGACAATCATATATGTTTCACAAGCTCCACGGCAAGTGAATCGCAATTTGTTAATTTTGGATATTTTAATAGATCAGAAGGTTCTTTCATTCTTTGAGGGAACTTCTTGCTCAGTAACAGCAAACGCTAATAAACGCCATTTATTCATGAGAAATAATCCATCGATATACGCCAGTTGTTGCTCATGCATTCAGCAGTTGCTGAAGATCAATTACAGACATTTCACCAACTCTACAACCAATCGATGCAGAACAAATGAGCTGAGAAAAATGTAAAATCAACTGAAAAATTATCCCCAAGGCTTTGCAGTATCAGCAAAATTATAAGTGCTCATCAAGCAACACTGCACCTAAGACAACGGATTTGTTGAATTATTCGCTCCACAAATTTTATGAAAATATTTACACGCCTGGGCACATAGATGAAGCTGTTCTAGAACAAGTATCAGACAAACAAACTGACAAAGAAGAAAAAAAATGATACCGGTTATTATGCATCAGTCAGCAGCATTACAAGTACCTAACTACAAGTCCAGTCATACAGCCAATGACATTTCGAAGTAAACAAAGCGAAATACGACCGGCATTTCGTAAGCTTCCACACACGAACCGGTCGAAGACGAGTAAATCCAGATCGCGCCAGCCGATAACAGCCTCTATAACAAGACAGACTTCACTTTACGCGCCAATCACCAGCATTCGCAAGTCCAAGTGTCCAACAACACCTCCAGCGCCGGACATCTGACGCATTCCAACAAAACCTCACACAAATCAACCAAAGAACCAACCCGCATTTCCACGAACTTACGTAGATGAAGCTGTCGTCCCGAGCCTGACCGCCGTGGTCCAGCACTGCCACGATCCAGCAAAACGAAACCGTCACTCAATCGCCCCACGCCGCGAGCACATTCAGCAAATCGCAAGAGCGCGCGACGATCGCGGATCACGAGCGGGAGAAAAAGCCGTGCGCGTGGAGAGAAGGTTTACCGTCCGAGGCGTCGACCTCGATCGAAGGCACGTTGGGGGGAATGAGCATCAGCAGGAACCTGCAGAGGGCGTAGGCCAGCGCGAGGACGAGCAGGGGCCACCAGAACGCCATCGGATCGCGGAGGATCCGCCGCGGAGAGGAGGCGGTTAGGGTTTAGGAGCTCGCGAGCTGTGGAGAATCGGAGGACACGAGAGCGCGTTTTGGAGTGTACGTGGAGAGTTGGAATATTTAAGGAGGTCCTCGTCCAGACTCCAGAGATGGCTCCAGTTTCGGACAGAGAGAGAGAGAGAGAGAGAGACTGTTGTTCTGTGCTATGTACTTTCGCTTTACTCTTTTGGAAAATGGCAGGGAACTTTGATCGATAAGCTCTTTAAATTTTTAATTTATTTAATATGATTTATCAATTTTAATATAATGTGTAATACAGTCCATAAATTTTTAATTTATTCAATATAGTCCCTGGACTTTCGGTACATATTCAATTTAGTCATTGCACTTTATAAAAATATTCAATGTTGCTCATGAACTTGAATTAATGGAAAGACAATATTGAACGTTTTCATATAATTCAAGGACTAAACTAAATATGTATCAAAAGTCCAAGGATTACAATGAACAATTAAAAGTTCAAGGACCCCGGTGTATACTAGGGTAAAGTTCATGGACGACATTGCCCAATAAACCAGAATTCAAGAATCATTTGTGATTTAGATTAATCGCGAACATTAATGGCAAAACAGATAAATGGAGATAATCGATAATAATGAATCTCGAATGATCTCGACCGCTGATTTTCGCATTCGCGTTACTGTACCGTTTCCGTGACTTTGTATAGAGAAGATTCTTCTAGAAATCGTGTTGACGCTACTCTCAAGACATTTATTTTGGCACGTTTAGTTCGAAATAATGCGGTGGTCTCGATTAGAAGGCTTGGCCTGCCCATCTTTTATCCTGGCTCGAGCTTGGCCCGAAAGTTTCTATGTAGATTTTACGTGACGAATAGGTTTGAACAACATATGAAACTCGACATTCGGGCCTCGGGTTTATAGACTCAACTCAAGCAAGTATTTCCCGTGGCTCAAGAATCTCTCATGGTGGACGCATGTACCGTTTTTCAAGATCAACTAATATCGCCTTATAAACGTATATTCAAAGAGATGAGGCTATTCATTGGATAGGCATCACTACTGTTGAGTTTTCTATTTGAGACACCGCACATGCCCAACAACACATGGAGCCCAGGAATTTGACATATGACTTACCAATGTTCAAACTAAGTGAAGCATTCGATGTAATCGGATTGAGTTATCATCTCCATGTTCTCATGATCAATATCAAGAACCCGCATAAAAGTTTGCTTGCTGGGTATTCAAATACTACATGTAATTTTCTATTTATAAAATAAGACGTTGAGGCATTCTTGGGTGTACCGGCACATGCGACTCTAGCGTATCTCAACACTCAAATTATGTGAGTCGTATGTGGAATTTACCAACATAAAGGGACCGGGTGCACTGAGTTCTCATGACTTCGAATCACCTATGTAAAATTCCAAATCAAAGCACGATTCCAACCCTGAATTGAGAGCAGGGCTAGATCCTCTGTCGCGCGCGTCCCCGCCATTGCCCCAATAGCATCCCCATCGAATTTGAAAAGGTCATACGGTCTTGTCAAATGTACTTCACACCAATTAGATCCCACCAACCATCACGAGATATTCTATATAGAGGAACACGGCAGATTAAATCAATTTGTATTATGGTAATATGCATGGAGATGAGGAGGATATCACGTGCTTTGGATTTTCTTGATTACATGCCTCGGATCACATGCGTATGGATATGATAGTTCTCTTTGGCCACTCATTTGCATGTACCGTTTGGCAGCTTGCGATGTTGGTTCGATTGGAGCCACGTGATGGTCGAATGGGCCGGTCCGGGTCGGGATTTTTTGGCAGCCCGTTGTTGAACCATTGCATGAACATACGGATGCTTGCTCGATTCTCAGGAATGAAGAAGTTTAGACTCATTAGCAATACATCTCTGATCTATCGGTTAGTGATTTCATATCGAAAGTCATATTTTCCATTCTTGCGGTAGATTTGGCGGGTATGAGATCATCTTTAGTACATATTTCGATGGGTTTGCTACGTAATAATTCAGTAGACTCCTAGACGTGTTAGAAGTTTAATAATGCCGACTAGTTTATTTTCTGATGGGTGAGTAAGTTTCGAATCCCGAGGGCAATTTGGAGTATCAACCTCTATAAAGCAAGAAGTCGGTAAGTATTTAATGAATGTCATGAATTGATAAGAAGGATCACTTTCGAGTTTGAATTTGCTTAATCGAAAATGGGTTCTTCTACTTCATTTTTATGTACTTATTTATTATAATTTGTTCCTCTCTTTTTTATTTACTTTTTTTTTTTTACTTTCATAGTTCCTTAAGTTCCAAAATATGGAAAAAAAAACTGAAAAAATCTTAAACCTATTGTATTTATATCAATTCGGTCAATTTGGCCAATTTAGGCTAGAAATCGTTGAAGTAAATACTGGCTGTCCTATGTGGCACGGCTAGCGCTAACATGGACAATTTATTATAATATTATAATATTTTTGAAATATTTTATTTACTTTTTTTCCCTTTTTTCTTTTCTTTTCTTTTATTTCTTTACCTTTTTTTTCCCTTTTCTCTTCTCTTCTCTTCTTCTTTTTTCTTTTTACCTTTTTTCCTTTATTGACCATCGCGGGGCCTTGTCAATGGCCGGTGATAAGCCCTCGCCAGCCCTTCACTAGATTGGGTGAGGGATGCCTTCCCCATCCCGAGCGTGGGACCTTGCTTGATCTGGCGAGAGCAGCCCTAACCTAAGGTCAGCGACATGCTAGCCATTGACGAGGCCAGCAATAGCCAGCGGAGGTAAAAAGAAAAAAGTAAAAAGTAAAAAAGGAAAAGAGAAGAAAAGGAAAAAAAAAATTAATAAAAAAATTTGAAAAAATATTATTAAAATTGTTCATGTCAGCGTCGACCGTGCCAAGTAGAACGGCCAACGTCCACTTTAGCGATTTCCGACCAAAATTGACTAAATGGACTCAATTGGCAAAACGTGCAAAAAGTTTATGACTCAATTAGCATAATTAAAAAACTTAAGATTAAATTAGCAAAAATGCAATAGATTTATAACTTTTTAGACTATTTTCCCCACTTTCGTCAATTGGCGTGCTCTATCTTCGGTCAGGAAAACAAGCCATATGGCCAAAACGAAACCATGTAAAGCTCTTCATGAATCCTATCTAGGAGTCGCGGCCCATTGATCGGGTCTCGCGAACATTTCTTGCAAACATTCCTTGACCAAATCAAACTGAGGAAACATAAACATAATCATCTTTTCTCACTAGTTATATATCCTTGACCGACGAGTGCCGACCAAGCAAGGGCGAACGAGGAGACACCATTTTCGGTGAAGTCGTCCTGCCTCGTTTCATCTGCATGTTCACAAATCACCTGACGTGAGTTCGAATAAACAATGGAGCGAACGGACAAGAAGTGTCGGGCGTTGCTGTCAGGCGTTGCACAATGTTTCTTTGTAGAAGATGAACCTCTTAGAAATCTGCAGGCAACCTTGTAAGCTTGTGACCTCCCAGGTTGCTTCCTCCAATTGTAACGCTAGTGATTTGTTGATCGTTCATGACCATCGTCCTATGTTTGTCCAGGCTCTTTTGGCTGAACTTCTGAGGAGATTTATTTATTCCAGGAATGCTTCGTTTTGATGGAGTCCTTGACGCGCCCTTTGGATTCCAGTTCTTGTTTGAGTCCTTTGGGGTATTAAGATATTTGTCTTGGTCTCGTAAAGCCGAACATGAATTCGAGCAGCGCACTGAACTAGTCACACCACATCGCGTCGCGGGTCAGGCCAGTCTTTGATTTTGTCAACATGCCGACGTCAAAAGGACCGTACTTGATGTCTCTGGGCGTGAACGTTTTCTTCGTTATATAAGCCGGAAAAAGTCAGTTGATGCACAAAGAGTTGCCGGGTCGAAAAGAAAAATCTTCTTCCAATTGTGTGAACCAACGATGATATTTCTATTCTTCCTATAGTCCCTAGAGTATATACTTGAGATAGGTCTTTGAACTGCTTGTGCATTTCAAGATGACGTCTACTATGTTCTCTTTCGGGGCAATCGATCCTGTTGGAACCCGAGAAAATCCTGGTTCCAACAATGAGTTTGATGACGCTGTGGGAGGAACAAATGGAAGCAAGCGCAATCGTTGTAGAGAAGAGTACTGGAGAGACTCTTCTTTCGGTGAGACTCTGAACTCTGATTTTGGATTCTATCAGGACAATTTGTTGGAGTCGAACTTTGTTTTCTCGAAATACCGACAGCAGAACCAGAAGGCATATCCGCTTCCCGCTCATGATCTGCTCGACGACTTGAACTTCGAATTCGACTCTCCCTCACTCCAAACGTGCTTGAAGGAGATTGCGAATCTTGGGTCGGAGCCAATTGGAGTCCAGCACAGTGAAGATGAGAAGGAAAAGCAACACCCCTTTTCGCTGGCCTCCCTCGAGCTCCTCAAGAGCTACGAACACAGGTTGAAGAAGCTTGATGGGGAGAAGATCGTTGAGCCTGGCAGCAATACCACTTTGAACGGACTGGCAGGGCCAAGTCTGTCGACCGAAGAAATTATCAGGTTAGCTGGAGTTAAATTCATCCAGACCACCTCCTCAGTGGGCGATCCGCCCGCGACTTTAAGCCACCCGTACGGGTCATCTTTCTTTGGTCTCTCCGATCAGCAGAAGAAGGACGCACAGCTAGTAGAACTGCTTCTGTTCGCAGCGGAGAAAGTGTACTATCAGCAGTTCCATCGGGCGAGCAAGTTGCTGAACCAGTGCGACTACTTGTGCTCGAACAAGGGCAATCCGATCCAAAGGCTAGTTTTCTACTTTGCTGAGGCGCTGCGTGAAAGGATCGATCGAGGAAGTGGAAGAATCGCAGTAAACACCTGTGGAAGGAGACAGAAACCTGATTCCCATGCACAAAAGATGAACCCAACGCAGAGCCAGATCGCATATCATCAAAAGCTCCCGTTTGTGCAGGTGATGCAATTCGCAGGAGTGCAGGCGATTGTGGAAAATGTGGCCGATGCAAAGAACGTTCACGTGATTGATCTCAACATAGGCTCCGGGGTCCAGTGGACGATCCTAATGCAAGCGCTGGCATCATGTTATGACCGCCAGATTGAGCTTCTGAAGATAACCGCTGTAGGAACCTCTTCAAAGCATCTGATTGACGAGACCGGTGAAAGGTTAATAAATTTTGCTCATAGCATGAGTTTTCCCTGCACTTTCAAGTCTGTTGTGGTAGGAGATGTGCTGGATCTCAAGGAAGAACTTTTCGAGATTGATACCGAGGAAGCGGTGGTCATCTTCTCTCAGTACTACTTACGGACCTTGATACCGCAGCCTAACCATCTTGAATTATTGATGAAAGTAGTTAGAAGGACCAATCCACGTGTAATGGTGGTTGCCGAAGTCGAGGCGAACCACAATTCACCAAACTTCGCAAACCGTTTCATCGAATCGCTCTTCTCTTACGGTGCATACTTTGACTGCCTCGAAGCTTCCATGAGTCAGGAAGATTTCAATAGGATGACCATCGAATCGATTTACTTTGGCCAAGGGGTTAAGAACATTCTAGCCACCGAAGGTGAGGAACGGACGGTCCGACATGTGAAGGTCGATGTTTGGAGGGTCTTTTTCGCCCGATTTGGCATGATTGAGGTGGAACTGAGTAGTTCATCTTTGTACCAAGCAAACTTGGTCATGAAAAAGTTCAGCTGCGGGAGGTTCTGCACACTCGATATGAACGGAAAATGTCTACTTGTCGGGTGGAAGGGCACACCGGTGCATTCTCTTTCCATCTTGAAGTTCACCTGCCTGTAAAGGGACCAACCTGAACATTTCTCAGAATCTCGCGCTCGTTAGTGTCCAAAAGACCAATTGGATTTTTCTTGGCATTGATTGTAAATTTGTAATATGCGAAGAGAGATGATGAAACCATCATCCATTCCTCTTAAAGTCCTGTCATTTTGTGTAGACTTTATTTGAGGTGTGCTTCTACTGTGTTGAGATATGATGCACTTCATTCACGCCTATGATGTGAATCGGGGTAAAACAAACAAAAAAAAACTAGCTGTTAGGAAATAATTTCAGGATCTGGGAATTTACAAACTCAGCACAATTGTACATCCTGCCTGGGAATTCGGTTGCTGCATATCATCTTTTGGCTTGAGTCCTGTACTAGAATGTCTATTTTACCCGATGAGAATTGCAGTCAACTGTGTGCTTGAAAGCATTAGCTTTCTAGTTACCTTCTGTGCTGAAGATTTCCTTCAAAGTGGGGCTTCATCAGCTTCCGAATAGCAATGTTCGTGCTGTTCTTGTTAGTTTCAAAACGTTCGTTGTACTAATTCATCCTAAACTAAACCTTTTCAGTTGAGATCCAGTGTGTCAAGTGAAATAGGTCGCTGCAAATGTAACTAGCGTTCTTACAAGGTGGCAGGTATGGGATCTCAGACGACGATTAGCAATGCACTAGGGCAATATGTCACTAGGCATTGCCAAATTTCAATCATTTGTTTGCAGTTCTGTTTCTGCTTCCTCTGACTTTCGATAATATTAAACTCGAACTGACCTGCAGTGACGTATATAAATTGCGGCAACACAACAGCATGTCCATTCACTCTGAAACACCCGTTTCTTCTCTTAAGTGTGCATTAGTAGGAAGTTCCTTTGGTCAGGTTTACCATCAGGAGAGCCATTGTCTTATCCTATATGAAATGTACATTCAACCACACTTGAGCTCGAGCGAGTAGGTTCACATACTCGCAAGAAGATGCATAGTTCAGCAAAGTAATTCCAGCTGTGACAAGTTCATAGCCAGATTTTGCAGACCCTATTATACTTTCAGAGCTTCGGTCATTTTCAAGTGGCATAATACTGACCATTTATGTGCAATTTCTTATTCTGAAATATCTCAAGAGATTGTGCTAGAACCTGGAGGATTCTAGAAAAGTTCCAAGTGTCATTTACAAGACGAGATTTGGGGTAATAGTGTTATGAGCACCCTCGACGTTTGTCCTTCTGAACTTGCTCTGTCAACTCTCAATGTCGTATTAAACACGTCGATGTCAGATTTGGACGACTACATAGTCTGGACTGCAACAGGTCTCTGGACCATCGTCAGTTATAAAGGCTAGTCGAAGTACAAAACCGGATTGCTGCCTTTCAGACAATCGAAACTGTCTATCGGCATGAGCTGTCTTCCTGAAAGAAGTTACAGAACGCATAATACAATCAAAACACAGAAAATTTCGGTTGGTATTGCTTCTCAGTTGAAGAAAAAGAAAAACATCAGCCTAGGTTCTTGAAATTGAGTCCTGGAATGTGCACAAAGCAGGCAGATGATTTTAGATCAATTTTGGTATTGCTTTGGCGATGAAGTACCTTGTTTGTGCTGGTGGCGCCGAAGGATACGGGTTCAAAATGCCAGATTAGAAGTATGCTAATTCATCAATCGTCAACCTGGTAATGATTCAAGATCAATTCGCATATAGTTTAGCTCTCCAAGAAACTGGATGTCATCGTTAACCATTTTCCAGTTAGGTCAGTTCTTGGGGAGGAATCGTGTAGTTTAGCTCGAAAGATAGCACAAAGCAGCATGCTGCGTCCGATGCAGTCAAATATTAGCACAGATAAACCATCCCATCTTTCATTCACACTCACAATCAAGAGCAATGAAGGAATGAGCAACATTGACAGACAGACAGACAGACAGACAAGGTGGGCCTAACAATGAGTTGTACTGGGACGGGCAGCAGTTACAGACACCACTTAGACGTCACCTAAATCCTAGACATGCTAGCAGATGCTATGATCTGTTGCGACGGGCTGTGGACCAGCCAAGGCTCTTGGACTCCGGAACCGAACCTTTGGCACGGCCCGTTCTTGTTGAAATTGCCAATGATTGATTCCATACCATTCAGGTGATCCATCAGCGCTGCCTTCTCGGCAAGCAGGGCGTCATTCTCTGACTGGAGGCCGAGTTGCGCCTGCGCCTTGGCATTGTATGCCTTGACGATCTCACGGTTCTCTCTCTCCAGCTCGCCGATCTCCCTCGTCAGGTCCTCGAGGTGCTTCTGCTTCCTCATCCTCGACCGCCTCGCCGACTCCCGGTTCGATTGCATCCGCCGCCTCTTCTTCTCGTCCGTCCCCAAGTGCCTGGCATCTGCGTCGGACCCTGAGCTACCTTGTGCTAGGGACATCATCCTTCGGGTTCGCTACTTTGTGGGGCTCTTTGGTCAAATGAATCAATCCAGTAGCGAGTGAAAAGCCAAGACAAATTGGTGATTGTGGTGGAACACAAATTTACATGGAAGGCAACTTGTTTAGGAGAGATCAGGTTCAGGAAATCACATAGAACCAATATAGCAGCACAACCGAGACTGAATGAGACAGGAGATTTAGAGAGAAAGTGGTGATTGAGCTCATGACACGCGCAGAGAGCTATAAATTCATTGTGATTCTAAAGATTGTCACAAGACCATCTTGCAAAGATCTTAACAGATTGAGGTTTGTGCAGAGAAGGTTTGAACAAGATAGGCAGGCAAGAATTCAGGAGGAGTATTTTCTTGGGCCAGGGTGGTGGGAGGGTTGGAAGAGCTTCCTTGAGGGAGAATTTAAAGGGAAGCGGATAAGTTCTTATCCGCCTCCTTCCAAGATTTTATCCATGTATTTAATGAATTGTTTATCTATGTGGATAGGTGGAGATTGACTTGAGGAAATGCTTTTGGAATCTTCCTTGCAAGATGAAGAAACAAACATATGTAATTGCTGTGTGAACATATGTAATTGCTGTGTAATCGTACGGATCATTTAACAAATTTGTAAGTACTTTCGAATAACAGGATCCCTATTTATTTACCCATATTAATAATTCTTTTTGGGTAAGGTCATATCAATAATTTTCGTCTTTACTTTCTTTCAAAAACGGATAGTATTTGGCTCTGATCGAAGTGGGTGGACAGGAGCATCGTGTTTTGCGATTCGTGAGCCCCGACGATACTGAATAATGGAATTATGAAAGTCGAGATAAGTATTTTTAGGTGGGTTTGGACTGATTTGACCTGTGTATTTTAATTGCGGATGAGATGAACATGTTTTTATGATGGCAGCCTCAATTGCTTGGGCCATCAAAACCCTTTGAAAACTTGTTTGCTTTTGCGCTGCAAATCCAATTAATTTATTAAATGATTCGAGGATGAAGATAAGGTCTGCAATTTATTATAATGTTGTGCCGAAAGGTGTGAACATGGGAAGTATTTGAATTGAACATTGCCTCCATTTCTTTAATCTGGATGGGAAATTGATGAGTATCTTTGTTCACTCCAGCTAATGCTTGAACGAGGTCAGGTAAGGACTGGCATTTTAAGGAAAAAAGGCTGAAATTAATTGTCATATAAGCAATTAAT
Source organism: Syzygium aqueum (assembly GCA_031216185.1). NCBI lineage: Eukaryota > Viridiplantae > Streptophyta > Magnoliopsida > Myrtales > Myrtaceae > Syzygium > Syzygium aqueum. The sequence continues at coordinate 32,135,638 of CM062238.1, read as the reverse complement.
ATTTAACAATTATTGATTGAGCATGAAAATGGAAAAAAACAAATGTAATCTCATTTTACCAGTGTTGTCTCGTATGTAGAGAATGGCAACAATAATGCGATGTTACGAATTCTCCGATTTTAACTGATTTTCATTGGTGTCCTCGAACCGCCCTTTTCATTGGTGGATTCTATTTATGGGCATTACCGACATTAATATTTAGCTAATGTTGTATGTGATTGATGTCTATAACTCGTAATCCACCAATTAAACCGAGTTCAATTTAATATAATCATTTAGCTTAACTGTTATTGTTTCTTTTATAAAACTGTTCTCTCATTTGACGTGGATTTCTGAAAAAAAAAATGAAAAATTTTGTTCTCAAGCTCGTGCATTTATCTGCTCGTCTTTTTAAACGCTTATACAATCAATGACATGAATATAATGAGCGGAATGATATGTTCGATTTTTTAGTATGTGCCCCCCGCAAGATAAAGGCAGAAATTACCAAAGAAATTCTAAATATTTTGACAATTTATCAATTAATCCTAAATCTTTCAATTGTGCCAATTTAGTCATAAATCTTTTGACGATTTGCCAATTTATCCTAAAACTTTTTATTATGCCAATTTAGTCATACACCTTTTGACGATTTGTCAATTTAATCATAATCTCCGGGCCGGCGACCCTTGCCTAGTTTGGGTGAGGCCGTCGCCCCCGTTGGCAAAATTGGCCAGGATGATTAAATTGACAAATTGCTTAGAACTAAATCGATAAATTTTCAAAAAGTTTAGGACTACAACGACACAATTAAAAGATCTAGGACTAAATGGCAAATCGTGAAAAAACGGTTTATGGCTAAATTTTAGAATTTCAACCGGTAAAAAAATTGTCGGATTGAAATATTTATAATCGAATCGGAATAAATGCAGTACGTCTGCGATTTTTCCCAAGATAAAGTAGTACCAAGAGTTGAAGGACGGCCCTAACAAATCTATGACCACTTGACAAATGGAGACGGAAAACGCAGTTGAACTAATAATGAGAAAAGTCGTGTAAATTCCCCGTGGAACTCGTTTCTTCAAATGGCGAGTCAAAGTAGAAGCACAGCCATCGGCTTCCGTCTTCAGACTCTCCTCATCGTTATCCATCTCCTACCTTCTTTGGCGTGTGGGCTGCTCTTGAAGACCCGACGAAAGGGAAAGCATTGTCAGCTGCACTCGATTCATGAACCTACGATCAGTTTGGGAGGTAGATACTTATTCGGATTTGGACGCTGAGTTATGAGATCCGCGAAACTGGCGGCCAGAGGCTCCGGCCGACGCGATGTGTTGAATTCAAATCCAAGCGAGAAGTTTACGAGGCGGCCCATGCTGGGATCACTTGGTTTGAAGAACGAACATGGAATCCGGGGTAAAAGTAGAGACGAGCATGCATCCAGGGTATAATCGGAAACCGGATTCGGATCTAGGTTTCCACGGTTATTGCAATGTAAGTTCTTGATTCTAAGATATATAGAGTGGGTTTATAGATTCTCAAAACTAGAGAACCGGTCCCGATATGATAAGGTACAGATTTTAAGTAGAACCTACGATAAATCTCCGGTGAGACCCATTTGATGTGACGAGCGGACATGACTGGGCTCAAAAGCAAACAAGCCGCCCGATAACCGACCCCTAATCAGTCGGTAAATGTGGATCACGTTCGCATGCGTCGAGTCCGTCCTCATCGTGTAGAAAGGCGGGTTTTCTTTTCCTTCGTTTTCCCTTCTTCCTTGGAGCATGAATTGGACGAGATTTATCGTACGCCGTTGATATCGCGTGACGTGAGGACGCGATGGCGCATGAAAGCGAATACGAATGGAGTCGAGATTATGTTCCCGACAAAGTACTAAAAAGGTTTTTCTCTAAGTGAATTGACGGAGCCGGCCAGAAGCATGACTGGTCTGCTCGCTACATATTTTTCTATTGACTGGGTCCTGGGTCCATGTCTATGCTTATCTACATCCGCACAGGTGTCTCCGTCCCCATTCATCCAATTCATTGTGAATTCGTAAGAAACGTATTGAAAAGGGAACATCTAACGATTGTTGACTCAACGATGTAGGGCCATTGTGGACGGATGTGGCAATTAGCGGGGGGCAAAAAGTCAATATGATAAGTAGGAACTCCGAAGGAGTTCGTTCATTCATAGATTGTCACGTAATCTTGGCCGTGATTCAATGTATCTTTTGATACAGCAATTATTATTGAAAAAATGATGTTGATTGATAGTTTTGTTTTATAATTATTACACAAACTAAACTAGGTCGGGAGATTGCACGATCCGTGAAAGTTAATTCGGAGAGAGGATTGCGCAAGGAAAAATAATGAAACTAGAAAATTGGATTTGGAAGGTGAATCGGAGTTAAGGGTGAGCAAAAGAACCGGACACTTCCCAATTCCTAAAATTTTGGAACCGGTAAATATTGGTTCGATCCCCGCTTCCGAGTGTGGACCCACCCATCTGGACCACCTTGACCGGAACGATTGTTTCTCTTAATTCTTATTATCCCAAAATCCTAATTCACATTCTTTTTTCATTCGGCCTCGATCACGCACACTTGTCGCTCACAACTCTCACTCTCGCTTCTCTTAGTCTCAGCCATGCAACGTTCACGCCTCCCTCGCAGCTCGACACCTTTGATGTATATAGCTTATCATGAGCTTATTTTATTAACATCACTCGTGTAATAACATGCAATCTTGTAGAAAATAGGAGATATGGCCGGTTCCCGATTCCACAGATCGAGAACTAGTCTTATGATCTGGTTTCTAATTTCAATATGAAAGCGATCACCTCCAATCAAAGTTGCCTGTGTCATGGCAAAACGACAAAATCGTGGGGTATCATTGAGCTGATTCATGAACGATTGACCCACCATGTTTTCATTCGACAATTTGCTGCAAATGGACCATCTGTCCGTGCTTTCCCACGTCTAAGTGATTTTCTTGGCGTATCATGCGGTCTAACGTGTCCTTTCTCGTGTTTTGGCCAAATTCATGGGATGCAATGATTGCAAGCTCCTTCGTTTGGTTTTTGGTAGGGAAAGAATCAATACGCACAAAAAAAGATCGCTGCCGGATCAAGTCCTGCTACATGCGCGAACTATACAAAGTCCAGGTTACTAAGTACTACGAGATAGATCTAACTCAAGACCCATCTAATACGTAACCTTCTCAGAGAATCGGTAACCATTTTCATTGAAATATTTACGAATAACAATATGAATTTAACGTCTCTACTAATGGACTCGAAAGCGAAATCCAGAGGAACTATCCCAAACTCTCGTCTTTCCCCGACTGTCCAAACAAGATAATATGATGCATTCCAAGCAATTTTCAATAAAACGGATGATACAGATTGCTTTGAAATGACGGATCGATCATTGAAGTTCTTCCTTCCATGTTATTACTTGCTTGGAGATACTAGACAGTACCGAAATCCATTTCTAGATTTCTGTTGAGAAGCTTACAGCTGAAAGTTGAAGCGATACCTAGATTTGTTAGCAGCATTATGAATCATGGAAAAAGGGTTAACATGAATGTCCCCACTTCAACATTCAATCTTTGATGAATAGCCTGTTATGAATGGTAACCCAAGACATAAAACTATGCTCAGAGATACTCAAACAAAAACAAATGATCCGTAGTCTTTGGTGAATCAAAGAGAAACGCTTTGTCCCTGAGAGGTTTCAGGACTAGTTGAAGCAAAGAACGAATCTCTAAGGTGAAAGGAAGGGGTCCATGTCGTTGATGCGCTCTCCGAGGTTGAACCGCCATGGAAGACGAAACAACCCGTCAAAACCCAATCCCGTTCAGAAGCAAAGCAAGGTCCAATGCTCTTTGAAGCACTTGGTTATCACAGAAAACATCATGATCAATCAAAACTTAGCCTTGGTGTTAGGAGGATTCATCACATCACCACGAGACTCTGGGATTTCATGACGCTTCATTCTGACTAGAAAATCAAAAGTTACGACGGGAAAAGTGCCAAAAAAGTCCTAAACCCTTTGTATTAATGTCAATTTAGTCCTAAACCTTTTTTTGGTGTCAATTCAGTCCTAAATCTTTTGTATTTGTGCCAATTTAGGCCTAAACCTTTTAAATTGGTATCAATTCAGTCCTAAATTTTTTGTTTTTGTGCTAAGTTAGTCCTTCCGGTCAATTTTGACATGAATTTGCTGACGTGGACGCATGCCGGCTGGCGACCGGTCACTGGCGCTGACGTGGACAATTTAAATAATATTTTTTTGAATTTTTATTTTTATTTTTTCACTTTCTCCTTCCTCTGGCCGGTCGCCAGCGCCGCATTGGCGCCAATGACCGGTCGCCGGCTGGCAAGCATCCACGTCAGCAAATTCCAATCAAAATTAACCGGAATGACTAAATTGACACAAAAACAAAAGGTTTAGGACTGAATTGGACCAATTTAAAAGGTTTAAGACTTAATTGGCACCAAAAAAAGGTTTAGGACCGAATTGGCACCAAAAAAAGGTTTAGGATTGAATTGATACAAAAAAAAAGTTTAGGACTAAATTGACACTAATGCAAAAGATTTAGGACTTTTTTGATACTTTTCCCGAGTTACGACCTTCAAAAAAATTTTATTCCGCAATGGAATTTCAATTCATTCTCGTTATTTTTGCAGCCAATCCTTGGCATGCACTTGTGCTCCGTCACACGCTCTTCCGATGGACACCAAAATAACCTGATTTAGTTTACTCTCTTCTCATACTGCTATAGCTAGGAACAGTCTTGAATCATCCAAACCCTAAAACAGAAAAGGAAAATAAGAAGAATAAGAAAAGAAAAGCCCAACATGACAATTTAGAGGTGACAAGGACATCACAAGTGAGTACCGTACGAAAATTATGATATTTATGGTATCCTTTTCTCCAATCTTGAGAATACAGAACACGGGACACCATCAAACCACCGACCTCACTCTCAACAACCTTGGTTCATTTTGAATTCCTCTATGGGCCTCTTTCGTTTGGGCCTGTCTTCATTGCTGGCTCAAATGTAAGTCAAAATGGCTTGTCACATAAAATAAGACCAATGGGGTCATCGTGGCCTTAGTGCAAGAATTTGACTGTGAGACCAGCCCAAGGCGTCAGGATCTTAATTCATGTCTCCACGAAAACTTAGAATTAATGAGGACTGTGCCGGAGCACGCGTTACGTGCATGCACGAAGTTAGGTGATTGCAATAGTGAGAAAATTGGTAAATTCCAAAAGGCAGCATGTGAAATGGGAAGTTGTAGGAGACGCATTAATCATATCGTTTTTTTTTGTTTTTCCAATTCTTAGTATTGGGCAATTTGGAATTTAATTCATTTTTGAGGCAATATTGGAAGAAATGAAAAAGTGCAAAGAGCAGTTTTCGCCTAATATATATAGAAGATGATGTGACAAATTGATGACAAATACGAGTCTCGGCCCGTTTAGTGAAATTAGGCCAGCCAAAAATTTGACATGTGGTGGGCTAGATACTCGGTCCCCAAGCATTTACGGGTGCATTTCGGAACCACTTTACAAGGGCTTTTGAGCCTATAATGATCCTTGAACAAAAGGTTGGGTGTTTGGCAATGTAAATTTGAAGTCCTACTACCAGCGCGAACGTGAATTCTCTACAATTTATAGTGTTATTATTATTGGTGTCTAGATAAATCTCAATCGTTAATTTATAGGAATGAAACTTTAATCTATGATTAGATATTTGTGGGGACTTGGGAAGCCAAAAAGAGCACCATTTGTGGTAAAAGATCTTCACCCCTTGAAATGCAGTAGGATTATCATTGGATCATTAATGAAGGGGGGAGGGAGATCATGTAATCCCATTTGTGCCCTCATATACCTCAATCATCATCAAACCTTGACGGATCGAGCGTTAAATTTCAAAATTGAATTCTGTAAAATCAATCACTAGCCGAGATCAATAAGGCACCAAATGGGAGCACAAATTGGAAAAAATAATCTTCATCCATAGTCCTTCTATGCTATATAGATAATGAGGAACCTAAAAGCAGTCTTTTTTATCCATTGTTAAGCTTTGACTTAGTAATTAAGTAGCTTAATGGATTTTATCCCATAAACTGTTGTGACCGAAGGAAAACAACTTTATACAAGTCAATTTGGGTTGTGTACTTTGTGTACTAATTTTTTTTTTCGTAATCCAAAAGCATGGGCGTAGAGACTTAGCATCACTGCCCAAGTCGATTGATCTAATCATGTGACCATGCAACACTTGGCGAGCTAATTCATTGAATCGGCCTTACCTTTCTAAAGATAGTCAATGGTTGCATTAGGAAGTGCCTCATTGTGACCGGCCATAACGCATCTCCCTCTAACTCGGGTATGTAATGTCTCAAGCAAGGTATACGCCTCGACTCGACACAATAATTGGTTTCCGCCTGCCACATATTCAGGAGAGTGACATGAGCTCGTAACCAATTTGTTGGTGGCCAATCCCGCCTTCATACAACTTCCACGTGATATTCCTTTCATTATTAGATTCTTAAGTCAAATTCTCTAACACCATTGTCGTTATCCAGTTGTACCGTCTATCTCGCATCCCTCATGCTTCTCCCAATATAACGTAACTCTCTTCCATGCTTTCAAGGAGTAGGTGATGTACATTCTTCCTCGCTTGATTTTGCAACTCTATCGTTGCAAGTTGATCTGTGCTTCCTTGCATTTCTAGATTATCATTGCCTCTCCCTAGGTCTTTCGTGAATGGTAGATGCTCGCCCTTTAAAATGCATCACTCGCCGTATGTTCCTTGTGTATCAAACCACAACCGCCGCTCCCAGGCTTTACACTAATAGATTATGCATGGCCAACGGGAACACATCTTTCGTCTCTTCTAGCGGTCATGCTCAAAACCGATGAAGGGTTTTCACTTCTATTGCAACATGGTAAAGGATGACATCTGAACATACAATTCGAAAACCCGCTTTGATACCATTTATCACGATCTAGGTAGCCTTGCTCATGGGACCGTATGACACTTGGCAGGCAATTCATCAGTCCAACATTCCCTATTAACTATTGTTCTCATGGCTTGTATTGTGAAGTGCCTCATTGTGACCAACCATATCACGTCTCAAGCATCTTATGTCCCGAGCAAGGCATGCATCTCGACTCAACACGATAATTGATTTCGGACTGTTGTGGCCATTATCAAAAGAGCTACATCAACTCTTGACCAGTTTGTATATAGGTGACCAACTCCATCTTCAAACATCTTATACGTGATATTCTTTCCATCGCTAGATTCCTAGTGCAAACTCCCATACATCATCACTCTGATTACCTAGTTATGTAATCCGTCCAGCATCCCTCATGCTTCTCTGTTTAACATAGCTAAATGGATAAATTCGAATCGTGACACCTCGTTATCTGGAGGTCCATGAAATACTCTGCAACTAAGTTTAGTTCGTAGATCCAAATAATTGACTTTCAACTCTCAAGCTAGAAACTCCCTAACGCCCCCAACCAAATACACTAACCTTGAGGGTTTTGTGTAATAATTCTTGAGTTATATTTAAGGATCATATATCTCTATAATTCATAAGGTCACATAAGTTTCTTTGTTGTGCATAAATGTGATCGATTTTGTTCTTAATCTAAGCATTTGTTAATCTCAATCGATAATTGAAGCCCCATGGAAAGGAGCATAAAAAGTCCATTTCTATTTGTACCAATCAATTATGCAATACTTCTCCGACCAGAAAAAATTATGCGATACTTGAAGGATTTTTATTTTGTTCACTGTTTGTGCAAAAGCATGCTTGCTATTATATGATCGATGTGTGGAGGATTTTGGCTATGAAATTAACTTCAAACAGACACATCACTCATCCTATGGAATGTTTGAAAATATTATTATAACGGCGATGGAACTAATGATAATACGTATTTGATTTTGACTAACTTTTGCATGCCAAATTAAATCCACTTCTTCATTCCAATCAAAAGTAAGCCGTTCAGTCTACTAGTGAGGGTTCACAAGGAATTACTTTGGTATGTCTCGTGGCTTAATTCTTAGGGTCCTCTTAAATAATATCCCGGATGCGCTTGTTAGGAATACTACATAAACATAAGTAATGATTCACATTTTTAAAATAGTGATTAGGCATTGTACAAAACAAACAACGCACAAAATTATCTAATTAGATGCTTAACAAATGTCTTTGAGGAACTCATTGCCAAAATCCTAATTCTAAAAGGTTACGTCAAGCATAAATCTTCAAGCACATATTTCATAAATTTTGAGGTTAGGGCTGTGCATGGCAACGATTTTGTGCCCAGAAATAGATTCTGCTCAGAAATGATTCATTTTTATTCCGTTTTCAAGAATAATTTTTAAGCATTTAAAGGCATTTGATAACTGTCCAAAATTTCAATTCTTATAATAGAAAAAGAATAGAAGTGTGTTTAGTAATTACACAAAATTTCTTTTTATTAATAATATTTTAATAATTTTTTTTCTTTTTTTTTTTCCTTCCTTCTTTGGCCATGGCTTGTTGCCGGCGGCGACGACCGGCCATAGGCCAGGGTCGGCGAGGGCGGCGACGAAGAGGGCTTTGCGGCCTTCATCACCGCCCTCATCGTCACCACCTAGGTGCCACCCAGGTGATGGCAAGGTCGGCCTCGCCAGGGCTAGACGAGGCCTTGTCAGCCCTAACCTATGCCCAATGGCTGGTGGCGGCGGCAGGTCGGGAAGAAGAAGAACCACAAACCAAGAAAAAAAAAAGAAAATCAAGAAGAATCATAAATGGAAAAATTATTTCAAAATAAAAAAAATTACTTTTTTTTTGCTTCTTGATTCTGTCCCAAAACTAATTCTGGGAATAATTTGTTGCAATTTTGTGCCCAGGAAAAAAAAATTTAACAAATAGATTTCTGTTTCCAAACTGATTCTGGGAACAAAAGAATAAGATTTTTTACCGTTTGGCAAGTTGCCAAACGGTCCCTAGACGTGCTAGTCACTTTAATACTTGATTAGCCCACGAAACAATGTAATGGGAAAATTGTTTTAATGTATGGAATATGAATTGAATTCCAAATATATTACTCATAACCTTAAATTTTAGATTAAAGTAAAATTTTACTATAAACTTTTGCGACATACGGAGAATCCGAGTAAATTGCCCTATCTTTCATTAAAATCTCAAGAGATCGCCTCAATAACGGTCAATCATTTGCATTTTTTTTTTATCAATAAGATGCGCCACAGTCCTTCGCCCTTTTTGCCTTTATTTACCCTCTATGTTTTTCTTAAATCACTTACGATGAAAAATAACTCATCTTGTAAATTAGAAAAAAGGTCCATAATTTTGAACCCGACACCATTTAACACGAGCCAAAACGAACGAATTGTCGATAACATGCAACAAAATTTATGTACATATTCTAATGACATAAGTTCATAAACTTGATTTGATACACAAATTGAAATTCCCAGCCATGCCAACACTTTGTCTTATAATTAATAAGAAATGAAACTCATTTTCATGTTTGAACGACAAAATTATCCAATAATTTTGTCAAAAAGGCAAGACACAATCTAGATGTGGGTCCATTTCGACAAAAATCCATGTTTTCGAAGAAAGTACAACGAAAGTACACAAGAAAGACAGGAGCAACATAAGCTCTAGAGAAAAAGAAAAAAAACATAAGATACTAGAGAAAAATATTCAAACCGGCCATGTTCCGCCGTCGTTTCGGGGATATTTTCTCTAGGTGCGCGTAGACGTGTTCCCATAATTTCTTGGGAAATTTTCAAAACAACCCCTGTAATGAGGCAATTTTCTCAAAATACCCCCCCAGAGAGGGATTTGTCTCAAAGTACCCATAAAGTCGATGATCTTGTCTCAATCGATCACCTTACCACCGGCATCACAAATCTTCACCGGGCGATGATCACAGCGCTGTCACATTCGCACAATGAATAGTGGCATTTTTGTCAATTTGAGCCATGAGCTTTTAAACAAATAATGCAATTAATAAAGTCGGTTATGCATTGATGTCCTTTTCTTTTCACCTCGACAACCAAAGAAATTTGCTTTAAACGGCAAAATGACCCAAATTGAGCTCCGATTCACACTTCAACCATCGGTTTGGGCCCACCAATTGTGCACGCCGCTACGTTTTCTTTCGGAGATATTGCATAACCAAGCGACGGGATTCGACCTTTTCTTTGCATTTTTATCCATGCAAAGCTCACCACGTTGCTCCCAAATGTCGTCACTGGTGATACAACAGTGACTCAACTATCGTCAATGTCAGTGATGCTCCATCGACCATGGTTGCAGTGCAACACCCAAGCACCAAGACATTGCATTGTAGACAGACATAAACTCAACCTCTGAGATCTGTTATGGTGACGCACTCATGTATCTTTGTCCATGCTTAGCTATGTGCTCTCTTTTCCTTGTTAATGATTCCGATGGTTTGCTTTGAGTATGATACGGAAAAATCGCTGCTTCAAAATTAGGTGAAATTGCCCTCTTTGTGATGGCCAGAATTTCACTTGTGTGCAATTGCCTTCTCTCTGGATGAAGGAAGAATCGAATTTGACTTTAGCTCGATTGGGAAATTAGTAATTAGGGTTTAGTATGGTTGTGAAATTTCGAGATTTCTTTCTCCAATTTGGAACATACGCGAAGTGCACGTGCTCATATTAGACATTTGGGGACAAAAATGCCCCTACACATGTGGAAAATACGACACGTAACACGCATGCGGTCGTCGCCCGCCGGAAATCTATGCCGCCCGAGAGACAGGAGGCCAATTCAGGCAAAATCACCAATTTTGGGGGGTACTTCGATACAAACCCCAAATTGAGGGGGTATTTTGAGAAAGATATCCTCCTCCGGGGTTTTTTCTTCCAAAATGTTTCCTAATATCTTTTCACATTAATTTACTTTCCACTTTTTATTTTCGATTGCAATATATATTTTCCCCTTTTATTTTTTTTAATGCCAAATAATAATAATAATAATAATAACAGTAACAATATCGTTCGTGTCTAGAGCGGCGTGAAGATATAAAAGGCTCCCCCCTTCACTTCCATCCTCGCTTCCTCGTCTTCGTTTTTTGCGTTCCCCTCCCTCCTTCTTCTTCTTCTTCGTCGTCGTCCTTCCCATGGGAATTCACTCCTCTCTGCACTAGACGCAGTGCAGAGTAAATCAAGAATCATCTCCTCGTCCGTCGCGCGCGCTTCGCGGTCGCCGTCCTTCGCTCTTCTCTTCTCTGCTCGAGTAATTCGAATCTCTTTCCATGTCCGGAGCCTTCGGACTTGGGGATCGCCCCGTCGCTCCCTTCCTGTGATTGCGCGGTGCTTTCAGGGCTCCCGGCGCGCCGCCGGAGGCGATTCGTTTCGGGATCCCCCGGAGAAGCTCCGTTCCAGGTACTTGTTCGGCTCGCATTCCTCTGTCTGTGTATTTTTCCTTGGGTGTAATCGTCGGGCATTGATGAGAGGCGCTTGTTCGCGCTGTCGATTGTGTTTTCGATTGGTTTTTGTGGTGCTTTAATGGCGGCGTCTCGATTAATGTATTCGGGCAGTGTGGGGGCGGCGGTGTTTGATTGTTAGGTTTTGGTCGCAGGGCATGCATTATGGATTTTGGCAAAGGTTTTGATACGGAGTTTAGAAGAGAGTGTTTGCCTGCGGACTGTCTGCCTTTGTGGTTGAATTTCTGATGTTTCGGAGCATAAAAGGTGATGCTTTTTAGCCTTGTGATTTTCCCTTGTTGATTCTGATTGTTGGGGGTTTAAATTTTTGCTTGGTTTCCCCCATGTTTTTGTGGGTCCGCGCAGTTGCGATTGCATCTGTGAAATTGATTGTCTGCTTTTGAGGATTGATTTGTTTTGGTAAGCATGCCAGCTTAGCTTAGTTAGCTTAGGGCTATGAAGAAACGAAAGTCTAAGATATCATCTACCATAGGTTGGGCCTGCGATTCAAAGGGCTGTATGTTTTGGATGGAAATGGGTAAAAGGACAGGACGAGTCTCTTCGTTCATTAGCTATTTGTGTGGATCGTTTTGTCAGTACTAACTCATTATCATGTATGATGAAATACTCGTGTTCACGATTGATCTTGTCTGCCTCTGGGACGAGTTCACTGTTTGGCAACTCACGAGGGAGGATAATATGTGCTGCACTATTTGTAATCGAGCAAACAAATCTGGACTGTGGTTTAAAGGGTTCTCTGCTTAGAGGTTCCTTCTTCCCGTGAATTACATGGAAAAGGAAACTAGTATAGTTGGTTGGCCTAGGGCCTTGTGGCTTACTTCTGTTTATAAGTCATGCTTGAGCGAAGTTTCTCCTTTGTATGAGTGTTTTGTTCTTCTATCATGTTAGGTCAGTTTTGGCACGGGAGAATCTGCATATCTTACCTCAGCTTGTATTGCTTTTTGCTATATGTGATGATCTCTACCGAATTTTTGTTTAAAAGCATTATTATTTCTTGATGAACAGAACTATGGCTCTTCGAAAGTACATTCCTCCTTGTGACGCTTCTTCTGCTGGTATGAAACCTTTGAGTTTCTCTGGTAGGGTAAACGTGAATGCTCAGGTTACAGATCCAGATCAACGGAAGAAAATGGAAAGAAACATGGACGTTGACCTCAAGGAGGTTTACTTTTTAATCATGCATTTCCTGTCCGCTGGACCATGCCACAGAACTTATGGACAGCTTTGGAATGAGCTACTTGAACACCAACTCTTACCTAGAAGATATCATTCATGGTATTCAAGGACTGGGAGGCACAGTGGTGATGAGAATGATGATGGCACGTCATTCCCATTGAGCTACAATAATTTGGTCGAAAGGTATGTGATGCCTTTTGCTCACTATAGGTTACTTATAGACAATACTTTCTAGATACTTAATGGTGTAAATGAGGAACTTGACTAATGTACTCAATGCCACGATGTAAATGGATAAAATAAATCCTTCGGTTGACGAAAATCCTAAAGTTTTTGTAATTATTTAAAGTTGGATGAAAGTCTTACACTATGAGTATAGTGGAAAGTTGTGTGGGGATGTACATGCCTTAATTGACTTTGTAGATGATTTGGCTTGTAACTGAACTATTATGGGATATGGGTTTGCACCCCCTTGGTGCCCTATCGTAATCTTTTCTTTTACCTGTCAAAAAATAAATCCTTCAAGTTCACGTGATGACAAGATCACAATGATGAGATTGCACTTGACGATTCTATGTTTTGTAGGTATCCTCACATCGCAAAGGATCACTTGGTAAAGCTTTTAAAGCAATTATTAGTAAGTACAGCTTCTCTATCAGAAGGTGTGGACAGTGGACGAGCTCCAACTGCAGCCGATGTGCCTACTCTGTTAGGAAGGGGTTCATTTTCCTTATTGAGTAGGTGACTTTATATAGAATTTGGGCATCACAAGTAATTCAATCCTATGTTATTTTTGGGGGCCAATTTTATCCTATGTTAGTTGATCATAAAAAAATGACCTTTTCTGCGTTGAGATTTCACTTATTTTGTATGTGGATCATAGAATGGCCCCAGGAAGCAGTATGTGCTTGCTTCTTTCTTTGTCATTGTTTTAGGATATCTTTTGCTTTAAACCAAGTCAAAATACTTATCTTATGTGAAGTACCTCATGTATTTTTTATGCAGAGGAGAGTGATGATGATATTAAGCATCCGCCTCCTTACATGCGATGGCCTCATAAACAGGCTGATCAGGTTCGTGGATTGAGTTTGAGGGAAATTGGGGGTGGTTTTGGTCGGCACCATCGTTCACCATCTGTTCGTGCCGCATGTTATGCAATTGCTAAACCATCAACAATGGTTCAGAAGATGCAGAATATTAAGAAGATTCGTGGACACCGAAATGCTGTATATTGTGGTATGATTTCTTTATAAGAATAATCATCATTATCATCTAGAATTATGCTGTCAATCAGTAGTATGGATTGTCCAGCAAAACCTATAGTTTGAAGTGAATGATTGTTGCCTCGTTTGTTTTAACGAAATCCTTGTGATATTATCGAGAATATCAATCCTGTACCGGAACAGTTATACTTACAGTTTTTAACAAGTCCTTAGGTTGAAGAATAGGTACTTATTTTGGCTTGATTAAAGCAGAACCTTTTCTCCAATCAAAACTCTCCACCAGACATCTCAAAATGACAATAGGAAAAACTATGAATTGTTTTCAACAATAGAAATCGTATCAAGAGAAAAGCACTTCAAACGATTTAAAATATAATAATTACTAAATCATAAAAAAAAATTAGGGCTGCCTAGACAAAGGTAAATAAATTCCTCATTGAATGATTAAACTGTTTCAATAATTAAATTACAACCACTATGGCAAAAGTAAATGTTGAATTACTCGTAATATCAAGTCATGTCGTAACAGTATATTTTAAATTCCTCATTAAACGACTCTAACTATTATGATTATAAAATCACTAATCAAATGAAAATTAAATCACTAATTATAATTTCAATCGAGAATGAAATAGCAAGAAGGAGAATTGTAAGTCAAAAAAAATTTATATTCACAAGAAGGAGATAATTTGAAAGTGCTAAAAGACATGAGAAAACTAAAATGACATCACTTTACGAGAAAGCTAAAAGAAGGAGAGTAGTTGGCACGTTTTGCTAAATTATATTGCATAAAAGCTTAGTAAGTCGTGGCAACTTAACTGAAGAAAACGGATATGTTTTCCTGATAGTAAGTATTACAAATAAAAACCAAATTGGATTTGATGTTGAACTACTATACGTTAAATTAGAAGTGCTGTTGCAAAACTAACTTGAAAGTGTAACCACAAACTGTTGTCTGTGAATGTGTAGTCGAGCATTGTGAGCAATGTGAAAGCTTAGAACCAAATTAAATCATGATTGCAACTACCCTAAAACTAAAAATCAAATTTTCCATTTTAAATTTGGTTTTCGCAGTTCAGAAAGAACCAAATCTTAATGTAAATGACACACTAGACTTAGTGGACTCTATTTTTTCTTTTTTGGGATAACACTGTATACTGGGAGTCACCTATGGTGCTGTTTTGAATTCAATCTTTTTTATCTTCCTGATTAAGAAAAAGTTTGCTTTTCACCTTTCACGGTATCGGTCCTAACCGTTCCACATGTTCATTTCTGTTGTACTTCTGCAATTAATCTTTAAAAATCACACTAAGCTAGCACTTCCTGTATAAGATTTCATCTGCGGTTGCCTTAAAACTTAATGGTGGAAATGCAAATCTCCCTTTCTGTGGACTTTATTTGACCTGTCAAATTGAAGTGTAAGTACTTCGTATGTTATCTTCTATGAAAAATCATGCCAATCCTGTAATTTATGGGCTGAAGAAGTTTTGGTAATCCAAGTGATAGAAAAGGTTGACATTGTGTGGTACTTGTTCTTCCATGAAACGAATATGCTGTGAACTAGTTACTGGTTTCAACACTTACAGCTTCACAATATAGTTTTGCTATGTGTGAATATGTGTGCTCTGAGATATTGATTGCATCGCTGTAAAGTGAAAGGTCTTGGTGGCTGTTATATCATTGTGCCAGTCTGTCTGTATGCTATTTATTTGTATAAGATATAATTTAGGCATCTGTTAATTGTATGTCATGTGTAATCAGAGACTGTATCCTATCATAAAAAATGACACTTTTAATGCAAATTTTGCAGCAATATTTGATCGCACTGGGAGATATGTTATAACCGGGTCAGATGATAGACTTGTAAAAATCTGGTCAATGGAAACTGCATATTGCCTGGCAAGTTGTCGTGGGCATGAAGTGAGTTTTTTGCTCCATGATCTGAATTTACCTCTTGCTATCAATTTCCCATTTTAATGTTCTTATTTACTACATTTACTGTTATCTAAGGGCGACATAACTGACTTAGCTGTGAGTTCCAACAATGCCTTGGTGGCATCCTCTTCAAATGACTGCATCATCCGTGTTGTAAGCTTCCTTTGGAACTGAAAAAAATATTTACTTGTGCTATTTCATATTGTGTCAAAGGAACGTTTAACCTTTCTCTTATACTCCCACAGTGGCGTCTTCCAGATGGGCTTCCAATTTCAGTTCTAAGGGGCCATACCGGAGCCGTTACTGCCATTACTTTTAGTCCAAGACCTGCTTCTGTATACCAGCTACTGTCGTAAGACTGATATCCATTTCTTTTCTTTTCCCCATCACTTATAGCATACACATCTCATATGGTCAGATCATGACAGCATGTCTGTGTTGCGGCTTGTTGGTGTGCTTTGCTGGATAAAGTTGCTCATTAATCTGAATTGAGTTGTTACATCCTATATGCGCGGGTGGTTCTCTTCTCTTGAGTACATTATAGTCATGACTAACAGTCCATTTGGGAGTAAGTGCGTCCGCTGGACATTCCTAGACCTTTTGTGCCAATTCAATTGACAGATTGATAGTACCCTCCTCTTTTTTTTTTAGTTTTTTCCCAAGCAAATGCTTTTATGTATGGTTAGTGCTGCTGACAATTTTAATACATGTGTGTCATGGAAACTCAATTAAATAGCAATCTAAGGATCCTTGACTGAAGATTGTTTCTTTCTCGTCAGTTTGTGGATGATCAATTTTGCCAGATTTGTGTCTTCCTTCTCTTTTTCTCTCTTCAATCCATTGCTCTGCATGGATATTTGTATGTTTATTGAGAGTAGAATTATTCGTTGTTTGTTGTAAATTCTAGTTTAACTCTTTGAGTTTTGAAGAACTTTAGAATTTGATTTACTTCTTTGGGACTCTTCTCTAAGTACTAATGGCCTTTTGGTTTTGACTTTTATATGCTGCTTGTTTTTTCTTCTAGCACTCTTCTAGTTGAAGATTATGTTGAAAAATTTGTCATTTTTTTCCCTTTCTGGGGTGCTGCCTTAAAGTATTTCACTGATTTTGCATTTAGATCACCCTTCATTATTACATGGGATGATAGGTTGTAATATATGTTCTCCTCTATTCTCTTCTCGTTTATTTTTCTTTTAGATAATTTTAAGTTGCTTCTCTTCGATTCATTTTGGGATTCACCTATTCTGAATGAGGTCTCTATTTGAATATGAAATTATACCAGGTTGTCTTCTCTTCCGTCAATTCTATTTGTAGCGCTACTCATTGTTTGAATTTGACGACGATTTCCACGTCTTTTGGAGATATTGGAGAGAAATTACATGCATTTTGTGATTTGCTCACAGTTGGTGTGGGTTGACCCTGTAGGTCGTCGGATGATGGAACATGCAGGTTATGGGACGCAAGGAATTCCCAATTTAGTCCAAGGATATTCGTTCCAAAGCCTTCAGATACTGTAGCTGGTATTTAGCCCTTTTTGTGCTATTTCAGGCAACTGATTTGCTGGTGCTAGTAGCTTATGTGGGCGTTCCATGAGAAAATTGCAGGAAGGAATGGCGCTCCAGTGTCAAATGCTGTGACCCATAATCATCAAATATTCTGTTGTGCTTTCAATGCGAACGGAACTGTATTTGTTACAGGGAGTTCAGATAATCTTGCAAGGGTATATTCAGATATCTCTAGATTGGTCATTTGTGCAGAGTTCTTATGGATGCTTTATCAATGAGATTGGCATACTTTTTTCCAGTTTATCACTTTGAACCTCCATATGCAGATAACTGTTGTTTTAACGGAAGTAAATTGCAGGTTTGGAATGCTTATAAGCCCAACAAAGATGAGTCTGACCAACCAAATTACGAGATGGATGTGTTGTCTGGCCATGAGAATGATGTCAATTATGTGCAATTTAGGTTGTATGGATTATGTTTCGTTTTTATCTTCAATCAATTTATTGTAGGAAAGAATGTTGTTTCTGATGTAAGATTGCCTTATCTTTCAGTGGCTGTGCTGCAGCATCAAGATTTTCCGTGGCCGACACTTTAAAAGAAGAGAGTGTTTCCAAATTTAAAAACTCTTGGTGGGTAAATTGCCTTATAATTTCATTTTCCTTTATATGGAGAACTTTTAGATGACATAGAGAGAATAATCATTACTTATCTTGTCCTGTGATCTTCTGATATGCTTTGACTTAGTCATCTTCACCTTCTACATTTGCTTTCAGGTATAGTCACGACAACATCGTCACTTGCTCTCATGATGGCAGTGCAATTATCTGGACCCCAAGATCACGGAGATCACATGTAAGTGTTTTTTCAGGTACTTGGGATGCCTTTACTTTCTTTATTTTAAGTTTGACAATTGAGTTATAAATATCTTCTATACTCATCATTGTCTTTCTGATGCCATATTTCTGGTCTCCTCCTTTTCTTGAATAATTATCTGTCATTCATGAGTCAACACTATGATCACCAACATTCTATAAAGGTTTCAGTGGGAAGTCAGTCCGCAGGTAACATCAAGAAAATATTTAACTGGGTGTGCACGTTACTATGAATGTAATCACTATCTCAGAGAAAAGTACCCCTCCATCTGTTCATGGAACTTGCCACTGCAGAATCAACTCCCTTTAAAGGCCCCTCCTCTTAATCCCGCAAAAGAAATCTGAAAAAAAAAAGAAAGTGTCATTGGTTCGGTAACTTTCTTTTTCACTGTAGACCTGCGAAACACTTCCCATTTGGAAGATCTCTCCCTTTCTGAGCCTACTTTGACCCAACTAACAACTAAATTGAGCAGGTCGTCATCAAAACTTGTTCAGACAAACTTGTGCTTTGAATAGACGGTTATTGATTGCTACAGTTTTCCATGGCTAAATATCAGTTGCTGTGTGTAAATTCCTTTAAGATTTATTGGCAACAAATATATCCAAATGTAGGGCTCTTGGAGAAGAAATGGTATATAATGATGTTACTCTCCACTTATCTGCTGCCCAGGGAGACAGTTGATTGATAAATCACCCTTCATTCCTCTTTGTTCTTTTTTTATCTGTCAACTAGCGATTCATTAGCATTGCCAGGAGTTCATTTGTCTTCGTTTTTTTCCTTTCAACTAGAAAAGTCAATTATTAGCATTGCCATGAGTTCATTCCTGTTTTTTTATTTTTTATTTATTTTTATTTTTTATGTGTCAACTAGCAAGGTTGATTCATTAGCATTGCCTGGAGTGTTCTCCTGTCTACAAGTAAAGACTTTAGCAGACAAAGACTTCCAAGATATTAAAAATAGAATAAATTAAACCAAAAAATGAAACCTTAAGCAACCGATATTAAAAATACAATAAATCAAACCAAAAAATGATACCTTAAGCAAGTCAAATATCTTTTTAATCGACCAACTTCTCAGAAATTCTTGCAATGAGAAAAAAAATTGGATAATTACCTGAAAATATCTCAAATGTTATAGTCTCAATTTACATGTCTGTTTCACTTTCACCATGATGGAAGCATTTGTGACTGTTAAATGCTCATGTGGCGGCTTACTGCGGTGCCTTGTGACCGTTATGTGTTCATCTAACTTTTCTATTTTTCTAAACAAATACCCGTATAGATATGAAAATAGAAGAATGAAGAAAATCATCTCCAAGAATTCGAGAAAGACTGCCAAAATTCGTTATGACATATTAAACATTGAATTATCACGTTCCACTCTGATAAGTTTTCGGGAAAACTTACCTTAATTGAGCTCATTGCATGGTCTACTCAACTTGTTGACAGTAATTAAAGGAACAATAGAGTATAAGTGAACCCTGTAATTGAAGGGTGAAGAGAGTTTTTAGTCTCTTTTTTCTGACATGAGAAGAGATTGCTTTTGTTAGTTTTCAGTTTAAATAGCTAATAATAATTTACAACTTCCTTATTTTCTTGTTTTGTTTTTCTTTCTTTCTATTCTTGTACATTTTGGATGTACAAGAATTCTTATCTACAGAATCCATAAATAGTTAATGGAAACAGTGAAATGAAGTTTTAGCCTCAGACCATAGGATATAGTCATGGTTTATCACTCGTACAGTTACCTCGAATGAGCATCTATATGGCTTGTTCAACACTAAAGGTAATAATGTTAATCATCTTATTGCAGGGAAGAGTTGGCCGCTGGTGTCGAGCGTATCATCTTAAGGTTCCTCCTCCACCGATGCCACCTCAACCTTCACGAGGGGGTCCAAGACAGAGAATTCTTCCAACCCCACGTGGTGTCAATATGATAATATGGAGCCTGGATAATCGATTCGTTCTTGCTGCTATTATGGGTAACCCTTTAATCTTTTCATCTTCAAAATTTTGGAATATTTTTAAGGGCAATCGAACGCATGTGTGCACATGTTTCTTAGTGGAATTCTAAGATCTAACTTGTCCCCATTTCTACTGTTGGCCCCATGTTCTTTACTCTCATTGCTCACTTTTATTATTGGAATTCATAGTTTATCTCCTTGGCACTTATGGAAATAGTTCGGTGATTTCATATTTTTATTTTTCTGTGGATTTCAACTGCCATTACGTGTTCTTGGAGGGTTCTTGTTTGATAGAGAACTTTCCTTGGAACTTGAAGTCAGAGTGAATATTTGCTAAGTTACCTTGAGGTTGCTTAAGTTGCTAGCGTTAACAATGTGATCTTAACATCCTTTGTTTTGATTTTTGCCAGGATGTTATTGTGTTTTTTTTTTTTCACACTTTTCACATCTATTTTCGGCAGTTTACTGTGAAAAACTATATGCCGGGTATCCTTTTTGCGTGTGAAATCAATTAACCACCTGGAAACGGTCGTGAGGTTCTTCCTTTTCTTGAAAGCTAAATAAGGATAAGCAAGGTGGCAAAGGAATACCACACTATAGAAATTTACAGAGATCGAGAATCTACTAGTTTTAATAAACTACCCAATTTGAAAAGTGGTTTTTGGTGAAGCTCCTTTGAAGTGGAATATGAATAGTCTCATTTTTGTGGTCAGTGTTATATTTAGTGGTTGGATCAGTTTGAAATGCTGGTGAGATCTCACAGATGTTTGTCTTTTAAATTCACAATTAGAGTGGACTTAAAAAATTGCAATAGGAAGAGAATCGAAATTTTAAGGTGTCAAGACATGAATTTGCTTATGGTAGATCCGTGAACGAGTATAAGGACTTTTGGTCTTGGTATGGAGAAGTACTTACTTTTTAGCTGTACATATGGGAATTACTTTAGATTCTTAAAGTATTGCAAGATAATCTCCAAAAGAACTTCGGATAAAGGATTCCAGTTCTTGGAAAATAAGGTGGAGCAAACAATTATGGCCATTCATTTTCCCTCTTGTTGCTATTTCTCCGGAACTTGTCTGATATTTTCCCAACTCGAGTGTATGCCTTAAGAAATCTTGTTAGTATATGTACGGGTATTTGCAGGATCACATGGTAGTTATGTTGTTGATATGTGGCATTAGCAGCAACTTTTCTGTCTACTCAATTCTACTCAGAGAATCTCGTTAAGTATCTTGGTTGCGGTTTGGAAATAAGACGGTACCACGAAGATATTGAGTAACAGCGGCATATGTTTTGACTGTTTTGTAAGATGGGAATTTTAGCAGGAAGGGTCTTGACTATATTGAAGATGTTTCTTACTAGGCTGTAAATGGTCATTAATTTGACAACTCAATGAGATTAATAGTTCATTCTAATTTTTAGGAAGGTAGCTTAGGGACATAAATGATTCTTTTTTGCTGATTGCATCTTCAATTTTAAGGGATGAACTGTTATTAATATGTTTCTACTGTGGATTCTGTTGACGGAAGACATCATGGCTTATATGGGGTTTGACGTGTCTTCACTTTTTATGCTTTTAACCGCATTGAACTGGCTACTGGATCTTTTTGTTTCCCTGGGGAAACTTGTCTAACCTGGTTTCACTCTCTCTCTCTCTCTCTCTCTCTCTCTCTCTGTGTGGCCCTTTCTGGTCATTAGTTTTGTAATGCTAATTAGACATTTTGAAAGTTTCAGATTGCAGAATATGCGTTTGGAATGCATCTGATGGTAGCTTAGTACATTCATTGACTGGCCATACTCATTCGGTAAGTTAAATCACTTGATTGTTTGAACCTTTTTGTGTGAAAGTATAGAGTTGATTGCCTGTGCTTGTGGGTTTTGGATTCGGCTATGTTTCATTCAACAGAGTAAGATGTTTGTGGAGTGATCTTTATTAGGGATCCTCATTTTATTGGATGTAATTGTTGGTTGACGATTATAAATTTGCTTTGGAAGGGTTCTCTTTTTACAAAATAAATGCATTTTTGCCTATTGTTACCCCATTTCTTAACATTGATGTAGGTGCATGTATGCAGGTCATTTTTATCATGATCACAAAAGTTGAATATTCAGTTGCTTATCCTTGCTTATTTTCTTGTTTGGGATCAATCTTGTTGTTCCTCGCTTTCATTGTGCCATAGTTCTTGTTGACTATTGTTTATGGTTTCATCATCACTTTTCTCCCCCTAGTTGATCAGTTGGTAGCTTTCTCGTAGAACTCCTGCAGTCCATGCTATTTCTGTAATTCTTTGTAGACTCTATGTGGCTCAACTTGTTTGTTCCCCTAGTATTCCTGTTGTATTTTTGTAAATTTGCTATTTGTGACTGTTTTACTTGGATTGTGTCAGACATATGTTCTTGATGTTCATCCTTTTAATCCAAGGATAGCTATGAGTGCGGGGTATGACGGCAAAACAATAGTTTGGGATGTAAGTCCTCCATTCATCTGGCTCTGTAGTGTCTCACTCATTTACTCTCTAATTGACTATTTTTTTTTTCCATTTAGATATGGGAAGGCAAACCTATACGGATATATGAAATTTCACGTTTCAAGTTGGTCGATGGCAAATTTTCTCCGTAAGTACATCCCAGCTGGCATCAGATTTTGAACTGCTTTGTAAATGGAAATTGGTATTGACAGTTGATGCTTTGGTCGAGTCGGTAACATTCAAATGTTTGTACTTGTATATTTTGTGTATGTATCTATGCATGCTCTGGTGTTTAGGGTTCTGCATTTTCCCAACCAGTGCCTTTGCGTCTTTTGGTAGGCGTTACTAGATATAGCATTCTATGTTTTCAAGATATTTCCTTACAGAGACTTTGTGCATGGCAACACATTGAAATATGCAATGCCTTCTTTCTCACATTTTCAAAGTATATTAAGCACCTAATTAAGTGCCTTCCGATGATAGGTAGTATATTATTTTACTAGATGGCTATTTCATATGCATATCAATGCTTATTTCAATTAAACTGGAAAGTTCCTTTGACATGAAACTTTTTTTCTGTCACGCAGGGATGGGACATCAATCACTCTTTCAGATGATGTCGGTCAACTTTATATTTTAAGTACTGGCCAGGGCGAGTCACAGAATGATGCCAAGTATGATCAGGTCTGTGATTGGTATGATAAACGAGTGTATGGTTTTGATATGTATCAGGCAGTTTATTTATGAGTAATGTTTTTGTCTCCAAACAGTTTTTCCTGGGGGACTATCGGCCTCTTGTTCAAGATACTTATGGCAATGTACTTGACCAGGTTGGTTAAGCAGTTAACTTCTCGTGTTACTTAATCTTTTGTTTCAGAGCATCTGTTTACTGAGTTTTTTGGGACTTGCTCTAAGAAATTCTTATTTTTTCTATTCTCCTCGGTTCTTATATCATAAGTATCACATATTATGTATGGGCACTTACAGCACGAGATTGTGCATGGGAGGAGGATTTTCATGTTCTTGCAAAGTCTCTTTTTTTAGTTGTAAGTATAGATTGCCATTTATGGCGATTTTGTGCATTATTGTACATGCACAAGGTACTTCCATCATTGATTTTTGTAGTTTGCTCCTTTCTGACATAGAAGAATGCAATATGAGATGGTTATGATCATCTTGCCTCACCTTTAGTGGCTGAGCGTAATTCTTGACTATATCCTTTCTAAGGTTCTGCATAATATTTAATTCAGGAAACTCAGCTTGCTCCTTATCGACGCAATATGCAGGATCTCCTTTGTGATTCGGGTTTGTGTTTAGTTATCAGCTTGCTGCTTCATATGTTTATTTTCAATTGTTATGGTACCATCTAAATCTAATGTTCTCTTTACATTTTTGGTGGTCCAAAATGCTAGGTATGACACCTTATGAAGAACCCTACCAGAGCAGATACCAGAAACGCCGACTTGGAGCTTTAGGCATTGAGTGGCATCCTTCTTCTCTAAGACTTGCCATTGGGCCAGACCTAAGTCTAGACCCGGATTATCAAATGCTCCCCTTGGCAGATCTGGATGTGCTAATCGAACCCTTGCCAGAATTTATGGATGTCATGGAGTGGGAGCCTGAAAATCCGGTGCAAAGTGATGATAACGATTCGGAGTATAATATCACTGAGGAAATTTCTTCTCGAGGGGAGCAGGGAAGTTTAGATTTTGACTCCTCTGATGATTCTGAACGCAGTGCCGAAGACAGTGGTGGTGATGATTCTAGTAAGGATATCCGCAGATCAAAAAGGAGAAAACAAAAGGCAGAGGTAAGTCTTTGTGGAGTATCTAATTTTTTTTTCCTAATTGCATCCTTATTTGTTTGGAAGTAACTAAAATTTTTTGTCTAAGCTCAGGTAGAGATCATGACATCTTCAGGTCGGCGTGTTAAAAGGAGGAATTTGGATGAGCATGATGATGATTCATTGAGAAGTAACCGATCAAGAAAACAGAGGAATGGTAGAAGAAAGAAAAAATCTTCCAAATCTAAGGCATTGAGACCTCAAAGAGCTGCCGCTCGAAATGCTCTCTCTTTGTTCTCCAGAATTACTGGAGCATCTACAGGTGAAGAAGAAGAAGTATCAGAATCTGACGTGTCCGAGAGTGAGTCTAACGATCGAGATTCAGACATTCAGAGCGATGATTCTGAGGAACCATTACAAAATGAGCAAATTAATCTTTCAAAAGGAAAGGAGATATGTAAGGATTTGTCCAAGGGAGTGTCTGCAAACCATGAACATCATGATACTCCTGTTACTGCTGGGAACAAGCGGAGATTGATTCTCAAATTGCCTGTTCGCGATTCGAATAGGCTTGCTCCTTCCCAAAGAAGAGAACATACATCTGACAGCCTACCCAAGTTTGTCGGTTCATCATCCGGGATTCCTAGAGACATTACTGGAGGGAGCAGCATTCGTTTAAATGAACAGAATCCAGAGTCTTCCGCTAATGCCAATTGCAAAACAGTTGAGAAAGAACGAAAAGAAAGTGAGAGTAATGTTGATCACATAAAGCTCAGTCTTGCATACCAGAATGGTAAAATTAAGTGGGGAGGTGCCAAAGCGCGCTCAGCAAAACGACCAAGACTGGGAGAAACAGCATCAGCAGTGCCATGTGGGGAGACTAGTTCACATTTTGTAGCTCATGACAGGAGCGAAAATAAGGAGAATGGAATTTTGAAACTTGAAAGACTTTCAGAAGTTCAGGGTGATAGGGCTGAAACAAATGAAGAAGCTACATGCATGAATCAGAGAAGTTTTGATAATGGAACATGCGAGAATTTGGGTGGTGCAGTAAATGGCCTGGAGCACCACAAAGTGATTAAACGCAGAGTTGATGATGATTCATTGGAGGAGGTTTTTATTCCTTCTGAGGATAGATCTCCTGCTCTTGCAGGGGAGGGAGCTGAGCAGCTCTATGATGTTGAGGGGAGCCTTAAACCATTCTCCAGTGAGGTGAAAAATAGATCAGGAGTTACAACTGAGTCTGCTGATGCTATGAAGCAAGAGCTGAGAAACTTGACTAATGACTGTAAAAGTGGTTTGCATGATGAAACCTGTGAGAACCATTTGTGCATGGAACAGGATATTGCCCAAGTGCCTGCCCATAATCAGAACAAGAGAATCACTCTAGCAAAAGGAGATAACGGATTAATAGGTTCAGACAATAACAATGATATATCTGGATCGACACTACCTAACTCAAACTTGCATTCGAATGCGAACAGGATCTTTAGTGCTGTATATAGAAGGTCGAAATCAACTAGAACTAAGACGAATTTAGAAGGAGAAGCTAGTGGAGTGGGAGAAAGTACTTCAAATGCAAACGGTGCTCAAATGGACTTACTCGGAGAATCTCCTGATTCATTGCATAAGCCACAGTCCATGGGACTGAAGATGAGGCTTCGAAAATGTGATGCAAAAACTGGGATAGGAGACATGGAGTTGGGTCATGAACATGAATTAGAGGATCCATCACAGGGTTCTGAGAGTAATCACATTAGTAGATGCGAGCTTCCACGTGAAGAATGGGGGTCAAGTTCAAAGGCAACAGTTGGATTGAGGTCTACTAGAAACAGGAGAGCAAGTTGTCACCTGCGTGACACTAGTCCTCCGATAGAAAGGAGGAAGTCAAGTCAATCCTCGAAGAAAGGTTCATGGTTGTTGTTGACATCACATGAAGATGGATCTCGTTACATTCCACAGCAGGGGGATGAAGTAGTATATTTGAGACAGGCATGTGAATTGGTATTTACTTATTATGATTGTTTTCTTGGGCTCGAATAGCATTCATACATCTTCCATTTAATTTCCTGCGGATATGGATGTGATGAATTTCCTTATGTTCCATGACTAAACTTTAACTTTTCAGGGGCATGAGGAATTTATTGATTGTGGTGGCTCCAAAGAACGAGGCCCCTGGACAATGATAAAGGGGAACATTGGACCAGTGGAATTTTGTAGAGTTGAAAGCCTAGAATATGCCATTTATCCAGGGTCTGGGGAAAGCTGCTGCAGAATGATACTTCGATTTGTTGATCCCGCTTCCGGTGTGTTTCGTAAATCGTTTAAATTAACTCTTCCTGAAGCAACTGGCTTCCCAGACTTCCTTGTAGAAAGAACTCGGTTTGAGGCTACTACGCAGAGAAATTGGACAGCTCGGGACAAATGCAGAGTGTGGTGGAAAAATGAAGGCGAAGATGATGGTAGTTGGTGGGAGGGTCGGATCGTCTCTGTGAACCCTAAATCTCTTGAATTTCCAGATAGTCCATGGGAGAGGTACACTGTCCAGTACAAGAGTGATCCCAGGGAGAAGCATCGTCACAGTCCGTGGGAGCTTTTTGACACCGATACACAATGGGAGCAGCCGTGTATTGATGATGAGATCAGAAATAAACTTCTCTCAGCCATTAACAAGCTAGAGAAGTCAGGGAACTATAACCAGGTACTGCATTTTTAGGAAGCATAAGAAACGTGGCTGGCTTATTCGTATAATGTAAATGTTTCTGAAGACTAATTTCTTTTATGGTCAACATTCAGGACCGTTATGGCATACAGAAGTTGACCCAGGTTTCTGAGAAATCAGGTTTCATTAACAGGTATATACTTTTTCTGTTGAACTGGTATTCAATTCTTACTTATGTGGATTCACCAAAGATGCAATTTTAGAAGTTATGAAACTACATTTTGGGATCTCCCGTTCCCAATTCCCAAACAATAACTTGAATACTAACTGGATATTTAACAATTTGAGCTGTCGCTGAATTGAGTCATGTCTAACAATTTTGCAGGTTCCCAGTTCCATTGACTCTTGAGGTGATTAAAGCAAGGTTAGAAAACACCTACTATCGAAGTTCAGAGGCGGTGAAGCATGATATTGGAGTACTGCTATCAAATGCTGAAACTCACTTTGGAAAAAGCCCAGATCTCTCGTCAAAAATGAGGCGCTTATCAGAGTGGTTTGCACGGACGCTATCTGCTTCATGATTAGGAGATTTCTGGCCAAAAATGCCTGCGAAGAGTTGCGATGAACGCCTTTTTCTTTCTGTAGATAGAGTTTTTGGAGCTAACTATTTGAAGGGTTCCTTTTCTCCCATTTCGGATACGAGGATATTTCAGGGCTTTAGAGATCTCAATAGAAAAGAGCTGATTGTGGAGAATTTCCACCATAAATTCATTCTTGTATAGGCACACTTGATCATTGAAAGCAATAAAAAGCAAAAATTCTCACCATACCACTTCGTGATTCTGCTCTGCAGTTAATCAACCATCGCAAGCCTATGCTGCTTGATTTCCATGACCTTGTAGGAACTGAACATGTTAAATGACATGGTGGAGCTGCTGTTTTATATCCATTTACCTGGGAGAGAATACACTAGTCCATGCATTAAACCAAACGTTCACATATTGATGCTGTTTTATATCCATTTGCCTGGGAGGACAGAATACACTAGTCCATGCGTTAGACTATACGTTCGGCTACCGTAACTCTGAGACATCTCTATAGACTAGTCAGGCATTAGTTGATTGTTGTTTGAACATATGCTTGGAAAGCCCCATCTGCTTGAAAAGCCAGGACTAACGAGTAGAGGAGTGAGCTTCCCCAACAAGGCTCATCTTCGATCAAGTTCTGTCATTCAGTTTGTAACTCGCGAGTCTTAACTTGTTCTTCAGCTGAATTACACTAGACGGATGATGTAGCGACATGGGCTTTTCTTTGGCCGAAAAGAAAACAGGGATGGAACTTCTCTGAGGGGGCAATTATCCAACTGAAAATGATGTGTTTCAGTGCTTATGTATGTACTTGGCATATTTTGAATATGTTGCCTCCATATATTGAGGATCGAATTCACTAGAAACCAGTTTGAGTTTGAAATTCTTGTACAAACATGCTTAAAAAAACCATATTCATCTCTACATAGGCTGCATAATTAAAAAGTAGTTGGAGCCAATGGCGAACATGAATTGATCCGATCTAAATCTCTCTAAAGAGTTTTACCACTTGAATCGAGTGACTCAAAAAATTGAACTGCGTTGAGATTGAGTTCCATAGCACTTTACAAACGTTGCCAGCAAACCTAATTAAATAGTAACCTATTCTTTACGGTTTCTCCACACGAGTGATCGAGGAACCTCAATCAAACTTGCTTGCAATACTGTATATAAGTTATCTCCTGCTGAATAACCAGAGGTCCATGCAGATTGAAATTGAGGCGTTTATCTCTAGCTCGAGTAAGCATATGTGGTATTAAGTCGAGAAATCAAAACTTGAGTTGTTTCCAAACCATTGCGGCGAATTAGCCCTTTTCTCAATCACTTGCTCGCTCATCCGGAGAAGTTACAAGAGAGAATAGAAATTACTTCTATTGTTTGAATGATCAAAACGAGAAAGACACCCTCTTATATAGTAGAGGTGGCCGAGATCGCTCGCATCTTCTCATCCACCAATTACCAGCATTTATGCCAATAACTCTCTAGACTACGGTAATTACCATATCGTCCGCTCCTGGAAATATTCCGAAAATCCCACTGGGGTTTGGGCAAACATCTCGCGACCGTTTTAACACTAACATTGCAAACTGTGAAAAAAAAAAAACCTAAGACACGAGCATGCACGATGAATTGAGTGAGCTTGAAATAACGAAATCAAGCTCAACTTCCTAAAAAGACCTAATTGAGTCGTTGGTTAACTTTAAATTTCAGTATCATCTTCTGTTAAGCAAGCCCAAGTTCAAGCTCAAGCAATACCCTTCCTGCATTAAACAAGCTTGAGCTTAAAAAATCAAGTGCCACGCAATTCAGAACTAACGTTGTGACTCATCCAGTTCAATTCACCGACAAAACTTCAAAACCATGGTTCAAACATCATGTCGAATAAACACAAACTCTCCTGACCAACAAAAAAAAAAAAACACAAACTCATCCTTCCATTCAAGACTGACAAAAACTACAACCCTCCTTCAGATTCCCCATGCATCAAGCACTTGCTCCCTCTACAACACCGTTGCGGGGAGAGATAAGCCTCAGATGTTCCGATTTTATCCAGAATCTGTCCATCTTTTCCAATTTGTAATAGGTTGTCAAAAAAATCCTGGAATGCCCAAATGTCTATCTACCAAACTTTCGGCATTCAAGTAAGCCACTCCTCATGACGAGAAGACAAGCAACAATCGGCAAGCATACACAAAGCGAGAGCAATATAAGGCTCAAAATCCAGATCATGCATATCAGGAAAACAACACGAGCATCGACCGAGATTCAGATATGGATAATAGATGGCTTAAAAACAGAGTAATGTCACTACAATAGCAACCAAAATGTAACCCGGTAAAACTGACGGAGATCACGAATCAAAAATCAAACTTTGACATAATGTCTGGAACAAAACCAAACCCCTAGTAATCGACGGCCCCCCCCAAAAAGAAGCCATCTTTTTCAGTGCGGAAGAAAAGCTAGCCTACTCGTCTTCGGATGCACCTTCCGTCTTCTGGTTGTGCTTCCTGGCGTACCTCTGGTTCCTCAGGAACTTGGGGTCCATCTGGAAACCACCACAGCAAAATGACCAACTATAAGCAGCCGAAAAACCACGAGACACCAGAGAGAGAGAGAGAGAGAGGGGAAGGCAGTGATTACCCCTTTGGTGGAGGTGTGGCGGTGCCTCCTCGGCTTCTTGATGCCGTTCTTGTGGGCCTTGTAGGACTGGTTGTGCGCGGTGTGGTTCTTCGACTTCGCCATCTCCCCTCTGCCCAAAACACGAATCCAAATCAGACCCAAATCCCGCAGCTTCAAGATCGAAATCTTCCGCAACAAAAACAGCGACCCAAAACTCGAATCGAAGAGAAGAGAAGAGACGGCGCGCGGCTTACCGAGGTCGAGCTAGGGTTCCTTCGTCCTTCCCGGTTCTGCTGCTGCTGCTACTGGAGAGAGACAGGGTGGGGGCTTCGTTTCTTCTTCTTGCGATGCCGTTTTATTCCGAAACCCTAGCTGCCGTCCCGTGAAAAGACGAGAATGGCCTCGTGGGCCTGTGGAGGAGATTATTGCCCGAGCTTCAGGGCTTACTTTGAGCCCAAAGAGATGTGATCGTGGGCCTTGGCGGCCCGTGCGAACCGGGCGGCTGCTGCGAACCTTGTACCAAACCCCCGCCCCCCCCCCCCCGCGGCTTGTTTAAGCAAGCCTTTTTCGCCTTCCTCGAGATCACGAGTTCGATTCCCGATTCGGGACACTTGCAGCACGATGTGCTGACGAGAAGAGCTTCTCGAGCTAGGATGAACCGATGTCAAGACTGTTGCCAAGTATCAATAGATCGAGTTAAGTTCTCTGGGCGATCTGATCGATTTCGATGTGGTTTAGAACTAGAACACTCAATGTTATGATCCCGATCATTCTAAGTTAACTCCATTTGGGTTTTTATTTTTGTCGAATTAATGTATTGTAATCGCATTTCCGTTGGCACGCAGGTGATGAAAACGCTTGGGTGATTGAGAATTGCTTTTGTGAATCTAATGATGGAAAAAAAAAACATGGACCGTGGAGCTATTGGACTTTTAAAAGAAAATCAATGTCAAAAGAGAGAGAAAAAATCACATTATAATTATTTTTTTTCACAAGAGAAATGGAAGAAAGGGAAGACGAATGCTGGCGACCTCCTTTGGATGTTATCGTAAGGACCTTACGCCCTTTCCGAAACATTCGGCTCGAGCCGAAAATTGTCCTGCACGACCCGTGACCTGAAAAAGTTCGAGGGCGACGAGCCCTTCACTACAGCTCACCACGATGCCGGTACTTAATCTCTCTCTACGGGCCAATGCAGTGCAGGCTTAATCGGGGGTGCAAACTCATGACTTTGTAGAGCACAAACAACCCATCGATCGCCATGCCAACTGCCTCCCTTATTTCAAGATGTAACCCATCAACACACGAGAGACTATATCACAACAAAATTTGAATCTAATTACGGAATCAAGCAAAATGCAAAGTTTTGACTTTCTTTGGGCCAGCAAATTTGACCAATTCGAGTAACCAAATCCGCATGCTACTCATTCTTTTGGGCGCCTTTATTTTTTTTCCCTTTATTTTTTTTTTCCAAAAGATCTCCTGCTGCCGCTTCACGAAACGGACCTTATTTAGAACTCATCTTCCTCACCTCGTCTCGTCTCTGCCCCCCACCACCCCCCCTCGACCGATCGATTCTTTCGACGACTCCGTTTCAACCGAACTCCAACGCTCCGGACGGAGGGAGGATCCTCCGAGGAAGAACGCCGGCGATGTTCCTGTTCGATTGGTTCTACGGCGTCCTCGCGTCGCTGGGTCTGTGGCAGAAGGAGGCCAAGATCCTGTTCCTGGGCCTCGACAACGCCGGCAAGACCACGCTGCTCCACATGCTGAAGGACGAGGTGCGTCCTCGTTCCGGGTCGATCCGGGCGCGCGCCAAGTGTTTGTGATAATGTCCCTGTTTTTTGGGCTTTCCGAGTTGTTTCTGACGATTTCGGAATGGGGGTTTGTGGGTTTCGTTTCTTTCTTGTATTGGGGGGGTTTTTTTTTTTTTTCAGAGATTGGTGCAGCACCAGCCGACCCAGCATCCGACGTCGGAGGAGCTGAGTATTGGGAAGATCAAGTTCAAGGCTTTTGATCTGGGTGGTCACCAGATTGCTCGGAGAGTCTGGAAAGATTACTACGCGAAGGTATGAAAGGAATGAAATGGGTGATGGCGATCGCCCTTTTCGCTGTTCAATGGGCTCAGTCAATTGGAGTGTAGGATCGATGGTTTTGAAAACTCTATTTGTGGGATTAGGTGATTTGCATCTGAATTCGTTTCGAGATTTGTAGGATGCTGATGGTTGTTGTGCCCTTGCATTTTCGTCTTGGACTTCCTGTTTTGACCAGATCCATCCGGCCGTGCTCGTTTTGTTCTTTGTTTTCTGAATCCGAGGAACACGTCTAGGTCCTCAATCTTTGATTGGGGCCACATATCTGCCTTCGATTTCTCGTCGTGTCTAGTTGCCGCCATGCTGCTTTCTAGTGGAGTTGAGTTCTGGTGCTTCTTGTTGGCACTTTGAAAACGGTCGTAGATCACCATATAAGAAGCCAGGAGGCATGCCTCCATTTGCCAGATTTTTGCTGTACAGATTCTGCCTTCATAATCCCAGATAGACCTCCTTATGTTTATCTGATTCATGGGAGGCAAACAATGATGGGGAAAGTCTCGGTGGTGGCACCTACTGCAGTTTCGAAGGGAGGTGTCCTGTTAGTAACTAACCGTACATTGTCTCTTTCTGTCTCTCGAGATATTGAATAGGGCACGCTAGTTTCATTCTGGGGAAGAAGCAAGGCTGTGGTGTTAATTCTATGAGTTTTTCCATGATTTGGCAATGTCTAGATGTTTCGGTAGCATAAGCCTACAGTTGATTGGCACACTTGTTACTTACAACTAGATGGTTTTGTCAGGAATTGTAGTTGTCACCAACATATCTTGCCCTTTTCATCTTGCAGTACTGTCAACAGCTTAAGACCTGTTTTGCAATACCTTTGTCCGCCTTGTGTAGATTTGATTGTAAATTTTCTGGTTTCCTTGATCCTTCTCTGGTTTAGTAAATATTAAGCGACTTGATCACATGATGGCAGTAGCAGAGCATGCCTAAGGTTCCTATTGAAAGCCCACTGTTTTTATTGTTATGAGTGATTTTAGTTGGAACTTGGAAAGCAATACCTAGAGGTACTAAGAAAAGATTTATTGTAATATAGAGTTTGAGGTGTTTGCTCGCCATTATGGAATTTTTCGTTTTCATATTACCTTTTTTTTTTTTGTTGGAGGGAAAGACGGTGCCTTTTCCACACAGGGCAAATAGGGGGAAGGGAATGTCTTTGCATCTTTAAAATTTGGTTATTGTTCTTTGTTGTTGGCATTACTTTCCTTCTCAGAACATATCTTTATCTCTGGCATTGTCATGAGTCCAGACTCTAGAATAAGCATAATTTCCTACGATTCAGTTTTTGCCCCCTTCCACTATCTTAACCAAAGTTCTGCCCAGTGCCCTTGTTCATCAACTGTGTGTATCTCCAAGTTCTTGCTGGCTCAAGTTCTCATTTTGGATGTAGTTTTGTTTGCCACTTTCTTAAGATGCCACATGTCAAAGATAGCTGAAGGCTTTACGAATCTTTCTTACTAAAAACAGGTGGACGCTGTGGTGTATCTGGTGGATGCCTATGACAAGGAGAGGTTTGCTGAGTCAAAGAGGGAGCTGGATGCGCTCCTTTCTGATGAAGCCCTGGCTAATGTTCCATTTCTCGTGCTAGGAAATAAGATTGACATCCCTTATGCAGCCTCAGAAGACGAGTTATGCTATCATTTGGGTTTGGCCAACTTCACAACTGGCAAGGGGAAGGTTAATCTCACGGATGGCAACATTCGACCCATTGAGGTTTTCATGTGTAGTATTGTCCGTAAGATGGGGTATGGCGATGGATTTAAGTGGCTTTCGCAATATATAAAGTAGGGAGTTTTCCTTTTTTATTTGGGCAGTAGAGGAACTCTCAGCATATTACTTTTTCCATCACGCTGCACTTAGCAGCTACAGTCAAAGTAGAAAAGGTTTTTTTAGTATTCTTTTCAACGGAGTTAAAGATAAACAGGGGTGGCAAGTCCACATGATACATGGATTGGTTTTACATTTTGGAATTGTGCGATTTTCATAGCCTCTTCTAGCGAATTTTGATGTTTATTAACTTTTTCTCCTGGGTTTTTAGGGTCCTTGCTTAGCATGATATACAGTGCTTTGTTTTGCAGTCAACTGTGAATGACTAAATCGTCATCATGAGCTAGCTGTTGCTCGCGTAAGGCAGTTTTTTCTCGTCTGTATGATCACGGAGTTGAAAATTACGTGTTGTTCACCTGCCTTGTTCTTGCTACTTTAGCGTGGTTTCGATCCTTGGAGATGAGATGCGGGGCGTTCGCAGGAACTAGAGAAATGATGATGTCAGATACAATAGCTTTAGCTGGTTGGGAATTTTGCTAGGTCAAATTTTAAGAATTCAGTTTTTTTTCTTTTCGGATTTATCCTACCCTTAGTCTTCTCTTTCTTTCATACTTTTACTTTGCTTCTTTGCATTGCGCGAAAGTTAAATCCCATTCCTGAAAGTAAACATCCTCACCCTACCTAATTCTCTCATCACAGGGCCGCATGCCCTGTGGGTGTTAATGATCCAGTTGACTCATTTATTTCAAGTGACAGACCTAAAGAAGCATTTTAGCAAAGGCCAAAAAACTGGCATATAGGAAAAATGAAGTCAAAGCATTTCATTCGTTTGTAAAGGTCATGCCGTTGGAGATGGATGCGGTTGTGCATATACCATTAACCGCGCAAAGAAGAGATTTGCCAGAGTCGAAGAAGGAATCTCTTGCCCTCTCGCCCGTGGATCATTTGCAAGAATCACACTTCTAGTTCTCCACAATAAAATCGCTACACCATATGCCAGTTCCAATGCCCTGCATGGGGTTCGCCCTGCATGGGGTTCAATGGAACTTCGCCATTGGTGAGGAAGAGGTCTTCGCTTTTAAATTACTAAATTTAGCGAGAAATACAGTCACGGCTTCACGTGGAAGGATGGTAATGACATTCGGACATGGGATGCATGGCACTGTGAATGATAGAACATTGATCGACTGTAGCTGCTTGCTTGACCTACTCAAATCCAAAGAGTATGCACACTTCTCGACAGATATTAGCACAAAAACCACGAGCCTTTCCATTTTTAAAACATTTTGAAAGGATCAATGCAAGCATATCTACGGTCGGTTAAGCATTTACAGGCGAAGTCTACAGAAGACAAACTAACCCGTTTAACATTTTATGTGCTAACTTGCGCCTACAGATAGAAGTTCCGTCCTTAAAAGACGAGATCCCATGAAGCCCGCTTCACCTCTCCATGTCAACATTATCATCGAACAATTCTTGAAATTCTAGCTGCATAAAAAAAAAAAAACAAAGCACAGTTGTCAATTATGCGAAGATGGATTTAGACATTGATAATATCACAAAACCTACCTGTGCTGCGCTGTGCGCCAGCTTCATTCTGCGATAGTCTTCTTGTGCTTTCCTTGAGCGGAACATGGCTTGGACCTTTACTACTGATTGCTCGAGACGCTCTTCAGCTTGTCTTCGGCTTGTTCGGAAGAAGTCCTCCTCTGCATCACTTTCTTGTGTCTGGTCTACCTTTTCTTCTACGGGTTCAACATGAAGCCCGCGGAAACCTCTCCTCTTTAACCGCCAGCGTAAAACTGCCTTTTCGAGAACTCCCACTGACCAGATAATTTTTCGATACTGCCTCCGCACTTGATAGCCTCGGAAAACAGCCTGTATGATGCATATCGACAACATGGTTTAGACTGGTTTATCACTAACCACCGAATTAGTGACCGTAAAAAGGGAAATGCTCACCTGAATTTTGATAGCTTGTCTACGCATATTAAGAAAGTCTTTACGCATCTTCCATGTGCGGAACCTATACTGAATTCGGGCAGCAGCAGCCATTCTCTTCCGAGACTCAAAGTTGCGGAATGCATGCTGTATCTTCATGGCTGCAACAATATTGCGCGCTTCATCCTCGGGGTTCAAAGACTCGACTTGCAGAGTTCTTACTTTCAAGGAATGCTCCCGGAATGCATTCTGTATACGTGCAGCTGCATCAGCAGCTGTTCGATAGGCTGCCAAAGTGTCCTTCAAATACAATTCCTCCTCACTGAGGTTCTCAGTGTTAACTGTGTCATTTGTGCTAGTATGTAATGAACCACTGATATTTCCAGCTAAGCTCATATCCTTAAAGTGCTGTACAAGAGCTTTCTCTGCAAGATAAGCAGCTAAGCCTTCATAACCATTTTGTGTTGCGAGATCAGCAGCAGTCCATCCAGTAGGATTTTCTGAAGTAGGGTCAGTGACCAAATTTGGCTTTGCCCCAGCAGACAACAACTTTGCAACCATTTTCTCACTGTTACATGGAACTTCGCAGGATGAAATAAGATTTGGCAAAATAATATAACTTCACAAAGATTGTTCTTGGACCAACTCACAATCAAGAGGCTTAAATTAATTGAGAATTCAAGACATACTTGCTGATCTGTAAATGTCCTAACAAAAGCAATTAAAATTAAGAGAAAACAACCTAGTACATTTTTATCATAGTAAAGTAGGAAAAACCACAAATGGTTGATGTGGCAGACTAATGTCCTAACTATAATACCAAATCACTCAATCACAATGACTTACCTCCCATTATGTGCTGCCCAATGAAGAGCTGTCCAACCATACTTGTCCCGAAAGTCCAATGACAATGGCGACAATGCAAATAGATTAATAGCCCACGTGTATTCCAGAATTGCACATAGATGTATAACACCTTGACCATGCATATCATACTGAGTCAGTTTACCACCAGCAATTACTCTTTCCAATATCCAATCCTTCAGTCTGTTTTTCAACATAAGTTCGAACAAATTGGATTTAGCTTGTGAAACTGACATCTTATCAACTTCAACTAAGCTTAATATATAAGCCCAGTCTTTGGAGATGTTCGAAGTTTTCTGGACAAACTTCTTTGCTTCCTTTTGGACAGTTGGAGAGGCCTTAGAGGATGCAATATCAAGATATTTAGAAGTAGAAAACAGCAGAAAAGCAAGTCTCATTTGAAATTGGAGCCTCTCCCACTCTGATTTGTCTTCATTAGAAGGCACGGGATCACGTAATGGAGAAGTCCGATACTCAAAGTGGATTACTTGGCTGATAGGTTTATGACCATCAAAACTCATATATAGATTCACAAGTCCAGGAGTATGCGGTGATACCAAGCAGCGGTAAACTCCAACTTGAACAAGTTCGGCAGGAACACAAAGATCGCCACAGATACAAAACATGCTGGATTTGGAATGTTGAAGATATCCCTCATGGAAGAAGCCAATAATTAGTATCTGTTAGGACAAGCACATGAGTTTAAACAATCAATTGAGCATTTCATGCAAACAATTGTATGATGCAATGGTAACATGTGGGCCACATGGTCAAATAATTGAGTGACGTAAGTAATTACCTTTAGGTATCTCTAACAAATAAAAAGGAAATTACAGGTGACAAAATAAAGGAAACTAAAAATTCCATATCTTATACGTTAGAAGGGGAAAAAACCAATATTCTTAGCCAGTTCAATAAATCGCATGAATGAAGAACTGATTTTTTAATGTCCTATATTTGTATGACACTCTACTATGCTCTTTAAGCGAGTGGAGAATCAGTCATATTGCTTTAATCAAGGAAACAGAACTTTCCACAAGTTACTAGAATTTTCACCAAGTATTACCTCCTTGAATGATCTGCCGCTCGTTCTTGCAATATGTAGAAACCACAGTTTTCCAGGTTTTTTAATTCTACTATTTGCTCATTTGTTTAAATGAAAGCGATCTGCTATTCCCATAAACTAGTTGGTGCCCTTGCCTCATGTCTTCCATCTTAGGACGTTGCTGAGACAAAGTGAATCAGATCCTTAATACTATTAAGGCAACTGGCAATCAAGGCCCGAACTATATAAGCTCAAGTCTACTTCACAAGACCATTAAACCCATCAAGCAGAAAAGTAATGATTTAGCATTAGCTCCTATCTTTGTTACTTTACATAAGATGGATTATGAATAGTTGCATATTCATAATACACAACCACCACTAAAAGTTGCAGTTAATTTGCATGAGATGAACTACGACTGCATCAATCATCCTAATAGTTCCATCTTTCACACTTAAGGGGAGTTTG
Organism: Syzygium aqueum; assembly: GCA_031216185.1. Classification (NCBI taxonomy): domain Eukaryota; kingdom Viridiplantae; phylum Streptophyta; class Magnoliopsida; order Myrtales; family Myrtaceae; genus Syzygium; species Syzygium aqueum. The sequence goes on along the minus strand of CM062238.1, from coordinate 32,097,169 downwards.
CTACATATAAAAACTAACTTATTCAATTTTAGAGGAAGAGCAGCACTATATGCATAAACTGAGTTAAAATATGAAACATCGCAGCGAAATAAAAAAAAAAAAAAAACCTTTGTTTTCTCGGTTGAAAAGGCCCATGCAGGTGCAACATCAGTGATGCTAAATATTATCTCAGGAGAGGAGGGTAGATCATTCATTGCTACAGATGAAAGTCCAAAGTAAGGAATTGAAGATTCAAGTGCTGCATCGTGTGCTGAGTCTGGTGTTTCAGTCATGATGTAGCTCATCCACCTTCCAAAACTATCCTGATTTTGCAAACTGTCATTTCCAAAGAAGCCTGGACTGCTAACTGGCATATAATCACTTCTTGACGGATTTGAATTTGCCTGAATTCCCATAGTAGAAACTGCTTCGTTTAGCTTACCAAGAGGACATACTTCTGGTGATAGGACACCCTGCAAAGGTGAATAAGGGGTGACATCCCCTTCCAGATAAATAAGTGTACCTACTCCCTCAAAAGAAGCAGAGGTGCTACCAAAAAAACCAACGAGACAAGCAACAAAAGTTTTTCAGAAGCAATAAATCATAACATCATTTCTTGGAGTCCCTCTTATTGTTCAACAAGATAACGAAATCAAGATTTTTTCTACTATAATGAATTCATGCCTCAAATTGGCGGGTTCCATTTTTTAACCCATTTGAAAAAGAGTAAAATAACATACTTAGCATGTATTCGTTAAGAAAAAAGAATCTTGATGCTGTTACGGCAATTCCAACAAGAAGCAGCTCTTATGGAGGCTTACATTATTGATAGTAACAGACTCTGCCGTATTTGGTGGTTCAACACACGAAATTCTGCCTGGAGCTAAAGCAGAAATCAGAACCGTCAGTAATTTCCAAACTGCAAAACATTATGCCACTACATTCAATTAGAAAGGTCCAGTCAGTTACCTTCTTTAGATGCACTTGAGTTATTTGGATCATCTGTCACCAGCTCATCCCATTCAAGAGTGTTAATCTCAAGAATCCTCATTTCATGATTGGTCAAAGTATTGCCAGGCTCTGTTGAATATGCAGCAACAAATAGGAGCATGAGCGATAGACCAGTCTATATTCTTTGCCGGCACGAAGTAATTAACCACTATGACCACTCATCGAGTACAAAGGAAGAACAATCCAAAAATCCTGATTACTCTTCCTTCAATGGATATGCAGTCCCTTCACTTTGACATCCTATAATTCTCTATTGCACTGTCAAACAGAATGGGACAGATGACACAGCTTAAAGTCCACATGTTTCAAATTAAGTAACTTTGAGGGTAGTCACCTGCATGTTGTTTTTCTGCAGAGTAATAAGCTTGATTAGCCCCAGTATCAAGTTCTTCAGACAAAACCCAAGGAGCAGAAGGATCAGAAGGATCAGAAGGATTAGAGGCTGAGCTAGAATGTGAATTTACAGGTGTTGCAGGAGAACCCTGTGGCTGGATAACAATTCAACAAAGACCAATGCAGGATTAGAACATAGTGCTGCTTTCAGGGGGATAATGAATAAGCATTTCTAATGGGATGACTTTGAAAAATTTCAATAAGAAGAGCAAGCTTGATGACAAATAGTTAGCTCACACGCTATCAATTTGCCTTTCCTTTGGGTAACATCTCTGCTAACCATGGCTATAGTCACATGGTCGTGACCATAGAAAATCTAAGTTCCAATTAGGAGAAAGGAGGACCAAAGCTACGGAACCAAATGGAACTCCAGTAAAAATATTTTCTCGCAGTTTTCTCGCAGTTTTCTACATATGCCCTAGCCCTGTTAATTTTGATGTTGCCCGTGCTCATAACACTCATCCATACAGGGAAGCCATCATGTGAGCGAGAGCTTGATCTCCACTCTTGGCAGCACAACACAGGTTCTTTTAGAATATGAAGTAAGAGGAACACAAAATAAGCAAGTCTAAAATGAAGGTAAAGCTGCAAGTTACAAGAAAAGATAAGCCTCACCAACACATATCCCTTTCATTAAAAATTATACGGAGGATGATTTTACCAACCCAAACCCCAAGATATGAGCCCTAGTTAAAGAGTCTTAATGTCTAGGGAGTTTCTGCAGGGGTCCTGCAGTCAAGATCTCTCTATGCTCACCATGATACAGAATATAGTGCATTGTTGAAGATACCTGACTGAGTGATGACTAAGAAGAACATTCAACTGAGCCAATATAACTAATGAGATATGAAAAACCAACCTCTTGTGTCTCGCGATAATGAACAAGGACTATATGTTCTAACGTCCTGAAAAGAAAAGGTAAAACACCAATGGTTAGTTCATACGCTATTCGGTGTATATCATTTCAATTTATAAAAGAAAGAGCAAGTCATCCTACTATATTTTACAAACAGATATAGGAGTAGAGCATGCAGATTGTTGATCTAAAAATACCAGGAAAATACATACTTATCAAGCAGCCAGTAACACCTACGTACGAACGTCGGATTATCTTCACCGTGTGCATAATACACATGGATCCTTTCTTCATTACCAACCTGGAAATGAAATGCAAAAGCAGTGTAATAAGGGATAAGGAAACCACAATAAAAAACTAAGACGTAACAAAAAGATGGAGAAACACGATGAATAAGCGATGACATGGATTGGCCCCAAAAAGAAGTGATTGCAAGGGTTCAAATCAGGTGCATTTCCTTGACATGACCTCAGGCAATTATAGAAAGTCCTTAGCATTTTCTAAGCAACTTATTTTGAGGGCAGAACAACATTGTCTTCAAGAAAATCATTTCCATGTCCTTAGATCTGCTTCATCTATCTATTTTCAAATCATCTAAGGCTTTCCGAATATGTTTGTTTGGCTACCCTCAGACAGTATGCAAAGCCTTATTTTCAAAACAGCCAAGTCCAACATAAATTTAACATCTACGGACTCAAGAGAGCAGCACTTGCAATGAAGTTGCCTATACTTGAGAAAAATAAAAAAGAAGACACACCTTCAGATGTTCATGAGCCTCTTTAACAGTCTTCCCATCTTTTTTCTTCTTCCAGTTGTGACCATCTTTCCTGAAGTTCCTAAGCATTTTACGGTCAAATAATACAATGGTTCCACCTGTTACATAACAAGGAGAACATGATCTTTGAGAAACTGGTGAAACTGCAAATTCCAATGAAGCCAAAGACAATATGTACTTCTCCATCTTGCTTGGAATTCTTCTTTCTTTGGGTAAATATAATGCTATGTAGGGAGAATACATATAGCAAGGGAAGTTGACCCTTGGTGTTGGTTACACCTACATAACCGAAAGTATAACTTGAAAGAACCTGAGTCCCATCATCTGTCTATAACTAGGACACTATTTCCCAGTCATGTGTTTCAACAGTTTGCGGGATTTACAAGAAATGCACACGCATCTGGAAAAAACTTCTGAAAGGTTATAAGAGCTAACTCTCACCAGATCATGGAATTGGCAGTTTATAAATTGAAGAAGATCCGTACAGGGGGTGTGCGAGGTGATCTCATATATAAGCAAAGATAGTGTACATTGCGATGTTCGGAAAAAAAAAAAAAAGTAGCCCACAGTCAACAGGAAACTCAATTTAACACTACTAAAGAAATAAGACAGGTTGATTACTTTTGGGCAGGTTTACTGGCTTGACAAATATGCTGAAGTACTTGTGATTACAAAGCATAGCGTGGATTTCATTCGGCCGAAGCCATCTCGTCCTGGCTTCCTCCCAGATGTTGTCAACTTCCAAATCTGCCCATATAGAAAAATCTTAGGAAAATAGGCATGCCAAACAGTAGGAAATTTCGAGGTAATTCACACCATCTCTCAGGAATGATCATTTAAGCAGTACTCAGCCTTGTGACAATGAGAACACTGCAGATGTGATTACAAGAGCTCTCGATCATGCAAGTCTAAATTCCAACAACACGAGTAAAACACCTGAACCGATTGGATATATACACTATGGCCTTTTCATGCTCCTAAGGTCTATAATCTTTGCAATATTAGTCCCAGATACTGAACATCACAACCACGGCTAGTTGCTCATTCTTGAACGTCGCGTTCTGAAATTGCTGCATCTCACCACACTGACTAGGGCTTCACAAATCCAGTTAACTTGACACCATCTCTCATTAACTTCACATTCTAAAGCAAACTGTCACTTCTTATAATTGAATCACAGCTTCTTGGAATCTTTATCCTTTATTCGATATGGCATCGCAGTCAAGTCGAAACTCCATAGCTCTAAAAAGAAGCCAGTCAAACAAAGCAGCGACGCCAATTGAAAGAAGCTCTCCACCGGCAAAAAATTTCCATCGATATCTTGCACAAGCACACCAAATCCTAACATCAACCCTTCATTTGTTGCTTAACCAGAGAAATCGCTGAAAAAGCTCTCTTCCGGTTCTCTCTTACATACCCAGACACGCAAGCAATCAAACAAAAAGCTGGCAACTACAAACACAAAAAGACTTTGCACACCACACCACGCTCCTCCACCATTTTCGATCAACCCACGTAATCATCCGTACAGAACAAGATTCAGCACGCGACCAAACGCGCTTACCTTGCAGAGTGTGGAACCCATGAATCTCAGAGCCCACGAGCATCCCCTGCGCACTGTTCTCCATCGACGACCCAACGCGCTCTCTCCCTCCACTTCGCTTAAAAAACCAAACTTCTCAAAGCCCTCGATCGCAACGATCCCTGAACGAAAACCAAACTCCATCAGCAACGATAAACAGGACCCGGAACGGGGAAAATCGAAGCAAAACGCCAAAAAGGGGCCCACCAACCACCCGATTTCGCGCGGAATCCTCGGCGCAAATGCGGATAGGGAAAGGGGAATCGGAGCTGCCGCTGCCGCGATGAAGATAATCGTCGCGGAAGCAGCTGATCAGAGCTTAGGCCCCCCAAAGAAAAATCGATGAAAAGAGCGAAACTCACTCCGAGAGATACAGAGAGAGAGTGAGAGAGAGAGAGAGAGTTGACCTCGTCGCGTTCGTTTGTTGAATCGCTGTTCTGCAATGATGTTCGTGGGGCTTGCTTTGTCTGTCTTTCTTCCCCTTTGTGGTCTAAACTGCAAAACGATAATCTCCAACAGTTCGCCTTAAAAGTGCAAGATTGAGGAAGGGGGGGGGGGGGAGTTATCCGGTGCGCCACCGTCGATCGTGCGCTCAGCGCGAATCGACGGCCCTCGCTCGCCCGTTCGCCGCCGCCGTCCCTCGCGAGCTAAGCGTGGGCGGCGGAGCGCCCCCCGCGGGGTGTGCCGATTTCTAAAGAAGCGAACCAGGAATGCTCTTTCCCATTTCTGGGGGGGTGCCGCGGGAGCAACATGCAAAGTGTGGGTTAATTCAAACAAAGAAAAGCATAAATTATACGTGGAATAATAATTCTGGCTCGAACTTTTTTTTTATTTTATAAAAAAGCATTAATTTTAGGTTGAGCGATAATTCTGGGCCCGACTTTTTTTTGTCTCGTAAAAAATCACAAACTTTCATTCTAATCTTAAATCTTGACCCCCCGTTGACTTTCTATCTGAAGTCGTCATTGTTTGAGAAAAAAAGATTATGACGGTGAGCTTGGTGAATCTCTTTCATGGTGTCTATCGACAGGCAGTGGTCAACATCTTCAGATTACGACAAAACGACGAAATCTGACTAGAAAGATTCAATCTGGAGATATTTTTGACTTGCCGGTAAAGTGAAGGAAACGAACAGTTTTACTGTTATTATTCAAGTTGCGGCTAGAGAATAAAATAATGAATAGTATTTTAAATCCAGTCAACAAACCACGTGAATTTATTGCTAAAATGGAATAGTCAAGTTGGATAATCAATGGTTCTAAGTCTATAGAAGCCAGATTTGGGATTTAAGTGAAAGTTGATGCTTTTTTACAAAACAAAAAAAAGGTTGAGGCCATAATTGTCACTCAACCTAAAATTAATGCTTTTTTACGGGACAAAAAAGGGTTCCGGCTTGAATTGTCTCTCGACATAAAGTTGATGCTTTTTTTTAAGGGTTAATACCATGAAAAACCCTAAACTGGTACATCTGTGACAATTTTACCTTGAACTATTTTTCTGATCACAAAAAATCTCAAATTGGTACACATGTAACAAATTTACCCAAAACTATTTTTTTGACCATCAAAAGTCCTAAACTAGTATACTTATGACAATTTTACCCCGAATTATTTCTTTGACCACCAAAAACCCCGCACTGGTACACTTGTGACAATTTTATCCCGAACTAATTTTTTGAGTACTAAAAACCCTAAACTGGTACATTTGTGACAAATTTATCCTTTTTTAGTATCCGCTAAATTATACTAATATCACAAAAAATCACAAATTGGTAAACATGTGACAAACAAATGGGTAAAATTCAAAACCGGTACACATGTCAATTACCACGTGTCATTAAACTTAGCAATTTGATAGTAAAAATTAACAAAAACAAACGGAGGGTAAATTTATCACAGGTCTACCAATTTGGGGTTTTTGGTGGCCAAAAAATTAGTTCGGGGGTAAAATTGTCACAGGTATACCAGTGTGAGATTTTTTATGGTAAAAAAAATAGTTCGGGATAAAATTGTCATAGGTGTACCAGTTTAGGGTTTTTTGTGATAAAAAAATATTTTGGGGTAAAATTGTCACAGATGTACCAATTTAAGGTTTTTCGTGATATTAACCCTTTTTTTAATTAGGCCGAGTGTTGCGGACAAGAATCGCCTGGGGAAACGGCTTTGCCTAAAACATGAAGATCTCCAATCATGGCTTGCGATGGAATTTCACCTTTACAGTATATACACGGGAGAGTAGTGCTATACAGTATACGATATGTAGTGTCGTCCCAATGGATCGATGTACTTGTTAATGTGGTACAAGATTCCGTGGTGGTTTTTACCGGCAGATGGTGTCTGGGGAAATCGCATCGCGAATGCAATCGGTGTCCGGGGAACATTTTAATCGGTTCGGTCGAGTCGCGAGCCTTTACCCAAATAGCAATCCGGGTCCACGCCTTTTTTAATCGGTTCGATTGAGTTCTGAACCGAAAAAAGTTACGTCAGGAGTGCAATTTAAAGATACCGCAGCGTAACCAATTTTGAAACTAAGTGTAGGTAAGTTTAGGAACCGTTCATCGAGAGGGCGCAGTTGCGGTTTTTGAAAAATGCAATGACTCGATTGACTTAATTGCCCTCCGAATCAGCGCCGTGTAACTTTGAATAATTAAAGCATTGGGTCCGTGGAAAGGATGGCCCAAGCAACAATATCACAGTCTTCTCCATTGACTACAAACATACCCCCACAGAAATTAAGAGCAAGCGAAAAAGAATGCCGTAATTGCCGTTGATTTTGATTTTAACAGAACCTTAATTTCCATCTACGGGAAGTTGATACGACTGGGTTCGTGACAATGGCAAAAGCGAAGATTCTTGTAGTGTCGCGTTGGGGATAAGTGCGAGAGATGCAGAAGGAATGATACGACTGATTCGCGAGAGTAGGGTTGAGATGTTTGTGTCGGGAATTCAAGGATGCGATGGTTATCGTCCTAGAGGATCTCTGAAGGCCGGGTTGTCGAGCTAGACTATGCATAGTGCGGTCAATTGCGAAATATGCGATATGCTGTACTGCTGGGAAGGCTGACTCGATGTTCCAACTCATAGGACGACCCCCGGGCTAAGCTTTCGGCTTTGTGATGCGTCAATCAAATTCCACTTTAGGTTCATGAATCACATGACTTTGCTTGGCTGCCGTTGGTACGACGTCGACTGGGGCGTCACATCGAGGCTCGTACCGATCACACGCGAACAATTTCCGGCCACAAATCTCCGGACCGCCTACAGCGAAAAGCTCCCCTCGTCGCCACGATTGGTCGTGCTTTCACACGTAAGTCCGTCGCCGTACGAGGATACTTCGCGTTCTCACGTTAGAGAAGGGCATACAGAGAAAAGTGGGAGTGGCTTTTCGCTTGATGCGATGTGTTGGAATGGAAAGGGACGACCAAGTGGGATTTGATTTGAGAACGTGTTGGAAAATTTATGGGAATCGCCCACCGTCGCCGACCAACATGTCGGTAGGCACAGGGATGTGGAAAAGAATCGGGTCCCGTCTAGATTGCTCGGAATCGGATCGAAACTGGTGATTTTTAAGGGAACCGGTCCGGTTCCTTATTCCAATTTTTTGAAACCGATGGGTATCAGTCCGATTCCCGATTCCCGATGTGGAACCACCCACCCGAACCGGACTGGACTGGTAATATAACAATATATTTATATTTTTTTAATTTTTAATTAAAAATTCTGACAACAAAATTAAAAAAATAAAATAAAATAGGAGAGTTGTTGTTTTGTTTGCTTGTTGACTATTGTGAACTTATGGCAAACTCCCACGTGTAATATATTATATAGGCTACGGATGTATTTGTTGTGAAACTTGTGAAGTTGTGAACTTTGTGACGAATATTGTTGTGAACACAACCCATCAATAGGCAAGAAGTAGACCGGTCGATTTTTTAATTTGTCAAGGGAAACTTAGTGGAACCGGTTCCATGGACCCACCCGGAAACCGAACCGAACCAGCGATTCGATTCTTGGGTGGGTCCATGGAACCAATGAGCGGTTCTCGGTTTTAATTTTTTGGAACCGATCCTTAGCAGACAGTCCACGATTCCAGAATGAGAATCGCCCATCCGGACCATGCTCACCCCTTAAGTAGGCATGTAAAGTCCAGCGCATTGGAGTGCCTAGAATTAGAATCTAATTGGCCCATATGAATTTGGGCCCAAAAGCATTGTACAAACCAAAAGAATTTACCTGCAAATTAGAGGGACATGTAGTTTTTTCCTATGTCTAAGCTTTCTGACGTGACATTATCGAAAGGTTGACGCGCAACGAAAAGATTAATCTCGATGCCGTTTTGAATTATAGTTTCATTGACGAGATTGTCATTTTCTCCCCGCAATGTCCCTGCCACGCCCCTAACCCCAACCTACCCCTTCTCACTCTCTAAAAGGCTGCCAATGGGAACCCGAGCGAGCACAAATTGAAGTTCACCTGAAAAGCTGCATGGAAGGCGGAAGGGTCACGGCCTCTCCGTCTCGCCACCCCGAGATCTCAGCTTGTGAATCCGCGCGACTTTAGATTCAAGGTCACTCGAGGCCCGGAATCAGAGTCGATGATGACCCTCCATGGATTCGCCTACATAAGCCGCGGCTAAAGTTGCAAGTTGCCGAGAGAGAGAGAGGTGGAGATCATGGAACATGATTGATTGAAAATATCTTTTTGATCAAAATAGCATAATACCCACAACGTTTAAGACCGTGACCCACTCCTGCCTGTCTCTGTTCCCCCGTCCTTTCCTAAGTCAAAGGAGGGACCATATAAATTGAATGCAGAGGTTGAGGTCACATCATCTGAACCGAAAAGTCCCACCACATTCCAACGACCCGGCCCAAGTAAAATTTGCTCTGTCCATGTACCGGAACCAGGTCCATGTTGGGCTTATCTAGCCCAACTTCAATCTCAATCCGAAACAAAGCCCAAATGAGAAACGAATCTGCCGGTCTTGATGCTTGCTATTTCCCTACCGGGAAAATGACTCGAGTGATCCATGAACTTTAATCAAATATGTAATATAGTTCATGAATTTTTTATTTATGCAATGTGCAATGTCGGACTTTTGGTAATGTCTAGTCGCTAAACTATTTGAAAATATTGAATATTGTCTCTGAACTTGAATTAATGGATAGATAACATCGAACATTTTTACATAGTTCAGGGACCATATTGAACATGTACCAAAATTCTAGGGATCGCATTGAAAAAATTAAAAGTTCGGAGACCACGTTACATATCGAGTTAAATTTTAAGGACCAAATTGAACAAATTAAAAGTTCATGGACTATATTGCACATCCGGACAAAGTTTAGGGTCAAAATTTCACATTGGACTGAAGTTTAGGGACCGTTTGTGTAATTATTTATTTTCCTTTTCTTCTGCATCCCACCTCGAAGCAGAAAGCAGCTCTGCTTTGGCTGCTTTGCCTTCAATGGCTAACTTACCTTGCACTCCAAGCATTTGCGAATAAGAACCAAGACCTACTCGATTCAATTTGCTTCGCACCAACTCAAGCCCCCATGAAGAGACCCTCCACCATCTTCCTCCCTTCAGCTACACCCTCACTTTCCATCTCTTTCACTCTCTCCCCGCAATTCATACTCACTTCCTTCTATAAAGCCAGACCCACCAAACATCCCTTCATCTCATTCACATTCGCATTCCTCTGGTCAGCTTTCGCAAGAGAAATGGAGGGCATCAAGTGGTCGCTTCTCGTGGCGATGCTGCTGCTGTCGCCCCTCGTCGTGATCGGGGACGACGACGCGGCGGCGGTGAAGCCGGTGGTGAAGATAGTGAAGGGGAAGAAGGTGTGCAGCAAGGGGTGGGAGTGTAAGGGGCTGTCGCCGTACTGCTGCAACAGCACCATCTCCGACTATTTCCAGGCGTACCAGTTCGAGAACCTCTTCTCCAAGAGGAACTCGCCCGTGGCCCACGCGGCCGGCTTCTGGGATTACCACTCGTTCATCACGGCTGCCGCGGAGTACCAGCCCCACGGGTTCGGGACCACCGGCGGGAAGCTCACGGGGATGAAGGAGGTCGCCGCGTTCCTCGGCCACGTCGGGAGCAAAACATCTTGTGAGCAAAACCCGATTCCGAACTTCATACATCAATCACTTTACTCGTGAGCAAAGCATCTTATGATCTTGATTTTCGTTCTTGAAATCCAGGTGGGTATGGAGTAGCGACGGGAGGGCCACTGGCATGGGGGCTTTGCTACAACAAGGAGATGAGCCCGAGCCAATCCTACTGCGATGATTACTACAAGTACACGTACCCTTGCACTGCTGGTGTTGAATATTACGGCCGTGGCGCCATCCCCATTTACTGGTAATTGCCATATTCACATGGTTCATCGTACACCTCTTAATGTACATAAGTTCGAGATGAAAGATATCGAAAATAGAGGCGCGATCGTTTAGCAGTTCAAGCCTGAAATTCGACCTATCACCTTTTTTCGCACGTGGTTGTTAGCTCACGACAGGCTTGACTGGAAAGATGAAGCCCGCTAAACGACGGGCGAGCTGAATCAGTTGGTAAAGTCTCGATTTAGATTAACATCGTTTAATCTTACGATCCCAAAATTTTTAAGACATAATACCAATCTTAATTAAGTTGCAAGTTTGTTAGAATCTTTGGGGATTTCTAATGTTAATCGATAACATCATAGGACCAACGTGATTGTGTAGATCATATCGATTAGATCATCGGTTGATGTGATACCAAGGTTAAGGCATGTGCTATGCGGGTGCCATAATTAGGTAATTGTGCTTTGAAAGAAAATGAGTAATTATGTATGAAATAGGTGGGTATAAGAAAGTTCGGAAAGTCTAGTAGTAAGAAGAGATAAAGAAAGTGGATGGTTTTCATTGAATGGGCGTGAGAGAAAAAAAGCCAGGGTGATTTAGGAAATATAAAAAATGAGACCAATCTAAATTTCAAATCTCTATATTTTGAGAAGATCTTACATATAATTTTACTTCTAGAGATCATATTGGTCATCAAAGTACCAATTTTACATAATTAGTTGCTTTCATACGAGCATTTGTATTTGACGTGTATTGACAATCGTTAAGAAGTCATGTCGATCTTCAGTTCCACATTTAACTTCTGTAATTGTTCCTGGAAATTTTGATTTGGCGTTGGGCTGAGTCTCTTCTTGCCTGATTATGCCGTATGTGTTAGGAACTACAACTATGGAAAAACGGGGGAGGCCCTGAAGGTGGACCTGCTGAGCCACCCGGAGTACATCGAGAACAACGCCACGCTGGCCTTCCAGGCCGCGATCTGGCGGTGGATGACGCCGGACAAGAAGCACCAGCCCTCGGCCCACGACGTGTTCGTCGGTAACTGGAAGCCCACCCGGAACGACACCCTGGCCAAGCGGGCCCCCGGGTTTGGCGCCACCATGAACATCCTCTACGGGGAGGATGTCTGTGGCAAGGGCGACGACGAGCACATGAACAACATGATCTCCCACTACCAATACTACCTTGACCTGATGGGCGTTGGCCGTGAGGAGGCCGGGCCGCATGAGGTGCTCAGCTGCGGGGAGCAGGCCGCCTTCAACCCGTCGTCGGCAACGTCGGCATCCTCGTCCTCGTCTTCTTGAGCTCCGGCGAGCGATGTGTTTTGTCATTGTATAGAAATGAATAGGAAATTTAAACAAGAGTGTGGGGGAAGGAAAGAATAAATGATGCAGAGAGATTTTTGTAATTGTGCTCAAGTTTGGCGACCGATTCGGAAAGTGTATTCAAAGTTGTGAATTTCCAAGATAATATGATATCTAATCCGATTTATCATTGCATTTTCAGAGACACTTGTTGTTAAAGGGAAGCAGACTTATCGCTAATTATGGTTTAGTTGCTAAATGTCATTAGTAGGATATCCTCTTCGGTGTTTGACGTGGTGTTTCATGATCTAACTCTGTCTAATTTGGAAAAATTCCATGTCGGTATAATTTCTAGAATTTCAAAATTGCCGTGAATTTATATATATAAACATTCATAAGTAAATAATTATCTTGAGACCATTATTTTAAAAATATGTACATCATGAAATATAACCTTCTGAACATTGATTTATCTTATTATAAACTTCATCAATGCTTAAGAATTCTTACTTTATAACTTAGTATCGTCTTTACTTCAACAGCTATTCATAAAATATAAAATCGTGATGGTTAACTCTAGAATTATATGAGTCTAAGAATTGCCGTCTGATATAACTTCGATACAGGAATTTGTTCAATCAACTTCAAAATGCAGCCTTACATTTAGAAAAGTTTAGCATTATTTTTAATTGATAAGAACTATCATGTCCTGTAACTTAGATTTAAGACTTTGTTCTTCGCCAACTTGGAAATTCATCATGACTTTTGGTGCTGAGAATGTTAGATGCAAATTAGGCATTTCCTCGCATTAGAGATTTGCTAAATTTATGCTGAGTTTGGCCGTTCAGATTTTTTGTCAAATATGATATAGTTCGGATAAAATAATGATGAAATTTGTAATGTCTCGTAAGACGTTTGGTATATGTCCAAACATGGATACAGGATAGTAAAAGAGAAGCAAGAAGAAACCTACCACTCTCGACCACTGCCAACCGCGCATTCACCTTCACACCGCACCCCAACGACGTCACCCAGATGAAGGGCCACCGACTTCCTCCGAGAGTTCTTCAAGGAGTCCAAGAGGTTGCGGTTCCTTGCCGACCCCACCGTCTTTACTTCGCGAGGTGAATCTCAACATCCACCTGATCAAATCATCAATCATAGTCATCCTCATAATTCTTTTGGCCGAATCCTCCCGGACCAACCCTGCTTCTCCCCATCTTCCTACCTTTCTTTTTCTTCGAGGCCTCTTCCTTCTTGCTAAATTGACTGGACGGACTACATTTGAATTTCGCACAAAGGTTTAGGACTAAATTATCAAAATTGAAAAGTTTAAGATTAAATTGATATATGTATAATCAGTTTAGGAATTGTTGGGTAATTTTCACCTAAAATGACCATCGAAAGCAAATTAGTAAATCTCACACATGAGATAGCCACATATGTCGCATGAGCTTTATATACATATAAATTTAAATTGAAAGGAAGCGTGTACTTATGTAAGTGGAAAAAGAAAGTGGTGCCTTGCAATTAAGGGAGAGTGATATGCACTGATGCTTTGCATTTGAGAGGTAGTTCGGGAGATAGCGAGTGCATTATTCCTTGCAAAAACAAGCCCTATCATCCCTCCTGCTCAACAAAGATGAAGGGAGAATTTTTGCAAAATCAAGAAAAAAAATTTTTAGGTAGCTAGTCTCCACTCTTTTCTGCATATAGGACCCCTCTCAGTTGAAAACTTCTTGCTTGATTGCACTTTTCAAGCACTCATGCTATAATTGCGCGTTGCACCGAACTTAGAACAGAAAACGCTCTTACATCCTCATTTCATGGAGCGGATGAATCTTGATCGATCTCTTCACCTAATCGATATTATCTTATGAAAGACCCCGACCCTAATATCCGTCTCATCATATATTCTTATCCAAGATGCTATGGAACTGTCAATCATGCTGTGAACATCACAAGCAGTGTTCGTGCAATTAGAGATGGATAAAGTTTCCAAATTAGAAGGAAATCAAAGCAATAGGAGGATGCTAATTGGAGGATAAGGGCAAGGTGGCTACCGAAAAAACCCCACAAAAGTGGTTCCATTGCATTCATGGCAGGCCTATCTGATCTTCCTTGTGATATTCCCCTGGATAAGAATGTTATATCCAACCACATACGCCTCCCATTCCTCTGTTGGATTTTTTTGAAATGCATATGCACTGCCCCCTTTTATCTATCACATCCCAATCGATGTGTTGGTCCCATCCATGCATGAACCACCACAAGCACTTTTTGAATTTCTGTGTCGTGCACAACCGTGTTGAAGTTCTCTTCACGCATAATTTGGGACGACGATATGTATAACGATTTCGGAAAAAAAGTAGGTAGTGCTTGCTCTTAGAACTAGTTACCCTTTGAAAAACACGATGCGTGTTCACTCAACAGAGCTATATCGTTGTCATTCTCATCCAAAAATGGGTTGGCACAATCCCAAAATGATCTGGATAGATGGGTCCTCATAGTTGATCAGATATCGGTTGATAATGGAGCCGATTTCATTGACCCACTTGGGGCCACATATTAGCCAATAGACATTTATATGGCCATGAACTCTGTCGCCTTCAGGTCTCCAATCATGCATGGACTTTTCCACGTAATTGTATGAGACCGGCCACTAGGAAGCAGAGCTTAAGAGAGTTTTTAGTTTGCAAGAGCCACACGCAAACACTAACCCAATCTTTATCAAAATGTATGAAGCAAATCATAGGAAATGAGTCATACATAGCTTAACGGTCATCAAGGCTTGCCACTGGTGTCTGCTGAGTGAGGATTGAGGAGGTGGCCGATAGAGATCTGGAGAAAAAATCTTGACTTGATGATGGAACTCCTTTCTAGTACTTAGATATGAGACTTTTCTATTATTTAACGATTCTTTTTTATCATTATTTTTTTTTACTAAATCTCGTATAATAAAGGAGACACGAGTTGGTATTGTTGGTCGCTCATTTCCATCATATAGTTGGTGTGGCATATAAAAAGATAATTACGAAATATGAGGTATATATCCGGTATCTAGTTATGTATAAGATTAAATGTGAGTTTCGATTGGTTAGACTGTTAATTTCTCATCAAAATGATTGAATATTATATATGTTTTTTCAATTTAGAAATTTAAACTTTTGACTGTACAGTTGCAAACGCTAGAGATACTCAAATGAATGAAAATGAATCGAAGTTTCACAACCCAAACACTAGAGATCAGTCGATCGGTTTCTTGAATTCTTCGTTGGAGTAGGAATTGCAGCAGGCGTTTGGGGATATGACAGAACACAAATTGGCATGTAAAGCTTTTTAACAGAACTTGCTCTGGTCTGCTTGGTTGTAGTTTCTTGTTTCATATGACAAATGTTATAAAAGGTTGTAAAGAAGCCAACAGAAAAGCTGAAATCGAGCATGGACACTGCTGCAGGCCCAGACACCAACCACAATAACTGAATAACTGGGGTCGACGACAGAAGGGAGGGGTTCAGTGCCGAAGATTTCTGATGGAGTTCAACAGAGACCCATCATTTAAGCTTCATAACCATCTCATCTCTTTGTATTCAAATCGCTCTTGAGGATTCTAGGGCAACAGCAAGAGTCGCTACAAGCATGAGACTTCATTTATTATTTGCCTACAGATAGGCAGTTCTCTTATGTTACTCCTACGTACACAAGTACTTGGATGAATAGATGCAAAGAAGACACGTAGAAATCACGAGAGAATAGATGCATAGTCAACTTTTAATGCTCTTCAAGCAATACAGGCACCGAACGCAGAATTTTGGGTCTAGGATGAGATACAGAGACTGTTATAATCTTTGAATTGAGAAGTGTGTGATAAAGAAAATTTATAAAATGTATCTTAAAGTATAGTGAATATCAAATAAATTATGCACAAAGTAGTCACGCATACCCATCACATGAAGGCTAAATAAATTGATGAAGACCTTATAAATTGCGTGAACTCTATGCACATCCGTAAACAATAGTCGAAACCGAAGACAAATAGAGCCATAATAAACCCACCCGTAGGTGGCGCAGTTGGTTTGAGCTCTCCCGCCATCGCAGGAGGTGAGCGGTTTGAAACTCTGCGTCGCTAGCGATTTAAGTGGGGGGTCCTGGCGGTGGGTTGATGGACTAGCCTTCCCCCGGATTTAGTACCGAATAGCCTGTCGGGCGAAAAGGAGGTTCCCGGGTCATCAAAAAAAAAAATAGAGCCATAATATATTTAGTGTAGTCGTTTGCTCTTTGCAAAATGAAACACATGCGAAAACAAGAATTGTTCACCGATTGCGAAGCTATCGATTTCCATGTCCTATTGGAACACTTTCCATGTCTGATCATCCCCAAAGAAGAAGATTCTCCTCCATTGCACAGCCATCTAAGGGAAAATTCTAAAAGAACGAAGTTGATTGCCGCATAAAAGTTAAGCAAAAAAATGAACAAAAACCAAAAGAAGAATCACATGGGACACAAACTTTCTCATTCACGGCATCCAGCATGGACTTCTGTCGTGGCTTGAGCGTTAGCTGGTGTTCAAATTCATTAATTAATCAAATCTAGCTATTAGCAATAGGTTAGACGAGAATCTTCTTCTTGCTTCTATTGTGTGTACCAACATAGAAAACGCGAAATGTAGCTTTCGACTGACCCATCTAAACCATCTACTAATCATATGATCAATATAGCAAAAATTGGAACCTACCCAGACGCCACCATAGTCACCAGAACTGATAAATTATAAAGAAAATGGTATGATTAAATTACTTCCCTTGAAGGGTACGTGAGCAACTTCAAAAATTTTCAGTTTTTAATTTTATTTTTTGGAAGCCAAAGCATCTACGAGAGGAGAGTTCACAAGAGGTAAAGGCAAACGAGTCAGTCAAAGAGACAAAAACATGACCAAAACGTTTCATCCTTTGGTAGAACAACCCTGTGGTCACGGGGGTGCAGTAAGTCATGCTGCCCCTTCACGAGCTTTGACAAGAGTTTCCTCACTCCAATGATCTCGAAAAACAAAAGCAACTTCGCGAACCCGCCAACCCTAACTCTGCCGCTCTTTTTTACCTCACAGGGGGTCGGGAAATTCTCGTCGGTGTGCCGTATTCGTAGTTTGTAATTTACGTAAACATCGATTACTTTGCATCTTGTACTTGATAGGAGAAGGCTACCCCGCCAGAAAACGCGCTTATTCGTATCGCTACGTAACTATAGGAGTTTGGAGTATGGCTATATCAACAAATGGTTAGGCAAAGAGGCTAGGTTTTGAAGTACGGTTAGGGAAAGAAAGGAAAGGCTAAGCACGCTTGGGCTCACTAGTCGTTTGCATGATTGAGTCGACCAACTAATAATGCATGCTACATCAATCTAAAGCACAGAAATTATGCTACATGATTGTACGGGAAATCGGTATTTTTCTTCGGTTTATTTTTGCCATTTTTCGAGATCGATCTCGAGAGCTCGTATGATTTGCGAAATATGATTAAAGAACACGATTTTTGCAAATATTCAAGACTCGATCGATTAATTCACAATGTTAATAGAAAAGAGAGAGTATGAGATAGACTAAATAAATATTTTTTCCCATTTTAATTTAGAGAAAAGGGATGCCAAAAATAAAAATAAAAATAAAAAACAACGTGGGATGGTGCGGCTAATGTGACGGTCGGCTCTCTATCTCCCCCCCAATAGCATGCCAGGGAAAAAGTTCGACTCCGTGACCACGCTTTTTTATTTTTATTTTTTACCAACATTCTCTTATTTAAAAATAAATATATAAATAAAATAAATTATTTCCAATTTTATTTTCCATAGGTTATGGCCAATAATTGACATTATTCATTTCGGGCTCTTTCCGTATACACACCCACTCACCAGTGACGCAAGCACGGTATCGTATCGGAACTATTATTTCAACTCGTAGATTAAGTTTATCAAAGTGTGGAATCCCATCATTGAAATACAAGATTTTTTAAATATTGGATTCTAATTTCGTGTCTCATTTAAATTTGTCGAAAGTAATTTTTCCGAGTCATTTGTCTAATTTTGTGCCCCGCAAAATATTTGATGAGACCGAGCTAATATACTTGCTTAAAACGAGCTTTCATAATCCGATCTTTCCGATTTACCGCGTGGGTAATCAAAGTACATATTACATATTGCTCGATGCGATGATGTATTACAATCAAAAGGGTATATATACTTCGACGAAAGAAAAGATCATATATACTCAATCGATGCATACGAGAATTGAGGAATCTAAACTTGACGAGATAATTAGCTGTCCCAATCTAACAAGAACACTACCTATTCGGGAAATAACGAAACATCAAATAATATCACTAAATATATAGTAATATATCTACCAATATTCTCTCAAAACACTCACGCACACACTCTTTATCTTGTTCTATCTCTATACTTTGGATAAGTAAGTGAGTGCACACAATCTTTCTTTTTATCTTTCTAGCTAGCTATATACACACTCTTTCTGTCTCTGTCTCTCTCTCGAACAGCTTCTTCCATCACCGGTCGACGTGGAAACCCAATCATCAGACCTGTTTCATTCGCCATCGTCGTCGCCAACCTGTGAACGCAACCTTTCCTCCCTATAAATACTCGACAATAATCCCGTAATAATACCACGAGAGACAGTTTTTATCTTAACACCATTATCGCTCTTTTCGCCGAAAAGAATGGTCCAAAAAAAGCTCACCACCACCACCAAGCTCTCACTCCCACATGCCGGCGCCGCCGCCAAAACCACGCTCCCGTTCCTCGTCGTCATCCTCATCCTTGTCCTCTTCACTCCAACTTCGTGGGCTCGTGCCCCGTTCGCATGCGACCCGCGGAATGGGTTAACCCGGGGCCTGAGGTTCTGCAGGGCAGGCCTGCCGATCCACGTGCGGGTGCGGGACCTCCTCGGGCGGCTGACGTTGCAGGAGAAGATCCGGCTGCTCGTCAACAATGCGGCTGCCGTGCCGAGGCTGGGCATCCAGGGGTACGAGTGGTGGTCCGAGGCGCTCCACGGGGTCTCCAACGTCGGGCCCGGGACCAAGTTCGGTGGCGCCTTCCCCGGGGCCACCAGCTTCCCCCAGGTCATCACGACCGCCGCGTCGTTCAACGCCACGCTCTGGGAGGAGATCGGACGGGTAAGAGCTGCTTATTTCTCTGCATTCATCAATCTAATTATTCAATAATATAAGGAAAAGTCTGTTTTTTTTATGTCCCTCGAAGTTTTCTATGTTAATATTCCTAAACCAACCAGCTCTTCGCAACTCTCACCCTTTCATGTCTCGCCGAACAGAGAGCTTTGACATATAGAAAGGCCCGATAGCTTCTCCTTACCAACTAGACACTCTTTACGAAATTTGTGATAGAATACAAAGTTAACATAAGAAGTAGGGTTTTCTTATTTTTTGGCCGTGCTATAGGTAGGGTTTGGTTGGTGACAAATGGACAATCAAGCTGCTTGATATAATAAATTCTAGCATCATAAATATTAAGTTCGATGGTGTCGAATTGCAGCACATGCATGCATGCATACATCCAAAATACAAATGATTCCATGAAAAAAGCTGTTTTATATTATTTCTTCTCCTGTTGGACCCGTGAAAGTGTTTTGCCACCAGAAGCAATGTCTTGTAATGGCAGCTCATGCCATCCCTTTTCGTTTAGGAGAGGAGAATCTTCTCCCCTTTAATGAGTTTTAGAAGATAGGATTGTGGGCAAAAAGTCTCTTTCTTTGAAGTAAATCTCCCCCTTTACTATTCTTTGGGACCACCTCATGGTTCTTAGTCGAAAATCTCATCATAAGGGCATGAAAAACCTTGTCTCAACAGCGTCAAATGTGTCAAATGTGCCAAGCCAAAGAGTCTACCGTACTTCCCAACAAGGGTTAGTTGTGTCCTTGTGAATGACAGAAAGCATGCGTCCAATCTAGTTCTTTTTCAGGAAAAAGTAATATGTCAAGTTCACGCTAAGGAAAGGAAAATATACGGCATTGGCAGTGCTAGTCACATGTTTTTATTTATTATTTTTACATTTTAATTTCGAACCTATATGTATTAAAGAACTTTTGAGAGGGACCATTGCTGAAAGGAACTTGAATTCTGGGCAGAAAAAAGTTAGGTAAAACTTTGTCCCGTAGCAAGCAAGTTGCGTCGGCAGTGTGGAGTTTTTTCATCACTCAAGTTGAGGAAGATGACTGCAGTACTAGCAGAGCTGAAACCCAGAAGATTTTAAGTCCTTCACCCGATATCTTTAGGGCGGAGAATCAAATCTTATGGCAAAAACCCTAGTTTGCCTTTCGCCTTCGGATCATTGTCCGATCATAGTGAGGTCGTGTACTGGAGATTCGATGCGTTTGCGACCTTATAATCAATTATGCTTTTGTTGTGATCAGATGATTATAAGATCACAAGTCACTTTTTGAATGAAAGGGGCTATTGAATTATTAGTAGTTGAGTGAGACGAGAGTCTTGAGTCGGGGCCATTCTACCTTTTTCATCAAATCAGTGCTAAAGGACAAGGTCTTTCTTCAAAGCTACTAGGAACTAAAGTGAGAGTTTGCTTAACTAACTTGGCTTTCACGCTTAGGGCTAAAGCAATTGGCGAAAAGACATAAGATGAAGCTAGGCCTTTCGGCTGTTGCGCTCCCTTGCACCTGTAATTCATCAATGATTCGACTTGCATGATCAGCAACGCATTTGATTATCATATGTTAACGCACAGAAATAATCACAACCATCGATCACAATAGCAAATATTGAAATGCTCCCGTGATTCTTGAATGCAGGTGGTATCGGATGAGGCGAGGGCCATGTACAACGGAGGGACAGCGGGGCTGACGTACTGGAGCCCGAACGTGAACGTGTTCCGAGACCCTAGGTGGGGGCGGGGCCAGGAGACGCCGGGCGAGGATCCTGTGATGGCTGGGAAGTACGCGGCGAGCTACGTCCGGGGGCTTCAAGGCAACGTCGGCAACAGGTTGAAGGTCGCGGCGTGCTGCAAGCATTACACCGCCTATGACCTCGACAACTGGAACGGCGTGGATCGATACCATTTCAATGCCCGGGTAAGTCGGAAAAAGGATAAATTAAAAAGAAGAGCTGTTCGAAGAATCAAACGATGAGAAGAATAATCAAGAACTGATGTTTAGCATCCATTTTAATTAGATCTGTCCACAAAAGATTAAGCAAATGGGATGCTAATAATCATAATTGATATTAGCAACAGATTCTCAATCGGTCATCAGCCCTCGAAGAAGGGGTTTTTTCTTCAAGGTAATTTTCGATTGGCTAGGATGACTAGGATGCTTCTTAGGGATTGGATAGGCCTGATGGGAGAGCCTCGAATTTGGCCTATGTTCGTTTCCACGTTGGCAATTTTCGATTGGGTTCTCTTTGTCTTTAGCTAAACCTAGGATATAGCAATGTGAAAACGATTCTTGGGGTGGTAGTAATTTCATTCCCATGTAATGTATCTCACCCCTTTTCTATCTTGCCTTGTTCAATTCGGGTCACACTCGCTCTAATCATAGAAAATACGTACACATTACAAATTTCGATACCCACGAAAGAACATGATAGTGTTTCAACCGAATAACTAATTCGCATAGGGAAAATTTCTCTATCTGTTTGAAAAAATTTACAAAAATGTCGCGCTAGGAGATTCGGGTGTTTTTTCGACCGTGTAAAACTGCTCATCAGTAAATTGTGCTCGTCAAAGTGTTTGTGACTATGTTAATATTAGATGGGAAAGTGAAAATTATGAAAAATTTTGTAATTTCTTTTTTTTTTTAATTATAGGTGAGCAAGCAAGATTTGGAGGACACGTACGACGTGCCGTTCAAGGCGTGCGTGGTGGACGGGAAGGTGGCGAGCGTGATGTGCTCGTACAACCAAGTCAACGGCGTCCCCACGTGCGCTGACCCGAACCTCCTCAAGAACACCATCCGCGGTCAGTGGCGTCTCAACGGGTGAGCACCGGCCGTCGGATTTGTACAAAACGAAACCGCCGAGCTTTCCAGAGTCATCCTAACGGACGGCTCCGATTTACGGTTCATTAACGCTCGTGATTTCGGTTGGGTTTTTGATCAGGTACATCGTCTCGGACTGCGACTCGGTCGGGGTGCTGTACGAAAGTCAACACTACACCGCCACGCCGGAAGATGCGGCCGCCGACACCATCAAAGCAGGTTCATTTTCTAACATCGATAGGTTTCCGGCTGTCCGAATTGTTTGCTGCTAGGATCGAATCAAGTTCGTCTAAAGACATGGGGGCCTTTCCGGGGTTGAAAATGTTGCGCGCAGGCTTGGACTTGGACTGCGGGCCCTTCTTGGCGGTCCACACGGAGGAGGCCATAAGGGGAGGGAAGCTCGCGGAGGCCGACGTGGACCTGGCCCTGGCGAACACGATCACGGTGCAGATGAGGCTGGGCATGTTCGACGGAGAGCCGTCGGCGCAGCCGTACGGGAACCTCGGGCCGCGGGACGTGTGCACTCCGGCCCACCAGCAGCTAGCCCTCGAGGCCGCGCGCCAGGGCGTCGTGCTGCTCAAGAACCAGGGGCAGGCTTTGCCGCTCTCTGCTAGGCGTCACCGCACCGTCGCGGTCATCGGACCGAATTCGGATGTTACCGTGACGATGATTGGGAATTACGCAGGTACACGTAATTTGATCGTACATCATGTTTGCTTAGTGCTTTTGCGCTTATTAAGCGCCTAGCTCTTGCCATTTAAATTCGATGCAGGCATCGCATGCGGCTACACCACTCCCTTGCAAGGAATGGGGAGGTACAGCCGGACGGTCCACCAACAAGGATGCGCCGGCGTTGCCTGCAACTCGAACCAGCTTTTTGGGGCCGCCGAGACCGCGGCTCGGCAAGCCGACGCCACCGTCCTAGTCATGGGGCTAGACCAGTCCATTGAAGCAGAGTTCAGAGACAGAGCTGGGCTGCTCTTGCCAGGACATCAGCAGGAGCTCGTGTCAAGGGTGGCCATGGCCTCCAGGGGCCCGACCATTTTGGTCCTGATGAGCGGCGGGCCTATCGATGTGTCCTTCGCGAAGAACGATCCGCGGATCGCTGCCATATTGTGGGCCGGGTATCCGGGTCAAGCCGGTGGGCAAGCCATAGCCGATGTCCTGTTCGGAACAGTTAATCCAGGTACTCTTTTCAAATTTCAATTCCTCATGCACTGTACTTGCATTGAAAATTAACATTGGAGAACAAGTCTGATGCTTCTGGCAATCCTAAGTGAATCTTATGGCTACTTCAGCCGGTGACAGATTCAATTCAATTCCAGTTCACGAGAAGACTCTAAAAATATGTCTTGTTTCCCATTTCTAGGAGGAAGGCTTCCTATGACTTGGTACCCACAGGAATATGTTGCCAAGATTCCTATGACAAACATGAACATGAGGGCAGACCTGGCGAGAGGCTATCCTGGACGGACCTACCGCTTCTACAAAGGCCCGGTCGTGTATCCCTTCGGGCACGGCATGTCCTACACCGCTTACAGGCACTCGCTAGTCGAGGCTCCGACCCGGGTCTCGATGCCGCTGGCGAGCCTCAGCGCTGTCACCGTCGCCCGAAACTCCTCCTTGCTAAGCACCGGGATCAAAGCTGCGCACGTGAATTGCGACGCTGCGTCACTGGGGATCCATGTCGACGTGAAGAACACCGGCTCAATGGACGGGACGCACACCCTCCTCGTGTTCTCGGAGCCACCGGAGGGGAAATGGTCCCCGACCAAGCAGCTAATCGGGTTTGAGAAGGTCCACGTGCCGGCCGGGTCGCAGCGGCGGGTCAGGGTCGACGTCCGCGTGTGCGAGCACTTGAGCGTGGTCGACGAGTTCGGGATCCGAAGGATCCCGATCGGCAAGCACAAGCTTCGCATCGGCGATCTCGAGCATTCCATGACCCTCCAAGCGAATTTGGAGTGAAATAAGAACACAACCAAGTTTGAAGGGGCAAAGGTATAGGTAGGTGTAATTGAAAGGAATGATCGCATTTGTTGCCTTGTTTTTTCTAATTTTTAGAGACAAAGGAAACATTATTGTGAAATTAAGCATACGTATCGAGTCCAGACCCATTCAAGCTGCGCAAAAGAGCAATTTGATTGGGGAAAAAATGTAAGTAATTGGTCACAATCAAAGGCAGTGGAATAGGCTTGGAGTTTGAACTACTAGTTCTTGTCCAAATCGATGCCAAATTGGTTCATCATGTCCGGTGCACGAGCAATTGACCGGTGCAAATGTACCTTAACAAGACCGATACGATAAGTACTACGTTAGAACGCAGAAATTGATTTGATTTTTTTACTCGGTCTAATGACTCGTTGACCGTGTCAAAATCTGGTGGCCTAATTTTGAGGTCACTGAATTTGGTTGACCTGACTAAACAATGAGTAAAAATCTGACCCGCAAGCCATCATGCCCACTCTCCAAAAAATTGACCCGAAAAAAAAGAAAAGAAAAGAAAAGAAAAGGGTTTTGATTTCTAGGTGCCTGCTCACCGGCCACAATTGACCAAAGAATCAAGAACTCTAGGTTTACGAAACCGATTTTATGAATTTACAAGTCTTGATTCCTATGACTTGTTGCCGATTTCAATTTTTCAATTAATAACCATGACAGATTGAAGTCTTTCTAGTAGAAAATAAACTGTTTTCCGAACAAGAAAAAAGATGTTTATTTCGGCCGAAAAAGTGGGAAATATTTTTCATTCCGGTGATGTTCTCAAATTGACAATTTTGTTTTTCATGGAAGGCGCTCTGCCTTTGAGTGGAAGCTATCCACAAATTAGTGAGAGAAAAATGGCGTTTTATATTCGATTTTTGCATCGATGTTGAAAATGAAGGAGACGCCACATCAATCGAAATCGCAATTTGGTTGCGAAAAACGCGTGTGATATGACTTATAGCCACCCGTTGCCATGGACCAGCAGCCATCGCGGCAATGATGGCATCATAGCCTATAATCACAAAATGCAACTTTTTTTTTTTGGTAAGGTACAAAATGCAACTTTTGCTATGGTTTTTTGAAAAAAAAAATTTATTGATATTCAAATCCTAATTGATATATATATATAGGATATATTCACTAGAAGTCTTAAAACTTATCACGAAAGTGCAATTAAGTCCTAAAACTTGCAAAAAGTGCAATCAAGTCTTAAAATTTATCAAATTGATTCAATCAAGTCCTAAATTTAACATCATTCAATTTGACTAACGGAAAATGTCGACGTGAGTTATTTTAATATTTTTCTTCTCCTATGTAGCTAAAATGACGTCGTTTTGGTTAGGCCCATGACCCCCGGCTGCCGTCCCTCCACCATCGCCGGCCCCTCCCAGCGATGGTGGGGAGGCGAAGGGCGGGGAGGGCAAGCCCTCCCTCCCCACCTGTCCTCCTCCTTTTTTTTTTTAATTTTAAATTTTGCTTACTTTTGTTTTTAATTTAAATAAAATTAGTATTAAAAATCAAATTTGGATCAAAATGACGTCGTTTTAGCCACGTAGAAGAGAGAAAATATTAAAATAAACCACATCAATGCCACGTCATCATTTTCCGTCAGTAAATTTGACAGTGTTAATTTTATGACTCATTTGAACAAATTTGATAAATTTTAGGATTTCATTGCATTTTTTGCAAGTTTTAGGACTCCATTGCACTTTTGCGATAAGTTTTAGGATTTCTAGCGAATATATCACTATATATATATATTTGAAATTGCGACTATTAAAGAGTTTCAAAATAAGATTTTATTTAATTTGTCTAACGTCTTGCGTGCACAGAACGTGTGTGCACATTTGAGATGCAATGTATATCCCTCACCTAATAGGGATAAAAAAAGATTAGTTAGATTTTGATTTCAAATTCAGGTTATTTCGTCGAATCAGTGCAATTTATTGCTCTAGATTCTCATCGGCATACTACTAAATTAAGGATACCCTGTACGAGACGGACGGGACGACGAGCAGGGCCGACGGCGGGAAGGAGAGAAAGGGAGAAATTCATATCACGAGTTCACCAAGCAAACGAAAAGATGGTCATTTTACATCTACTCAGATTTAAATTTCCAAATTCTCCTGACAATACATGTATTGCCACGCAAAGCAGAAGCGCAATTTCCCTTCGACGAACTTCTAGTTGCCTCTCTCGTTTTTACTTCCATCGATGAACATAACACGAGCCACAAAATTTCGCAGTTTCATATTGTTCGACGCCCTTTTGTCCTCTATAAAGAAAGTGGTTCAACTATGGAAACTGCAATCGAATAAGTAAGAACCAAAATTCCTGAGATATAAAAGAGTTAAGATCTTGCTATTTTTTTTTTAGCATATATGGTATTAAACGACGAAATAGAAGTCCAAATCTATTGCATATATATATTATGGTCTCGGCTTCTCGCTCAGCCTCGCGACCCTTTCCCGGTCACCATCTCCCTCCTCCTCTTCCTCTGTTCTTCTGCAGACCTGTGCCCCTTCTTCTTCCTCCCTCCCTCTCTCTCTCTCTGTGTCTCTCTCTCTGGAATCTTGTTCTGGGTACGCTGTGTTTTGAGAATCTTGTCTTGGGTACTCTTTGTTTCTGCGTTCTGTCGTTTCTTCTTTGAAGCTGGAGTAGTTCCTGGAAAGCACCTCTGTTTCCCCGATTGGAAGCTGATCGTGGGTGTTCTTTGTATCGGTGGCGCAGGAAGGAGCAGGGCTTGAGATGGCGGATCGCGGCAGCAGCAGAGGCGACGGCTGCTGTGCTTCCCCGGAGCTCGAGGTATATATTCCTTCCTTTCATTCCTTCCTTCCTTCCTTCCTTCTCTTTTTCCGGCGAACCTCGCTTCCTCGAGTTCGAAACGACCCGATGGATTCCATCACGATACGGGCTGATCCTTCTTAGTGATATGTTTGAGGGGAAACAATCAGATCAAAAAGGCTCATGCATCAATCTTGGTTTAAACCAATATTCATCTATCAATCTCGAGTAAAATATCATGTCTTTTTTTCGAAATTCTGTTTGTTCTTGTGAAAAATGAATGTTTCGGAAGTGAAATAATTAATCAGTCATTGACAATGCTTTATATCTAGATAGTTTCTGCGGACGATGAAGATAGTTTTATAGCATTTTGCCCAAATAGACTTAATAAGGAAGGTCGGTTGATTACCTTATAAATCAGTTTATTGCCATTTTATATGGAGACGTTACCTTAAACATAGTAGGAATTCTTTTCCTTTTCAATTCCGTAGTTTTTGCTTCTTCTTTTTCTTTTCTTTTTTTTTTGTGTGTTTTTTGGTCAAAAAATGGGGGAAAATTGTTCAAAAAGTTCTAAACTTATTACACTTTTACTAATTAAGTCCTAAACCTTGACACTTCTTGCCAATTGAATCCATCCGATCAATTTTGGCTGGAAATCGCTAATGTGGATGCTAGCCTGCCACGTGGACATTTTTAAATAATATTTTAATAATTTCCTAAATTTTTTATGGTTTTTTTTCTTCTTCTCCTTTTTTCTTTTCTTTGTTTTTTTTAAGGTTTTAGAGTTGGCCGGCGAGGGTGACCGGTTGACTCTTGCCTATATCCGGCAAGGGCCGCGATGCCCTCGCCTCGATCTGGCTAGGCAAGGCACTTGGCGGCCCCACGCCCTCGCCTAGGGCTGGTGAGGGCCGTCGACCCTCACCTAGTGCGATCCTTGCCGAATCTGGGTGAGGGCTCGTGCGCCCTCGCTTTGGCTAGCGATGGCATCGTGGCCCTCACCTATGGTTGCCTAGGGTTGCCGGCCATTGCTTGTGATCTGTGGTTGCCTAGGGTTGCCGGCCATTGCTTGTGATCGGTGAGGGTTCGCCGGCCACCCTCATTAGCCAACTCTGAAATCTAAAAAAAAAAACAAAGAAAAGGAAAAAAAAAATAAAAAAAACCATAAAAATTTCAAGAAATTATTTGGAATTATTTGGATAATTTTCCCCAAAAAATGGTATAAAATTGTTAGTGTCGGCTGCAAAGTACGGTAAACATTGAGAAGCCAGGTGGGCCCAAGACCCATGACCGGTGTGGCCCAATCATGACGGCTGGATGTTGGGCCCATAATGTCTGGCCCATCATCTTAGAGGCAGCAATTAGCAAAACCGGGCCAAAACGACATCGTTAAGAAAACATTTTCTTTTGACTGAATAACTCGTTTTGCACGTGTCGTGAGATCAGTGGCCGCTTTTCGACCAGCGTACTACGTTTCTTTTGCCCTTGTGTCGTTTGCGAATTTCCTGCTCTTGTGAATCGCAGGAAGCATCTTTGGTAAAGAGATACGGAGGACTAGAGCCCAAGAAGAAGCCACTGATTTCAAAGGCAGGTTATTACATCAATTTAAGAGATTAATACGAAAATTTTCCGCCTTACTACGGTCCGGAATCGCGGGTTTAAATTCGATCATCGGTGCTATTTATTCTATGTGATGTAGGATCATGCACGAGCCTTCTTTGATTCAGCTGACTGGGCTCTGTGGAAGGTAAATTCAATGCCCCTGCTGTGAATTGCGTGAGCTAAAAATGCGTTGTTGAGCAATGCAATTGATCATGACATTGACGGGTACAAGTGCTTGTCAATGACAATCTAAATCTTTCCAGAGAGATTGAACTATTCTCTTGGATTTCGCGCAGCAAAGTGCCGGGGCGAATCAAAACTTGAAGGTCCCGGTCGAGATTCTGCGCCCCAAATTGGAGGTACTAATAAACTCGGAAAGATCCGATATCACTTGTAATTTCGCGTCATATTTAAGGGATCACGCGAAACTTTTTCCTTGATTTTCCTTTTTCTCAGAGGACGCAGCATCAGCAGCTACCCCCTCGGAGGCCGTCGTGCACGTCGGGCCGGGATAGCTAGGTGAGCTGACCTGTGAACAACCTCCTGGCAACGAACGTGAAGGGGCTCCACGTTTCATATGGACTCATCATCCTTCGAATTGTGCAGGCAGAACAGTAGATTTGACTTCGACCCATCGAAAGTCAACGAATCACCAAAGGGAAAAGAAAGTCAGCGAATAAGAAGTTTCTCCGATTGTTGATTGGCCATTGACATATGTTGATCTATTATGGGTTGTTTCCATACATTGTCGGTGTTCTGTTTTGTGGGTGTTGGATATGTCTCGACTTCTGACTAGGGGGAGCTCAAATTGCTAGCGCTGCAACTTTATTTCAGCAACCGGCGAACAACCTGATCGTTTCTCCCCTTTACTCGAACAGGAAAGAGAACCCGGCCCGCAATTTTCGGATCAATCCGTTAGCCGAGCGCGCGGTTCTTGTTCATGCCCGGTTCACATTCTAGTCCAAATTCTCGTACCGCACTTGCCCTTGCTCTCTAAATCGCCCGGTGAAATTGAACTCTTCGTTGGAGGGGACGAAACCGACGCCAAGCGCGTCGGCCATGGCCGCCACATGCTCTTCTGCGTGAAGACTTTGCCGTCTGTGCCATTGAACGCCCGGTTTCCTGGCATTTGTCAGGAAAAGAAAGTTGTTCACCAAAACGAAATTTTCGGATCGATCCGGGTCGACTTTCTATTCAGACCGTTATTTTTGACACCCATAAAATAATTTTCACTGATGTGTTGATAGGCTACGTCGCATAGTGAAATGAATTTTTGTAAAAAAAGAAAAGGACAGTGTGAGCACGCACAAGATCCTATGTCCGTTAGCTAAGCTTGCGGTTCTTGTTCATGCCCGGTTCACATTCTAGTCCAAATTCTCGTACCGCACTTGTCCTTGCTCTCTAAATCGCCCGGTGAAATTGAACTCTTCGTTGGAGGGGACGAACCCGGCGCCAAGCGCGTCGGCCATGGCCGCCACATGCTCTTCTGCGTGAAGACTTCACCGTCTATGCCATTGAACGCCCGGTTTCTTGGCATTTGTCAGCGGAGGCGACCCAAAATGCTACTTTGCCAGGACTAGCGCATTTGACAGGTTACATATATGTTCTTAGATACGTTGTATTTTCCTTTTATTATAAAACTAATGGAGCTAACGAAGGAACTCAAGTGTATCGAAATTTAAAGTTTTAGGAATTAATGACCGAAACGAAAGTTTGATAATTCAAACGCATTATCACGATAAGTTTTGCTTGTGATTATGCATATTCTTCCACTTAATTGTTGAAAATGAATGTGTTGTCATCAAAGGAAGTGCTTCTCGTAGCTTCATAGGAAGGGCTAATGGGAAGGGTTAAATTGTCAAATCAGGAAAAATTTTAGGATTGCATGATTTTTAGAAAAAAATTCAAATAAAAACTGGAAGTACCATTATTTTCTCAAAAAATAATCTACAGTAAATATTATTTCGAATAAGAACCTAAACTAAACAAGTCAATTTTATAAAAGGGCCTGAGTACGTCGGCCCAAAAAATCAAGTGCTCGCTCATACTCTTATTCGAGATTGGCTTCATCACTTCAAATCCTTATTCCCCTCTTTGATTAAAATCGCTACATTTCATGTCCTTCTCAGAAATTTTGCCTATTATATGATTGACTAAAGTATCGAATCGACCTAAATTTTACTATAATACCCAACGGGGCACGACCGAACGGGGGGGTGTTCAGCGACCGGTCTCCACTTCATCGGACGAACTTCTCTCCCTCGTCGGCCTTCTCTTCTCCCGCTCCGTCTGCTACTGAACGTCTTGCCGGAGGACATGACATGAGACGGCTTCCTCCTCTAGCTTCCAGGGCTTCGACTGCACTCACGACCCTCTCCGACGAAGCTTTTGCTCCTCCCAAGAAGCTCCTCCCAGATAACCCCTCGAAGCCCCAACCCAAGCCGCCCGTTCGCCAGGGAGATATCAGCCGAGCACGAGAAGCGCCGGGCGGAGGTAAGCCTCTGCACGACTCGGGCCCCAGCGATACCTTTCCCAGGGAAAGCCGCAATTCACGTGACCAGCAAGTCGATCGCCATTACATTTCTCGGGTCCTTTCGAGGAAGGACTGGTTCTTGCTGCTTACCCACGAGCACAGAGCGAAGGGGGCGGCGGTTCTGAGCGCTCAGTCTGTGGCGAGCGTTTTGCAGAATCAGGAAAACCCGGTGCACCCTTTGAAGTTTTACATCTGGGTATCGAGTTTTAGCCCCGGGATTGCCAAGAATCGATCGGTTAGAGCTGTTTTGGCCAATGCGCTGCATAGGAAGGGGCCTGTTGTATTGTCGGCTGAGCTGATTCAGGATGTTAGGAGTTCTGGCGGCCGGTTCACGGAGGATTTTCTTTGTGTGTTGATTGGCAGCTGGGGCAGGTTAGGATTGGCTAAATACTGCGATGAAGTTTTTGGACAGATTTCCTTTCTGGGTTTTAGTCCGACTACTAGGATATATAATGCGGTGATCGATGCGTTAGTGAAAGCCAATTCGTTGGACAAGGCTTATTTGAAGTTCCAGCAGATGGCTGCTGACAACTGCAAACCGGATAGGTTCACTTACAACATACTTGTTCACGGGGTTTGCCGCGCTGGCGTGATGGATGAGGCACGTCGCTTGGTTAAACAAATGGAGGGGGTCGGTTATAAGCCTAATGTGTATACGTACACGATACTTATTGATGGTTTCTGTAATGCAAAAATGGCAGATGAAGCATTCAAGGTCATAGAAACCATGAGGAAAAGGAATGTGCCTCCAAATGAAGCCACTATCAGATCATTGGTTCATGGACTGTTTCGATGCACTGATGCCGGGAAGGCATTTGAGTTGTTGTGTAGCTTTGTGGAAAGGGAGCCGAGCTTGATCAAATTTACTTGCGATGCTTTGCTTTTTTGCCTTTCAAACAATTCTATGGCAAGAGAAGCAGCTGGTCTTCTGAGAAAGTTTGGTGAGAGAGGTTATGTCCCTGATGGCGTGACTTTTAACATTGCTATTGTTTGTTTGGTGAAAGGCTTGGATCTGAATGATGTGCTTGAGCTACTTGATAGATTTAACGAAAGAGGTGTGAAGCCAGGGTTCAGTACTTATTATGCACTCATCGAAGCGCTATACAAGGCTGGAAGAATTCAGGACGGTGATCGGTACTTAAATTGGATCTTTGAGGATGGGCAAGTCTCAAATGTCTTTTCGTACAACATGCTGATTGATTGCTTCTGCCAAACCAAAATGCTGGGCAGGGCACTGGAAACTTTGAGAGATATGCAAAATATTGGGATTGCACCTAATCTTGTGACTCTCAACACCATCATTAGTGCACATTGCAAGGAAGGAGACATGAGAAAAGCCCAGGAACTGCTGGAGATGGTTTTTCAGTTTGGTTTTAAACCTGATGTTGTCACTTTTAGCGCAATAATTGATGGACTTTGTAGACTAAACAAGATTGAAGATGCACTTGATTGTTTTGCAGAAATGAGGGAGTGGGGTGTCACTCCAAATGCTATCACTTACAGCATATTGATCCGATCCCTGTGTTTTACTGGAGGTGTTGGGAAATCATTGAAACTGCTAAGAAAAATGCAAGCAGATGGAATTAGCCCAGACGTTTCTTGTTTCAGTGCACTTATTCACAGCTGTTGTAAGATTAACCGTGTTGAGAAGGCTAGGAAGCTCTTCTTTTCAATGTTGACATTGGGTTTGACTCCTGAAAAGCAGACCTACAATGCTTTAATCAAGGCATTGCATGAATCAGGGCAATCTGATGAGGCCAAGGCGCTTCTTGCCATGAATGGAAATGGATGTGCACCTTGTTAGAGTGCAAGCAATTTTCTAGAGGCCAAAGTCTGATAATGACAATATAGAGAGGCAAACAACATAGAGTAAAGATATGGATAAACA
This sequence comes from Syzygium aqueum, assembly GCA_031216185.1. Classification (NCBI taxonomy): domain Eukaryota; kingdom Viridiplantae; phylum Streptophyta; class Magnoliopsida; order Myrtales; family Myrtaceae; genus Syzygium; species Syzygium aqueum. The sequence continues at coordinate 32,064,133 of CM062238.1, read as the reverse complement.
AGAGATCTTTCTAAATGTTATCCCTATTGTATAGGGGGAGGTTTTCAAGGATCGTTATGACTGGGGTTCATGAGTATGTTCTGCATTGCAAAGCATTGAGCCTGAAGGCAATTCGACTAGATAAGATCTGACGTTCTGTTTTCTTGTGGCATTTATTAATTCAAGAGCTAGAGGTACTTTGGAGAATTCAACTCTATGGCTATTGATACAGTCCACATTTATTTGTTACAGAATTGCTTTTAAGTTCCGCTGGAATTTTGGGTCATTTATTTGAGGGAAATCTAATTATTTGAACAATCTAGCGTACAAACCATGTAACAAGGTGCGTGTGTCAATTCTGAAGTTGAGCACATTGTGGTAACATAGTTCCTTTCTTTAATCTGACAATCCTCTGATAGGATGGCTAGTTCTTCCTTTACTATGGAGTCTCATAAGTTCTAAATGCTTTGAGGTGTTGCGTTTATGTACGTAAGAAAGACTAGCATTACCAGATCTCACTGAACTTTGTGTCAGTCGCAAGATGGGCTTGGGAAGCTTTGTAATACCAGTATTAAGTTCTGTAAGACGTCTTCTCGCCATCAGTTGGCATTATGATCCAGTTGGAAATGTGGAACTGATTATTCCAAGACATGTTCAGCAACTTCAGTTTTGTTAACCAAATGAGTGGCTGAACTCAATCTTTGGGTTTAGTGATCTATTTTCTTTCTACACTGTTGACAGCTTCTTGCCCGGGATTTCATTTTTCAATTTTTCGGCTTACTTAATATATGGTCTTTGTAGGGTGATCAACGGATATGTAGTCTGCACTGTTCTCTGCTACCAAGACCATTAACCATGTTGGGATGACCAATGATTGTTGCAGCATTTAGGATGTGACCTAAGATATGGGTATGTGAGGACCATTAATTTAGATGAGTCCTTGTTGTGACGTTACCATGCAGTATACACTGTCCATACTCAATGAGGGTATTAGTCCAAGATCAGTGTCCAGATGCTGTGTACTTAAAATAAAGCATGAGGCTATCAATATCTTTTCGTAGGTTGTGATGTTGGGTCATACATGCGAAAATAGATAACATATCCTGATAGTTTTTGTAGAGTTACCAGAGTCATGAGCATCTGATGAATAGTTTATTGCTTAAGTCGTGTTTCATTCTTGCAGCTTGAATCTGGTTGCTTTTTTTTTGGCGGGCAGAAGAATCCAGAAAATGGTTCTAACCGTTGGTCCAACTGATTGTCATCAGTAATTTGCCGAAGTCAAGGACTGGACATTGTGAATTGGCATTGTCTTACAAAGGTGAAAAGTGAACTTCAATCGTGGGAATGTTGAATACAGGAAGCCACCCTGATATTCTGTACTTAAAGTTGGCATTAGGGGATCGGAAGATCAGTGTTGTCATGTGAAGATGTGCCAGAATCATTCCATAAGCTTCCTCCTCAGATTACTCGGTTACTTGGAGGAACTGAGAGCTGTCCCGGCGTGCTTTGCACGGAGGAGGAGCATGATAAGATTTTAAAGTTAATGTGGTTAATGACCATGGATATTATACTCCTAACATTGTGTGTAATGCGAATAAAGTTCACCTGTATGCTATTACCGTTTAGATTCTTTGATCATCTGAATCTGTGGGCGGATGCACAGACTGAGTTTCTTGTGAGCATACTGTACCACATTTGTTCCTAGACATGTACCTGGTTTTGAGAATAGAGCACATCACACATCAGGATTTCGGCATACGCCTTTTTCTAATAATTTATATATCTGTCCTTTGTTTGCTTTTTTTTTTGTAGGTCGGTCGAATCCTTTGTTTGCTCTGAATAGTTTTTCAGTGTTTTTCGTCTGAATGGTGTAACAAGTTTCTAGAAGACAATCAAGCTTGTTAAAGAATTTCTGTTGTAACTTTTTTTCCCAAGTTACACAGGTTTGACCACTTGGTCTATACATGCAATTAACTGGCTCTCGTGCAGGGGTTTTCTTGGCTAATACAAGCTACTTGTTAAATTCTCTCTCATGGGACGTAATCTCTACTTGTAGAAGAAGGAAAAGAGAATGTCACCGCTAAAGAAATCACGGTTGTTTGAAATTAACACAAGTTAAATGCCTTCACCAAGCTTTTGCGTTTGGTGGCTGGCTATCCAACTGCTCTCTCTCTCTCTTAAGTCATCCTCATGCCTTAAATATCTTGCCAAAAGAAAGTCTGATTCATCCCTCTTTTCTTTTTTCCAAACTAAACCTACCTGAATTGTGCATTTAATATTTTTATATTAGGCAAAGGAGTCATTTAATTTGCATCTGGTGGATTCTCTACTCACCGGTCGATTGAAAATTTTGCTTGTCCAGAATGGTAGGCCATGTCCAGATGGTTAAAAAGTGTAGAAATGAGAGAGACTAAAGGTGGGTCATCTATAAATTATTTGACACAAGCGCTGTCATTTTCAGGTTGATCCTTCTGGGGCTTAAATGGGCATGCAATTTAGGATCCAACCTGACATTTCTAAGGTTTGGTATGACCTCAAAGTTATAAAAAGCAACTCAAATATTAATTAGTCGTGTTTCATCCTTCAGTTTTTCTGCAAAACTTCTCCAATGGCATTGCCATCGACGACCAGACTGAGGGTCTATGCCTTTACTCTTGCATGTTTTTCTGTATTCTGCCGTAACTTTGGTATGTGATGCTTAATATCTTCTCTTTTTACTCCCTTTATATAAAATGAATTTATGTTTTTAGTTGATGCTGAGTAGTTATTTTTTTGCCATGGTCCATCCAGGAACGGCCAACGGGCAAGTGACTCAGGTTGGAGGCAGTGGTGGATTTAATCAGCCGAGCGGCGGGATAGGAGGGATTGGTGGTGGTTTTAATCCGTCGGGGGGAGGCGGGGTAGGAGGCGGGGCAGGAGGCGGAGCAGGAGGCTCTGGGGGTGGTTTTAATCCATCGGGAGGCGGGGCAGGAGGGACCGGTGGCGAGTTTTATCCACCAGGAGGAGGCGAGGAAGGAGGGTTCGAAACGCCTGAAATCATTGCCAAAGCTTTGCTTTGCTTTGATAACAAATATGTAAGCAGAAGTTAGAAACCTCCGCAACATAACAATGCTAAATGCTCGTTTGTGTTATATTCTAAGCAACTGGTTAAGCATTCCAAGTTCTCCAGAGAATTTATCAGTGTGATGTAACTCTTTTGGTCTAATTTGGTGTTTTGCCTTCATCCTGCAGATCTATCAGAGCTGTGAGGAATCCTACAGGTTGGATCACAGTGGAGACCTCCATGTCCCTCCCGAATATACCGATGAGTTTTGTCACGGGCCGTGCTTGAGCGAAACGAACTTGGTGCTCAAGTGCATTGAGGGGGTCCTGTCACACTTCATCTTTGACAACCATGCGACGATAAAGGACATCCAAGATACAATTCATGAAGGGTGCAGCTATGGACCACAAAGAGGTTGGTTCCGCCAACTTTGCGAGAATTGCCTATGTACTTGTACCGCCATAACTGACATGTTCTACCATTGACGTAATATGGTGCTTGCACATATATTCTCTTTCACCTACAAAGTTTACTGTGATGAATAAACAGTTTGTGTAGTGTCGTGGTTTTTTAAAAACCACGCCTCTTCACAGACTCATCCACAGATATTCAACACGTGATATTTTCTGCATTGAAATTCACAAAATGCTCTCGACGTCCTCTCGGCATCGATAAGCAAGATTAACGATCATTCGCTGTGTGGTTTCGCAGGTGACTTCAATGTGGCCGAGCACATTCAAGCCCAAGGAGACGGTGCACCTAAGGATGCCAAGCAAGCCATCTTCTCCATCCTGATGGTGGTTGTGGGGGCGTTGCTCCTCCTTTGACATGGACCGTTGGAACAAGATGATACGCCTTAAAAGAGTGTTTTTATCTGGTTTTGATGTGGGCAAATAGCATGAAACGGTCCACTGGAATATAGCATACTTAGTACCTAGATGGGATGATGATGTGTATGATATGATGCATGAGTATGAGGGCACAAATCAGTTTATTGCCGGCAGCTGCCGGTGGTTGCTACCCGTCACTGTGTCGCTCGTCTAACTCGTTCTTTCTTTCACTTTTGTGCGTATAGTAATATACGCACTTTTGCCGGCAGCATAGTCATATAGTAAACGAACCAGATCAAGTCTACTTGTTCACTATTTCTCTCCTTTATCTGCTAGTCTAACTAGCCCCGTCCCCTCGCCCCTCGCCGCCGCCGCCGCCCTAACCGCCGAGAGTGACTCGCCTCTCTAAGGTCCACGAACGGAAATGTTAACTATGGACCAAAAGAATGAACTCAGTTGTTTCCAATTGCACGGATTTTCGGAATTGGACATGTCTCTTAACTAGATGGACAAAATTAAGTGCAGACGTGCAGAAAAAATGCATCGCTTTCTTTAAAATGATAGTTTCTGCCCAATTGCCCGTGTAATTGTATCATCTATTCAAATTTCAAAGAAAAATAACGTGTATTAATCATATGGTAAATCAACCAGGAATCATAAACGAACTACCTTCTTCATATCACGATAACACCATGCATTGTACATAACATCAGTCAGAGCACTGTAGAAGTAAAACTATCACACCGGCAGGAGGGGGAGGAGCATACCAGTTGGGGGAGCGGCATCGGCGGCTGCGGATGATTGTCGCGGAGCGGTGGTGGAGGAGGACGGCGGCCAAGCCGGCAAGAGGAGGAGGTGGCGAAGGAGCATACCTGTTTCGGTTTTTTTTTTTATTTGTATCTTACAGTATCTTTTATATATTAAAACTCTGATTTATTTTTAGTTTTTTCGGCCGACATCATTTATTTTTTAATTTATTGATTTATTTTCAAACCTTTTAAATGATAAAATTGCCGCATCATTCACCATGCAGCATGCAGGATACTTTGGATGAGAGAAAATTTTTCAAAAAGTTGTAAATCTATTGCATGACTGTCTATTTAGTACTAAATCTTTTGACGATTTACCAATTTAATCCTAAATCTTTTGATGATTTGTCAATTTAGTCCTAAATTTAGTCGTTCTGGCAAATTGTCCAAATAATGGGTTTATGACTAAATTGTCAAATTTTTAAAAGGTTTAAGATTAAATTGACACAGTCGAAAGGTTTAGAACTATCGGTCTCGTTAATTGGCGATGTCTCCTGTCCACGTGAACATCATTTAATAATCATGAAGTGGGAAGTATATTTTAAGAGCGACGATACTCAAACCCAATTACGGTTGTCGAGAGAAATTCGAACTCGAATCAGTCACAAAATCAATGCTCATCGACACATTTTCACTCCCTCTTAATAAAAAAAGAAAGAAGATATTATAATCGTATTGGAAAAACCAAAAAATTGGTAATGAACACCATAGCACGATATAAATTAATTAGCAGCCAAATTACAAAGTTCTTCAAAAAAAAAAAACAAATTAGAAGGAATAAAAAAACCATTTTTGCTAATAGAAATAAAATGAATCGTGACCATCATCATGTCGACATGCGATGCGATGCGAAGAAGAGCCCCCCTTTCCTCCGGCGTCCTCCCCTTACCTTAACGGACAAGTTTTTCCGATCGTTGATTTCTCTCATCCTTCGCTTCTCCTTCTAGAGAGAGAGAGAGAGAGAGCGCGCGCGAGCGATCGATTTCTCCGGCAGCGAGCGGAATCGGAGTCGCGGCGCGCCCCCGGCGATCGCCGCCGGAGACGATGGGGATCGACGTCAACTCGATCGCTCGGAGGGTCGAGGTCGACAATCACATCCCGCTCCATTACTACCATCGGATAGCCGACAACCTCCTCAAGCAGGTGCTTCTCGCTCCTCCACCTCCTCCGCGTTCGGTGCGCCCCCGATTCGCGCGCACTTCGGCATTCCTTCGCCGAGCTTTGCTCGCGTCGAATCGGTTCCGTCGCAGTTCGGAATCGGAGAATTTTGACGAGGGTTTTTTCTTCTTCTTTTTTTTATTGCCTTAGCTCGAGAATGAGCTGGGTTCGTGAGTCTGTCTCCCTCGTGCAGAGAATGCAAGTATTTTTAGATAACCGTGCTAGTAGAGGGCGATTCGTGGAGTTGCCGATTTGGGAAATTTTAGTGTTTTTTTTTCTGTGCAAGTATCACTGTATGAGATTAGGTATATGTGAGTGGTGCATTTGCTTACTCGATGAATGCTGCAGTTTGGCATCTGAAGTTAAACGATGAGCGTTTGTTGGCGCAAGCTATAATGAGGATTGCGCGGAGTTTAATTTAGCGTCAATTTGTGCGGGAAGTCTGAACTCCTCCGTCGAATCGTTGCGTCGATACAGAAAAGGGGTGTCATCTTTTCGTGCTTGTTTGAGCAGTCAAGTGCCTATTGAAGCCTTTGAGATCCAAGAGGTGCTGGAACTTGGAAAGATATAACTAGCTTAAATTTGTTGGAATGAAGGGTCTTATTTGGTGATCGGCATTTATGCCGGGGGATGATGCGCTTAAAAATGAGTTGGATTAGCTCTTGGTTTATTGCTACTTAGAATGGGAAATAGTTCTGCCACCGGGTTTTTTATAAGTAGGTTTTGTTGGAGTATCATGAGCATTGTTTGTTGTTATTTTCTATGCTACTTTTGTGGGGCATGGTGTTCTCAGCACTTTCTTATTGTCTGTATCTTCTCATTTATGGTCTAGGCAAATGTGTACCGGGAGGAGAAGAATATCGTGGATCTGTATATCATCCTTCTGAGGTTTTCAAGGTAAAAGGCTTTGCGTCAGGCCATTACTTTGGTTCTGTTCCTTTATTTAAAGTACAGATGTATCATATCTTTGATATCTTTCAGTTTGGTGTCTGAAACTATACCGTTTCATCGAGATTACCAGCTTCAACGTCCTAAAGAAAGATCGACTTATAGAAAGGTGAAGTCTAATGGTGCACATAGTTCATCCTTCTAATTTGAGAATTTTAGACATCATTTTTATGTTCAATTCTTGCCTTACCTCTGCAGAAATTGTTCCATGTAGTAGAAGAGCTTGAATCCTTGAAACCAGAATTCCTTCGTCGGGTGGATGAGTTAAATGAAGCTGATGCAGGGTCACAAATGCTTGAATTTGACAATTCAGAGAGAACTGCATATGCCTCGAGGACACTTCCACTGGAATGGCCCTCCACCAGTAGGAGTTCTTCTTACTCAAGCATAGATAAGAAGGCAAGAAATATAAGAAGGCTTTTCTGATGTACAACCCCCAGTATTGCACTCCATTTTTTTTGGCATATACATTGTACAAAAACTTGCTTTGATGGGACATTTTCTTTCCCATTGTAACTTTTCCTTGCCTTTTTAGGCCAGACAATCTCACTGTTTGAAAAATTTACCTTGTATAGTGATTTGCCTGTTTCTTCTGGAAATGTGGCCGTTATCTGATTGACCTTATTGTTTACTGCAGCCTGATAGCTTGGCATCTTCTTCTCTTTGGAAGTATCAAAATGACCAAACTCAGAGTTCGTTATTGAATACCATGCAAGTTGACAAGCAGTTCCAGAAGCTGTGAGTGTTGTTGAGATTATTTATATTATGTTCACTTCATTGACATCAATGGTCTGATATGACTGGGTTACTTCTTGCTTTTTTTGTCTTCTCATTAGAAGCATATAAAGTGATATATGGCTGGAGATGTAAGCTTAGGCCACTGCTTGATAGTTTTCCCTGTATTATTGTAAGGCATGCACAAGTTGTATTGGAGGTTTTTGCCAGAATTGCAACTTTTTCTTGGCATATCCTGTACAAATATTCGAAATGGACTGTGACCAAGGGTTACCACCAAATTTTGTTCCACAATGCTCAATTTTGAATGCTTCATTGGTCCATAGTGGTGTTTATAGATTTAGGGATGTTTATGAAGGAATCCTTTGAGGGCAACGCCTGGCCGTGTTTGCATAGACGAGTTCAAGTGGCTCCGATTTCACAGAGTTCTCAGTAATGAATCTGATGAAAAGGTAATGCATGGAAGTTCGAATAATAGCGAACCTTTGCCTAGGGCCTGCGGTTGACTCAAACTAAAGCAAAATGGATTAAACTTGTCAAGATGCTAAATTGCCTTGGTTCATTGCTTTAAGCATGAAAGTAGATGACTTCGACCTACATAATGGAGCATTGTCATTGCTTCAGGTCGATTATAGATATTGCTGAGTTATTCAATGGTTTACATTGGTGGTAACGCTGATTTACCCTTTGGATAAAGCAGATGCTCCTCTATTTAAGTATCTGATCCCTAACCTGCTTTGTTTAACCTCATTTTATTGTTATCTTCTTCTTCTATTTGTAAGAATACATATACATTATATTGAATGCTGCAATTGCATATTAGGATGAAACACTAATACATCTTAGGTTTTTGCAGTTCTCTTAGTCTTCCAGTTCCAAAAAAGGAAACGTTGTCTAGACACTCTATATTAGGCCCAAATGGCCTTCAGGGCCAGTGGCTAGGACCCACTGCAGAGATAAAGGTAGAATTTCTCCTTATATTATTCTCACTTTTTACATGTAATAGTGTGCAAAGATGATGTGACCATGTTGCTTGAAACTACAGGTCCAATATCCCTGCAGTACAGACTTGAACCCTTCAGAAGATTTGAGGTTTGAACTTGTTGAACATTTTGTTTGTTGCATTGATTACTTAGACTACTGCATTCAGCTTTTTAATCCAATTCTATTTTTTGCACAAGAATGGATTAAATTAATGAATGTATTCTTTCATTCTTGTTTATTATTTCCTATATGATGCTGCTTTAATAGCTCTATTTTTGTTTGTGAATGACGAAACAGCCTCAATCATACTGGTCAATATGAGCACATGGCAGTCAAAGATACTGATCCAGGGTCGCCTAGATCTACAATGGATTCAGTGCTCTCCTTGGATGATGGTAGATGGTCACGTCCTGCTGAACAGTCTTGGCCTGTATTAGCTACAGAAGCAATGGAAGATCCTTTCCAGTTTGTGGGTATCAAGCAACCTTCTCCACCACCGGTTCTTGCTCAGGTTCGGCAGGGCGTTGCTCCTATCCCTCCATCTCAAGTTGCAGATCCAAGACCTGGACCTGCAAAATCTTTGCAGCTAAACGAAAGCTCTTGTCAACATCTGCATGTGGTGAGTTTGCTGCGCTGATGATGTAGTATATCTTTTATGAACAATTTTCATGTTCTCCTAGTTGTCGAAGACAAACTTATGTACTTCATGTGGCAAGACCTGTCCTGATTGCTTTTCTGCACAATGATGATTTTTCTTTCTTGTTTTCGTGGTTGATTTGTACCACAGCCTGTAAATATGATGCGAGACTTTTTGCGATTGGCTCAAAAAAATACTACAAAGAACTTGGAAACTTGTGGGGTTCTTGCAGGTTCACTGGTGAGTCGTGCAATTCATTTTTTTTTTCGCTTTCTTTGTTGTTTATTTCTCATCCTGGAATTGAGGTTGCCGAGGATTAAAATTGATTTGTTCTTTATTTGCTGTAGAAAAACAGGGTTTTCCATATTACTACTCTAATTATTCCAAAGCAAGAGTCTACTTCAGATTCGGTACGTTTCTAATCCGGTATTCAAGTTAGACTGTTCTGCTCATTTCATTCAATGTGGCGATGTGGCAATCGGCTTATGACTTTTTATCCTAGTTCTGTTATTAGGTGAGAGTAACTTACCAGTTACAGAAGGACCTTCCTGTCACCAAATAATTATTTTTGCTTTTGCTCATTGGTAACTTGATTTGATGCTGAATGATCTAGGATATTGGTCTCTCGAGAGTATGTTATTACTTGGGAGAATTGATCCATTTTTCTTTTGACTACAAGTTTTCTGTCATCCTAGTCATTTTGTCATGTCCCCTAACTTTCGTCGTACTGATGTTCAGTGTCAGACATTGAATGAAGAAGAAATATTTGAAGTTCAGGACCGATTATCACTCTTCCCACTTGGATGGATTCATGTAAGTGTTAATGACTATTCTGTCATCTTCATTATGACTGACTTTAGCCGATTTTTATGGATTTCTCCCATTTATCATGTCTCCATTACTTTGTTTGGAAGATCTCTCAATTTTGCAAGTCCTGCTTGATGTTGTCAAACTATATACGTTCAATACATCTACTTATTTTAGATAATTCAGGAAAAACTAGTGGATGCAAATCCTTAGATGGGGAAAATCATTGTTGAGAATATATCTGAGAGTGGCTTAGAAGCAAGTTTTCTTTTTCCTGGTTTTTTTATGCATAGTTTAACTGTTGAGGCAAATCTTAGTGGATGGTATTAAAGAGAAGAAAACATGACTTGAAGTCTGTCAGATTCTAAGGAAAAATGACACTGCAGATTGGCACTTGAGATTAGATATTCACAAAATTTTCAATTAGGAAACAAAATTGTTGACTTCTAGAGTTGCTATAAATGAAGACAAATTTGGATCGATTGAATCGTTATGCATATCATCTGTTTAAAAGATACAAACATGTAGATGAATTCAAAGATATTCTTTTTCATCTGATTCTTCTGGGTACTATGAAAGTGGACATTAATTTGAATGATAGAAACTAGAAAGGTGACTTTGAAGAGAAGAAAACTGTTGAGGCAAATCTTAGTGGATGGTATTAAAGAGAAGAAAACATGACTTGAAGTCTGTCAGATTCTAAGGAAAAATGACACTGCAGATTGGCACTTGAGATTAGATATTCACAAAATTTTCAATTAGGAAACAAAATTGTTGACTTCTAGAGTTGCTATAAATGAAGACAAATTTGGATCGATTGAATCATTATGCATATCATCTGTTTAAAAGATACAAACATGTAGATGAATTCAAAGATATTCTTTTTCATCTGATTCTTCTGGGTACTATGAAAGTGGACATTAATTTGAATGATAGAAACTAGAAAGGTGACTTTGAATGCACAATGCGGAGGGACGAGAATTTCAATGTGAAATAGCTGTAGAAGTAGACACCGAGTTTCATGTTCTTTAGTTTTCTACATCCTAGTTGCCAAATTCTGTTTAGCTACTATTACAATCCTCATTAGTCTGTTCTCTCTCCGGTAGCCTGCTATTTTTACTATGACTTTAGTTTATGGTCGTATGTTATAGCGGGGAGTTCACCTTTCGTATATCTCAATTATTGGCAGTGTACCTGTTACTAATAGTGAATTGTCAAAATTTGAATTCTTTCTTTCTAATTTTCACAAAGAGGTGTCCTTTTGTCATGACTAGTGTGAATATAACTTAATTACTGTTCTTCTCCTTGTAAAGCCCCTTAATTTGGAGTTAAACTTCCATCTATCCATATTTCGAGAAAAACTATCCCTTGTTTTTCATTTCCATTCCCTTGTTGTCTGCTCAACTTCCATCATTATTGAACCCCCAATTGATCCCACCACAGCTAATACTGCCAGTTAACAGGGAAGGAATTCTTAGGGCAATTATATCAGTAGATGCATATGCTCAGTTTATCGCATAGTTTCCTTTTTGAATGTACCTTTACAAGCAGTTATAAAAACAAATTTTACCCCAGTACTTGATACCTAAGGTACTTTTGTAATTTACAGACGCATCCATCTCAGACCTGCTTCATGTCATCAGTGGATCTGCACACACATTATTCATATCAGGTAATTATTTTGTTCCTTCTCTCTGATGGCATGCCATGTTGTTAAAGCTACAGTCAATTTGTTTTCTAAAATGTATACTGTAGTCTGAGCTGTTCAACTTGAAGTTTGTCCGTTTGCAGAATGGTTTTAAAGAACAAGCAGTCATAGTCATCTGTAATTTTGGAGTAAATGTATAACTTATTTAACAAACAAGAGTACTTCTTTTAAAGATGACAGCAGCAGAATCTGCATCTACAACTTTTTTAAGGCTAAAGTACTGTCTCTTAGTTAACCTCAATAAGGAAAGGAAAGTTAATTTGAGGTTGTTTTATAGGTTCGTTACTATAAAATTTGGTTTGGAAGCGGATGTGTTCACTCTCAAATTTATGGGTTGAATCATACCGAATCTGATAAAATTTGCTTTGTGGGACTTACTTGTAGATTATGTTGCCTGAGGCAATTGCGATTGTAATGGCACCTACAGACACGTCCAGGTAATTTTACGCATGCAGTCTTCCTTTTTAATTGGTTTGGAAGCGGATGTGTTCCCTCTCAAATTTTCAGTCGGCGAGTACCAGTTAGCATGCTTACCACTCGTGCATTTCAATTTACAGTCCACATGGAATATTCCATCTTTCTGACCCGGGAGGTGTCAATGTGATTCGCAATTGCCAAGAGCGCGGGTTTCACCCACACGAGGAGCCTTCGGACGGTAGCCCCATTTACGAGCACTGTTCACATGTCTATATGAATTCTAAGTTGAAGTTTGAAGTGGTTGATCTCCGGTGAGACGGCAAATATACGGAGTAAAGGTATACTTAAATTATTAATACGTCTCCTTTTGTGAGTGATATTGTAAATTCAGCTGGGGTTTTGACACCTTATAAAGGAAATGTAGAGCATGTTCATTTGTTTTACCATTCCATTTCCATGTATAATGGAGGTCGAGAGCATAATCGGACAACGAATTTGGTCGCTGGAATTGGCCTCCTGGATTTAGAAACAAAATTCATATTCCTAATATGGTTGAATACATTATTGTTGAAAATGGGCATTCATAGCATAGCATAAACTCAGACATTGCCGAGAGACTAAGTCTCTCCGGAAAATTTGTTAAACTCACACTCAATCCAGAAATCTTGCCGGTTTATGATGTTGTGGAGTGGAGGTTGATGCTAAGCTTAAGCGTAGGTCAACCCCGACTTCGTTTGTCTCAAGTTGGGGACATTCCATGGGCCTACTGATACGACCCATGGCTTGGGTATACTCTGCTCGTACCACATAAGACTGGCCGGGATTGCCATCTGACTGCATGGGAATCGGCGGAGGCGGCCCACGGTGGAACCTAGCCGAAGTGGCGAATCCACCGTGCATTCTCTGGTGGGAGTGAATGAACGGTCTGAACGTCGCCGCGTGCGGGGAGATGATAGGCCCCCCTATCACCAACGGTCGTTGATGACGATCGCTGATCATCTGGGCTCGCTTGGCCCGTTGTCGTTCCCTCTTGTGCGCGTTCTGATGGCCGCCCAGCGCTTGAGAATTCAGGAACTCCCGGCGGCAATATTGGCACTCGAATCTCCTGATTTCTCCATCACATGGGGCGCTCACCGGCGTTTTGTCGGACCCAGCCACCGGGACGCCGAACAGTATCAGCTTCGGTGGTCTCTTGTCTTCAGTATCAAATTGCGTGTGCTCCAATTCACACATAACGCAATCTAGAAAGAAAGAACCTGTTCCTTATCAGATTCTGTGCAGTATTTCTCGTGATATGGGTAGTGAGACACTGAGAGCTGAGACTTTGGGTATATATAGAGAAGGGATGAGCCAGGGGAAGCGTGCAAAACAGATACTATTGAGTGCTAAACCATATCCAAAACTACAGTGAAAAGGAGTCGCTTTTCCTGTTTCATTTTGTTGCTTTCTTCTGTGCTGATGATGCTTAGCTCCAGTGGTCGTGCCTCTCTTTATCTGCCTCAACTTATATAGGCATTCACAATAAAGTCACCATGCCTTTTGATTCCTCATCTTTGTAGTCTACTCACTTTTATCTCCAACCATTGCCCGACCTAACATCAGTGTAAAATGCGCATGACTCGGATCTAAAGCGGGTATGCTCGCAGAAAGGGGATCGGATCTGCTAATTAGAGGGCTAAACTCCATTTCGATCGTCTTGATTAGGCTCGGGAAACCGATTTTGTCGGATCTCTCGGCATCAAATCGGTACGATCCGTGCCGGCAGTCACGGGCCGGACCGGTGTAGGGACGGATGATCGTGACTGCCGCTACGCCGGCCCAATTTGACAGTCCCACTCGCTGCTGTTCTCTGTGTAAACAGACTTGAGCGGAGGGCCATCCAAAGTGTGTGGCAGGATAATTTGGAGATCCTCCCAAAGGGCCACATATCCTCCAAGCAATTCCTTTGTCCCAAGCTGAATTCCTTTGTCCCCAGCTGATCCAAAGGGGGGGGGGGGTAGGGCCTGTGTCTGTCGCGATCCTACGACCAAATTCATCACCCTCCACCATCATTTGACGATAATTATCGTCACGGATAATGTCCGAAATGTTGACATTGTGCTGTGTAAAGATCTTATGCAGTGACTCCTAGATTTTATACTCTTTTAAATGCTCACAAACCCGAAATCTTAATACCATCCGCCCATCTCATCGATATGTCGTATTAGTAATTCGATTGTCCCGTCATTTCTCCTCATTCTCTAAGTCGGTTTTAGAGTACGGCGATCCTGGGGAAATTTTGGAGTGTAGTGGGCGCACGTGGCACCCGTCGCACAATCGAATATGCACTCGGATGCACGCCTGGATAAACTCCTGTCGACTCAAGACACCTGTTCACAAACATGCGTCTGTTTTCAGAAGTTCTCTCTACCACAACCACTTTTCCCCCAAAGCACCAATATAGGGTCCTCCTCCACCACAAATGGCCTCACCACATACTGGATCAACCTTGTTCGCGTCGGCCCCCGCACAAGCAATTGGGTGTCCCTAACATGCAGTTGTCTTCACAAGACGAGCTTCATTGGATGCTTTTTCAGACAGTGTTTCGCAATTTCCAACCGTCTATCCAAAGGCTGATCTAAACCGCGCTCACGTTCACACGGCATAGTCCTCTTTTTGCATCGTCCACTCGATAATAGAATTGAGCGGCGCCCGCTTTCAAATGGCATTAATTATCACATATTCGCACCATCTACCTGGAAAGTATTTGCTTTCAAACGGTGTTTTATCGTCCGGTGAAAAAGCTAATGTTCACGATGCTTTCAAACGGGTTTCGTGGCGCCATCTACTGCAAACTTGGATCGGTCTCTGATATTACTTTTAAACTCAAGCTAATCTACAATACCAATTCGAGCTCAAGAGGGCATGTTATAGATACTTGCTAGATATCACGAAAAATACTACCACCGTTGCATCATATACTCCAATAATTCATCAAGTTCTGAATACCCGGCTTTTGGCTAAAACCTAAAATCAATGTGATGAGAATTGTTAGCCTCCTCTTGCAATTATCATAATTTTCTATGAGATTTAAGCCCAATAATCGTACGTCCCAATTCACATTTGTCAACTTGTGAAATAAGTTGTGAGAATTGCGGCCCCATGAAGGATTTATTTTCCTGGGATTATAAAACGAAATAATCTAAAAGGTGTTTTGACAGGTACTTTAAGCAAAACAATGTTAAAAAGACGAAACATGGGGGCGGCGATGGGAGGGCACAAGAACTTAGTGGAGGAGGACCTGTCCGAGGATAAGGTACTATCAATCCCAAAAATAGATATAAAATAAAAAAAAAACAAAAAAAAGTGCAAGATTCCAAATAAAAGAATAAAGTGCCTTAACGTCGTAGTTGATATTGTTTCAAATAAAGACCTAAAATGAATATGCCAATTTCAAATAAAAGCTTGACCTCGTCGATCGGTCAAATATTCTGACGGATCAAGGGCATTTTCGTCCAAAGGTAATCTTTTTTTTATTTCTTTTTCTTCTTCCCTGTTCATCTAATTGTTCGTTATGTGCTTGATTCGAACGATCTTCAACGACGGCTTCGTGCTCGATTGTGAGATTTTCAAGGTCGTTTCGTTGAATTATATTAGTTTCGGCTCGAACTTGAAGAACGATTACATTTCGGAGCTCATTGATGAGCTCGAACTTATTATCATCAGGGAGGGATTAGGTCGAGTTTTTTAGGTTTCGCTTCGAAATTGAAGCTCTCGCTCTGGTTTTGCTAGAAGGCGATCGAGCCATCATTGGGGCAAACAATGCGCTAGAAAGTCTGAAACCAAAAATTTAAGACGTTAAGTGAAGAAAGGTCACGTGAATATAAAGAGCATTTAGGACTCATTATCAGTCGATACGTGATAATACTTTTAACACAGTGCAATTTGCTTCGGCAGTGTTGAGATCAAGATGAGCTGGTAAGGCGGGCTCCAATCGGGGAGAGTTCGCCGACGAGGTGTTTGCTTGATGAGTTGGAGCCCCGTGGACACTTCAGTGCTTGAATGATGTTGCCATTTCTGAAGGAGCTTGGGTAGATCGAGCTTTGAGCGAGCGGGTTACCCTCCGGCTCAACGTGCCTCTGTTCCACCTCCAGCCTCAGGGCCTCCTTGGCCTTTGCCATCTCCACCTCGACGAGCTCGATCCTCAGCATCGACTCTTGAGCATAGCTTGAAGCTCGTCCCTCGGCTGCATCGAAGCTGGTCGAAAATGTCCATGATCAGCCGGAATATTTGGCTGACTGGCGGATAGGGGTGCGCAAAGGAACTAGGAACTGCCCGAAACCGGCAGTTCCTGTGAGGATCGGCCTGGCTCCCGGTTCTAATTTACTAGAACCGGTGAGTACCGGTCCAATTTCCGGTTCTAAGCGTAAAACCATCCACCCACCCATCTGGACCGGACCGATAATATATATAATTTTGTAGAAAAATTTCAACAAAAAAAAGAAAACATTTTTAAAATAATGAAAACCATAAAATTTCTAATCTAAAGCTCGACTCTCAACTCCCATCAACTCACAGCCGCGCCTTTAACTGTTCATTGCCTCTCTCTCTCTCACTCTCAGCCATCTCCATTTGTGTGAAACTTGATGAGATCGGTTTCAATTTCTTGGAACCGGTCCTTAGTGAGCGGTTTCCTGATTCCATGTTGGGAACCGCCCACCCAGACCACGCTCACCCCTACTGGTGAATACTGACATAGCTAATTTCATATTCTTATTTGAAATAAGATTCATTTTGGACCCTCTTTTGAAAAAAATGAGGGTATCTCATACCTTAATTTGAAATTTTTCTGACCAAAAAGACCTTCGCAACACTTTTGGGACAACACTTTTGTCTTGTCAAAACAAAAGAACATAAAATAAAATAAGAGAAGTGATTTTTCTGTTATGATATCACGTCTCAAAAAAATAATAAAAAAAATAATCCCACGTGTTAATGTTTTTTGTCATTGGGTGGAGGATTTGAAGATAAGAGTCAAATGCAATGTTAAATCGTGTCCCCCTCCTTCCTTTGTTCCCGAATACTTTCGCTTGAACTGATGCTAATGTCTCAGCTGCCTCCACCTTCTCTCAATTTTCGTACTCCCAAGGAACCTTTTGCCAGGGCTGGACCACCACCGGTCGTGTTGGATTCACCTTCATTTTCATTTCTCCAATCTTCTTCTTCTTTTCTTTCTTTTTTATTAATGTCCCGACTCAGCATAATTTGACTTCGATTCGATACTCCCGAACAGCTCGAATATTTAACACGAACCAAAAAAAGAAAATCGTTCTTTATGCTCGGATAATCACTCGAAAGGTCTTGATTTTAAAGCGAGCGATGCACGAAAATTATGACACTTCCGGTGTCGCTTTTTGAGGACAGAGCAGTCGACCTTTTGCGGTGGAGATCGAATTTACTAGATTGAATTTAGGTGACGTTGATTTGGCGCTCGAACCAAAGCTAATTCTTCTTGGAAGAGGATTTTCTTGAAGAATTGCCATGAAAATCTTTTCTAAACGCGTTTTTTTCCCGAGAAGGATATCTCGTGGGAAAGACATGGCATGATCATAACTTCGATATGATTCTTCTTGACATTGAGATTCAATACCAATGTTCGATGTAGGATTGGAGCAGGCTTTTGTATAAAGATTATCCAAGCTCGCTCGGATACTCGAAAGCATCCGCATGGAACGATACCACTGAAAAATTATTTTCCACAAAAAGGGTTTTCTAAGCTGAAAACATTTTTAAATTGGCAGACGATTTCACTGAAATAAACATATCATAACATACTAATTAATCATAGATTGATAAAACACCACCGTTATTGTTATTGTTATTGTTATTATTTGGATTTTTCAGATGTTGTCAGATGGAGATAAGCAGAACTTTAACATCTCAAATGTCTATGAATCACAAAGGAGGGATTGGTTCACTAAGCTTCCACATAGCTCATGATTTCTTGCACTTTTCTATCAAAAGCATGACCTGGGAAGGCCTACAGGCATATGAAGATGTTGATGTCCGACCACACGCATTCCCTGATCACGACCAAGCACATCCACATTGGCCGATTCACTCTCTCCTCCCTCACATGTGAAACTTCGAATCCGACGGCAATGACGTGACCGGTCCGTCGGGACAGTCATCCGACGTGGATCCCGCTGCCGAGTGCCACGTTGATCCCGCAACGGTGGGTGGCCCTGCACGGCTTGTTGCGTAACTTGTGATCTGATCAAAGAGGCCCTATTGCATCGACTCGAGAGTTCGAAAGCTCGATCATCGCATACCGGACGAGGTGCGAAACCTAGTTGTTTGCAATGACAGAGTCTTCCAGCTGAGATCTCTGTTATCCTCTTCAATTCTCTTTTCCGGGTGTTTTCCGGTAGAAGCGCTTAAATATTCTTCTTCTACGTAGTTACTTCGGTATTTACTTTCAGACATAGACCTTAGTTTTATGCACCGCGCTCTGTTGTTCATCAAGTCGTATGAAGGATGAGTCCCCCCTTCAGTCTCAATCAATGTGCCATAGTTGAGGGCTTTCTTGATTCCCAGAGTCTGTTTGAACATATGAAGGATTTGCGCATGACTATTCAGATGACAACATGCGAAGGGGCGAAAGTAAACAGGACGATATATTTCGAATTCGGTAGAGGGCAGTATATGGCATTGTACGGAACTTCAATGAGTCGATCCGTTATTTCTAGTCGGAACAAGACCGTAGTTTGATATAAATCAATGCTCGAAATCACATGAAATCTCGCGAAATCATGAGATTCGACGTCCCTTGTCTTGCCCTGAAGAATCACACGCAAGTTCCTTACCGCCAAGCTCAAGGTTATATCATATCTTTGTCTAACTAATCATAGAAATTTACAGCTTCATCAACGCTTGCTACGTTACATTGATTTCATATTTCTCATGTACACGGAAACTGGGCTGTTTGTATCAAATCAGAGTCGTTTTGTAACTCTAAGCTGTTAGAAGGCTTGTTCATACCTTAGTCTTGTGCTCCTCAGCCAAGGAAACTTTGCTTAGCCTGCTTGGGAACGACTTGACAGCCTCGCTCAGACTCTTTTTACTGCCAAACCGGCGTCGGTGCGACCCAAAAAGCGCTCTCTGGACCAGTACTTTCCCCAAGTTGGAGCTCGATGCGCCCTCCAACTTATGCTCCCGTGCCACGCAGGTCGCTTGGTTGCTGCTCGTGCCCGTTTTCTTTCCGAACGCGGCCTTCTCAGAAGCCATTTTAGTTTTTTTCCTTATCTTTCAAAGCGGAATTGAAGGAGAGTCGGACACTCGGACAAAATCTTCTGCAAAGTGAATACAGACTGCAAGATCTGTCATCTGCAGAACCGATATCTCGCAAGGCGTATCGTCGGGAAACCAAATGGGTAGAGAATAGGAACACTTGGGAATCTTCTCTTGGTGCAATTCCTACTCATGGAGTGAGTATTTACTGTCTCATGAGACAAGAAATGAATATTAGGATGTCATTCTTTTTGGCAAGATACAGCACAAGTTTCTTGTAGGTCCTTGCCCTGTGAAGCTGTTTAAGCATCCAGCTCCAGATTGTGCACATTTTGAACGAAACAAGCAGATCAAATTGGAGGGTAGGAAATGCATGATGAGACAAGTTGATTCCGAAAAGCGATTCCACGAAACCGTTTCTCCATGAGCATATGCCGGTAAAACATCTTGAGACAGCATCTTTCTGAGCTGATGGCAAATTTGAAGCAGAGCATGCAACTTACAATTGCAGCATAAAAGTATATATGCCAAATGAAGTAGTCATTAACACTGGAGCCACACTTGCTAATAGGGAATATGCCGTTCGTCAGCTCTGCTTGTGCACTGCATAGTAACATATAGATACAAGTGCCCGTGCTCCTGCAAAGCTTCTAGTTTTGATTCCGGTGCTTGACAATGAGCAAAAGGGTCTAGAGATTATGGCAGACGAGGATAGCTTCTGAAGATGTGCCTCAACATTAAGTCTTGGATTGACAACGATGTGATTATAGGATGGTAAAGAGATCGCGGTCACGATGAATCGCTTCAATCGACGATATAATCGGATCATGAATGACGTGTGGTTTCCAGGTTTTAATTAGACCGAGTAATTTGTTCCACTTCTCGGTGCTAAAACTCTCCCCCCAAGCTAAGGTAGGTAGGACGACAAAGGATTGCAATATACAAACCACGTGAAAGGGGAATACGGGGAATCAAATGGCTCGAAACCCTCTAGCCAGGACACATTTGTTAAGGTCGAGTGTGCAATCATCTGTTTTTAAAACAGTTACGAAATTCATAAATATCTCCCATGAAATCCAACAAAAAATTCTGTTCGGAACACCCTAGTTTATATTTATATTGTAGAATGATCCTTTTTGTGAAAGGCTTAAAAATTCTCGAAACTTATATTAACTTCCACATCAAAATGTGTAATACCACCTAAGAAATGTTGGAGGAATTTAGGCTAATCTACATGTTAGTTGTTAAGATCCATCATTTTGCTACATTGTCATTGTCTTACTGAAAGATACGATCGCCATGAATGTGAAAAATACCCTTTTTCGGACTTTAGTGCCTTCCCTTTCTCGTTCTCAACACCTTGAGAATGACGACCCAATCTAATCGACCCATAACATTTTTTTTTGTCGAGATCATGACAAAATGCGAAGGTTTGTGTTTGGGGACTCTTAGAAATTGTAGATTTATTAGCCAATCGGACATAGTTTGGAAAAATGAGGACTCCTTCAATCTTAACCTATAAATGCAACTCCTCATCAATCTCTTCTATATGCCAAAAAGCTCTTGATCTCAAGCCTCTTTCATCATCAAAGTGTGTTCATATTTTTCTTCTAGCAAACGACTTGATTCAACCATGGGGGTGTTCACATACACCGAAGAGCACACGTCCTCGATTCCTCCGGCGAGATTGTTCAAGGCCCTGATCTTGGACTCCCATAACCTCATCCCCAAGCTCATGCCTCAAGCTGTCAAGAGCATCGACATCCTCCAAGGCGATGGAGGGCCCGGAACCATCAAGCGGATCAACTTCGTTGAAGGTGATTATGCATTTTTCGCCCTACGGATGTACAAGTGTGCTGTGATACGATCTCCTTCTGTTGTGTACAGGTAGTCAGCTCAGCGGCTTGAAGAATCGCGTGGATGAACTGAACGAGGAGACGTTCACGTACAAGTATACCATAATCGATCTCGAGGAGAAGTTCGAATCCATTGCTTACGAAGTCAAGTTCGAGCCAACACCGGATGGTGGGAGCAAGAACAAGATGACCAGCACATACTACACCAAGGGCGATGTCGAGCTCGCAGAAGAAGACATCAAAACCGGCAAAGAGAGAGCCTTGGGAATGTACAAGGTCGCCGAAGCGTACCTCATCCAAAACCCCGATGCTTATGCTTGAAACTACAAGAGCTCTCTGTCAATGAATTTGGGACAATCCTTCTCAATAAGCACACATGGTATATTGTGTCTTGTCTCAAAGTCGTTATTGGGTTCTTCTGATTCCAATAAATTTCGTTGTCACTTATCTTTGGATGGTAATAAAAGGACATAGTTTTTATTCGGTTGTAGTCACGAGTCATTTAATAGTGCTTTCTTCTAAAAAATTTAGCTAACATGAAAACTCAATTTCCTTTCTCTATATGAGCTAACATGGCCTAATTTGCCGTCACAAACCTCGATTTTGCCCCTAATTAACTATAGATATCTATTTTTCCACCAAAAAAAAACTATGGACATATATAATAACATAGAACGACGTCATGGCTCATGGCTCTTCAAAAAATATGAGAAACTTTTGAATTTTATGATAATGTGATCAGTCCATTGACCTAATTTAAGTTTTCATGAAGAACCTTATGGTGACATGGACAATCTTTCCATCTTTTTTGAGTATGGTATGACCATGAAAAAGTCCTGATCGCAAGAAATTCTCAACAAAATCAGCCAGGTTCGGTAAACATACCAAATAGTCCTAATCGTGATTCGTGAGAAGCAAAATTAGTGAAATTCGAATTACAAAATCATTACTTAAGATCAATAAACCATTGTATGTACAATTCTATCAAAGAACAGAGCCGATCAGATCAGATCAGATCCTCGACATAGACGAGTATAGTAGAGACTAGCGGTGATAATATAATAGGCTCGAACAGGCTTGAGCCTTGAGCTCCGGCCTAACTTCCTGCCTCTGTGCACACCCATCTCCATTGAAGCCATCGGCTCAGCTCGTGTACAGCCTAGTCACATATAGATATAAGTCCCTGTGGTTCTGCAAAGCTTCTAGTTTTGATTCTGGTGCTTGACAATAAGCAAAAATGTCTAGAGATTATGGCAGACAAGAAGGAATTTAGCTTCCGAAGGTGTGCCTTACCTTAACATAAGTCTTGGATTAACAACATTTTCTTTATATATAGGATGGTAAAGAGATCGCGGTTGCAATCAATCACTTCAATCGATGATATAATTAGATCATGAACGATGCGTGGCTTTTGGGGTTTAATTAGACCAAGTAAGTTGTTCTACTTCTCCATCATTTTAATGACTGCTGAAACTCTCCCCTCAATCAAAGGTTGGGTAGGACAACAACGGATTGAAACATGCATACCACATGAAAGGGGAGTACGGGGAATCAAACGGTTCGAAACCTCTAGCATGGACACCATTGATAAGGTCGAGTGTGCAATCATCTGTCTTAAAAGCTTAAATTGGTTACCGCATTCATAAATATCTCCCCTGAAATCCAGCCAAAAATCTTTTCAAGAACACCCTCGGTTTACATTTATCTCATAAAATGACCCTTTGTAAAAGGCTTGAAAATTCTCAAAACTTCTATTAACTTACACATCAAAATGTACAATTTCTTAAATTTTAGGACGAAGAATACTTTATTTTTTAAGAAATTCTGTTTTTTTTTATAGAAAAAAACCCCCACGATCGCCCAAACACCCCTGAGCCAAGTCCACATGAGATTTGTTTCACCTAAGAAATGTTAAGAGGAATTTAGCCTCCTTATTTGGGATAATCTACACTGTTTGTTGTTTTTTTTTTGGTAGAGCACTGTTTGTTGTTAAGATCCATCATTTTGCTGTATTGTCATTGTGTCACGTGAAGATACAATCGCCATGAACGTCGTTAGGTGGATGAGAACCACATGAATGTAAAAATCTTTTAGGATCCGTTATCAAGCGACGTTGGACAATACTTCAAACAATGTAAGAAATACTTTTTTTTGGACTTTAGTGCCCTGCCTTTCTCATTCCCAACTCCTTGAGAATGATGACCCAATCTAATCAACCCATGACATTTGTCGAGATCATGACAAAATTTGAAGGTTTGTATTATGGGACTCCTGAAAATTGTAGAATCTATTAGCCAATGGGACATCGTTTGGAAAAATGACGACTCCCTTCAATCTGACCTCTAAATGCCACTCCTTAATCATCTCTTCCATGCCAAGCTCCCAAAAGCCTCTTGATCTCAACCCTCTTTCATCATCAAATTGTGTTCTTATGTCTTCTAGTTAACGACCCAATTCAACCACGGGGGCGTTCACATTCACCGATGAGCACACATCCTTCGTTCCTCCGGCGAGATTGTTCGAGGCCCTGATCGTCGACTCTCGCAACCTCATCCCCAAGCTCTGGCCTCAAGCTATCAAGAGCATTGACATCCTCCAAGGCGACGGGGGGCCTGGAACCATCAAGCAGATCAACTTCGTTGAAGGTAATTATGCATTTTGGCTGTATAGATATACAAGTATGCTATGATACAATCTCATTCTATTGCATATGGGTAGTTAGCTTGGCAACATGAAGAATCGCGTGGACTAGTTGAACGAGGAGACGTTCGTGTACAAGCATATAATGATCGATCTCAAGGAGAAATTTGAATCCATTGCTTACGAAGTGAAGTTTCAGAAGTGAAGTTTGAGCCAACACCTGATGTGGGGAGCAAGAACAAGATGACCAGCACGTACTACACCAAGGGCGAGGTAGAGCTCAAAGAAGAAGACATCAAAGCCAGCAAAGAGCGATTCTTGGGAATGTACAAGGTCGCCGAAGCGTACCTTCTCCAAAATCCCGGCGCTTATGCTTGAAAAAACTTCAAGAGATCTGCAAATGGATTTGGGACACTTTCCCTCAATAAGCGCACATGGTATATTGTGTCTAGTCCCAAAGTCGTCATTGGGTTCCTCATGTGATCGTCACTCATGTAATAAAAGGACATAGTTTTTATTCGGTTGAAGCGACGAGTCATTGAATAGTGCTTTCTTCTTTAAAATTGAGCCAACATGAAAAATCAATTTCCTTTCTCTATATGAGCTAACATGGCCTAAGTAACTGTGGATACATACAATAACATGAGACGACGCGATAGCTCGTGGTCTCTTCAAAAAAATAAGAAATCCTCAAGTTTTACGATAATGTGATCAGTTCACTGACTTAATTCAAGTTTTCACAAGAACCTTACGATGACATAGGTAATCTTGCCATCTCTTTTGAGTATGGTAAGACCACGAAAAAGTCCCGATCATAAGAAATTCTTAACAAAATCAATCTGGTTTGGTAAACATACCAAATAATCCTAATCGTGAGAAACAAAAAGTCATTACCTAAGATAAATCAGCCACTGTGTGTAAAATTCTATCAAAGAACAAAGCCCATCAGAGATCCTCAACATACACGATACCAGAGATTGGTGAAGATAATTTAAGAGGCTCAACAGGCTTGAGCCTCGAGCTCTAGCCCAATTGTTTGTCTTTGTGCACAATCATCTCCATTGAATTGAATACGACCCAATTTTTGAATCGAGCGGACCTTCACTCGAGTCATTATCGAGTCGGGGCGTGTAGCTATACACATTGTTACAAGCCTACCTAAAATTGCCTTCGGACCCATGTTTCGTGGATCTGGGCCTATAGTTTGGTTCGTTAATTGCCGGCAAAATTACTAAAAAAGTCATAAATCTATTGTAATTATGTCAATTCATATCTAAACATTTTTCTATGCCAATTGAGTCTTAAACCTTTTGCATTTGTGTCAATTCAGTCTATTCGATCAATTTTGGTCAGTCGGCACCGACGTGGTTAATTTATTAATATTTTTTCTGATTTTTTAAATTATTTTTTTTCTCTTTTCTTTCTCTTCTCTTTTTTTTTTCCTTCTTACTTTATGTAGCCGGTCGCCGGATTGATGCAATCGGCCAGAGGCAAGGGCTAGCAAGTTCGACCTCATCGACCCCTGGCAAGGCCAGCCTTGCTGTCTCTTGGCTCAATTAGACAAAAAAACGTTTAAAACTAAATTAGCATAATTATAATAGATTTAAGACTTTTCTTTTGTAATTTTCCTATTAATCGCCTCGAATCCTAAACCTTATAAACTAATAAAAGAGATAACCATACATACATACATACATACATACATACATACATATCATGTGCGTACATACATGCATACCATACGCATACCCACGTACATACATATGAGCCCCTGGTTTACCCTCTCAATTATTTGAACTCCTTTGACTCGGTCTCTCTCCCTCGCCAAACCCTGCAGCAGCACGAAACGCAGACACAGAGTCGCACGGCTATCTAGAGTCGCCCGAACCCGACGTCGACGGCCGCCGCCCGCCCTCGCTTCGAACCCCTCCGACCCTTGATTTCCGTGTCGCTAGCCAGCCAGCCATGTCGCTGAGGCCGAGCGCGAGGGCGGAGGTTCGCCGGAACCGCTACAAGGTGGCGGTGGACGCCGACGAGGGGCGGCGGCGCAGGGAGGACAACCTGGTGGAGATCCGCAAGAGCAAGCGCGAGGAGAGCCTGCTCAAGAAGCGCCGCGAGGGGTTGCAGGTCGCTGCTCCTCTCCAACCCTCTAACGTGGAGAAGGTATCGCGGTGCTTTTGCTTTTGCTTGTTCTTTTTCTGTTTTTCTCCGCGAGTTCTTGTTGTTTCTGCGGCGAGCGCGCGGTCGTAGCAGGTTAGGGTCTGGCTGCGGCGATCGGTGGGTTTCTGGGATTTTGAAATTTCGAGTTCGATTGGTGTTGGGTCTTGAGCGAGGGCGCTCGGTTTGTTGGATGCTGGGAGATTTCGTTTCAGTGTTGTGTTGCCATAGGGGGGAAGAAGGATACGATGTAATGGTTGTGCCGAGTGACAGCAGCTACACCGTATTGCGCGAAGTTCGCTATCGCGATGTCTACATGAAGATGCAGCGTGGTGCAGTTGTTGGATGATGCATTGTTAGGATTGCTTGATTTGCTTTTTCGTGATTGTGGAGTGCTTGGTTGGATTGGAGAATGGTGTTTTGGTGGGCTGATTTTGATGTTTGTTGCAGTTGGAGAGTCTTCCTTCAATGGTAACCAAAGTTTGGTCTACGGATTCTGCATTGCAACTGGAAGCAACCACACAGTTCCGAAAACTTCTCTCGATAGGTATTTGGAAGTTGTGCCGGGACATCTTCTTGTTTGCTGCTTTCTATCTGGTTTTTCTATTTACTTTTTTCTTCCATCTAAGTTGAAGTTGGAAACGTATGACCTTTTCATTGTTGTAGGCTCTATTGCCATCTAAGTTGAGATTTTGTGCATTGTGGTGGTAGTTACTTGTGTTACACCTGCACTGAGACTGATATCGCTGCAAAATTTTTTAACTTTCAGAGAGAAGCCCTCCAATTGAGGAAGTTATACAATCCGGTGTAGTTCCTCGCTTTGTAGAGTTTCTACTTAGGGAAGATTTCCCACAGCTTCAGGTTTGAAACTGTCAGTTGATTTAGAACATTCTGTTGGTAATTTCTGTATGGCATTTGAGTTGTGATTCCCTTTAAATCTCTTAGTTTGAAGCTGCATGGGCTCTCACAAATGTCGCATCAGGGACCTCAGAAAACACCAAGGTCGTGATTGATCACGGGGCAGTTCCTATCTTTGTGAAGCTGCTCGCCTCACCTAGCGATGATGTCCGTGAACAGGTATCCTCTGATATGGTTTCTTGACCTCGAAAATCGTATATTGCAAAAGTCTTATGTTGGAGACATTTTATTTTGTGGACTTTAGTTTTGTTGATTTTGGTACATTACAGGCTGTGTGGGCATTGGGCAATGTTGCTGGCGACTCGCCTAAATGCCGTGATTTGGTCTTGGGTCATGGAGCTTTGATGCATTTGCTGGCTCAATTAAATGAAAATGCAAAGCTCTCAATGCTGAGAAATGCCACATGGACCTTATCAAATTTCTGCAGGGGCAAGCCACAGCCTCCATTCGAGCTGGTTAAGCCAGCACTTCCATCTTTGGAGCGTCTCATTCATTCGAATGATGAAGAAGTTCTGACAGATGCCTGTTGGGCGCTTTCTTATCTTTCTGACGGTACAAATGACAAAATTCAAGCTGTTATTGAAGCAGGTGTCTGCCCTCGGCTAGTTGAGCTTCTTCTGTAAGTATTTGATTGATAAATAATCAGCTGTTGTTCCTTGTCATGTCATACTAATTCATATATTTATTCGACAGTCATCCTTCTCCTTCAGTGCTGATTCCTGCCCTTCGTACAGTTGGAAACATCGTCACTGGAGATGACGTGCAAACTCAGGTTTGAGAGACCTACCTTTTAATTACTCATGGACTTTGCATAGACAAATTCAGTGTTCTGGAATGTAGTCTAGTTCATATTTTGTCAAAGTTGCTTAGCTCAGCATGATGCTATATAGTATGTGCTTGAGGCAAGAATTCTTCATGTTTAAGGTAATTATATTAGATAGTGAAATCAATTTTTGTAAGTAGTAAGTTTTTCTTTTTATGTCCTTTTGTTCTATTGAACAGGTGCCTCGTTTGTTGAGGACATATCCTGTCATGTTAGTACAGCAACACATAGTCAACATGCTTTCATGATGTTCTCTATTTGAGCTGTGCTTTGTATAGCCATGATGCTAATGCAAGTGTTTTGACCAGAGCATTATTAATAACGGTGCGCTTCCATGCCTTCTGAGTCTTTTGGCCCACAATCACAAAAAGAGCATCAAGAAAGAAGCATGCTGGACGATCTCAAATGTCACAGCTGGAAATAGTGGACAGATACAGGTACTGGTTATTTCAGAAGTTTCATAGGAAAAGCATTCGTGCAGTGTGATGCTGCAGATCTCAATCTCTTGAATGTTGTTTAATGTCTCATGAAATGTTTCCAAAATAATATGCTTGGGTTGTAGAAAAGATAATGAAGTGTATGTGCATTGTCCTCTATCAGTACATGAGTTCCCTGGTCATATGCTTAAACGAATGAATCATCAAGAATTTAAGACCTAGCTGACCTAGAAAGCTACTACTTTAAGGAGGAAGTTGTGTTAATTGCCCGATGACTTGATGTAGGCTGTCATAGAAGCTGGTCTTATTGGCCCTCTTCTCAATCTACTTCAAAATGCTGAGTTTGATATAAAGAAAGAGGCTGCTTGGGCAATATCAAATGCTTCATCCGGTGGTACCCATGACCAAATCAAGTATGTATTTTCTAACTTTTACCTTGAGTCCCTTGTTTCTTTATGCTTCCATGAATTATATAGTTCTTATTTCTCCTCCACGGTAGGTATATGGTGAGTCAAGGATGTATCAAGCCTCTATGTGATCTGCTTGTGTGCCCTGATCCAAGGATTGTAACTATCTGCTTAGAAGGACTAGAGAATGTTCTGAAGGTTGGGCAAGCGGAGAAGGAACAGGGCAATACTGGCGATAATGTCTATGCCCAGATGATAGATGATGCCGAGGGGCTGGAGAAGATTGAGAATCTTCAGAGTCATGACAACAATGAGATCTACGAGAAGTCAGTCAAGCTTCTTGAGACATATTGGGTGGAGGAAGATGATGAGATAGTACCTCCAGGTGAAAATGCTCAACCGGGCTTCAACTTTGGAGGCAATGGACTACCTCCATCTGGTGGATTCAACTTTAATTGAAGGTAAAAGTAAGTGCATAATGTACTTTTTTTTTTCTTTTGGCCAATTAGCATAATGTACATTTGGAAAAAGCTAGTGTGGACTGTGGGCTATCTATAGGGTAGTCTCTAACGAGTGGGCGCTTTAAGTTGATCAAACCAGAGAACTGAGGAACTTTGGTCTTTTGTCTTAGAAGATGCTGATGATTATCTTGTGATTGCAGGGATTTAACGTTGGGGCAATTGATATTCACATCGGGGGTGCTATTGAAGTCAGAACAGCTTGGTATGTCTGGATGCACTGCCATAGTCAGTCTGGTGTCTGTTATGGTCAAAGGGGTCCATTAGCACGTCTGTGTGCGCTACATCGTCCCAAACAAGCTGGTTATAGACTTGACTTTCATGCTCTTGATCAATGATCGTGATGTCGAGTTTTTTGAGTGTCTCAAGACTTTCATTTATGAGGTTGGTCGCTTGAATGCTTAACATGCCCATCGTCTATCTATTCTGAGTCAGTTTACTATTGCTAGTCTTTCCTAAATTTAAGAAGTTTTCGGCTGGTCGTTGCATCTCTGTTGAACACATCTGAAAACCTCATTCCTGATGTGCTACAGTTAGAAAGGCAACTCCTTGAGATTTTGTTTTTCAGCATTATCACATGCATTCTTTGTGAACTGCAGTCACTTTTTCCCCAATTATCAGTGACAATATGAAAGAAGAGAAAGGAAGGCAAGTCTCTTCTTTCTTTCTATCCAACAAAGAAACCACGCATGATTATCGAAGCAAATTGCCTATGAATATTGTTCAGTTTGCTCCCAAACAAAGCATTAGCATTCATTTGGTTTGTCTTACACCTCTATCTGCTGCCACTTGCTAGCAAAGATATATCCCTTTCTATAGCAGCATTTTGAAACCGGATGAGTCTACGGTTCTCACGAGGCACCTCCAAGATTGTTCACAGCTGGATCCAAAAACAAAAATAGTCACTGTTCGGGTTGAGATCTATCGCGTTCAATCCAACGGCGAAAAATTCTAGAGGCACGGTACCTCTTTGAGATTATAGAATCATCCATCGGAACGTGCATGCAAAATATCTATTGTCGTGTAGACATAACTGTAGTAAATCACAAAAAAATAAAGCGTCAAGAACACACATCAGAGATCATCCATGTCTGTTATTAACTAATGACATACGTGCGAGTCCTCTGCGAGCATGGTATACGCCACATGCAGACCTGCAGCGTCTGAAAGTTTCCTTTTAATGGCACCGTCCAGCAACTCCAGAAGTTTTCCATTTCTTACATTACATAACATACCTGTCTATAATAGACATTATCCCACTGAACTAACCATATCCCATAGGTCTCTCTCTCTGTCTCTCTCTCTCTCTCTGTCTCTCTCTCTCTCTCTCTCTCCGCTCACAGACTCTATTCTTGTACAATGTAAACCACATTGGAAGGAAGAAGAAAGACTAATGCGCACAGTGAGAAGCAGCACAGAAGATTAAGAAACAAACCCTTTGATATCATCCTGCTCTTGGTGGAGAGCAGCCCGAGAACTCAAGAAAATGATCACCGTCTCAGCTCTCACCTCGCCCACATCTCCGAGTATTTAGGAGTGGCCGAGACGACCGGGGTTTATGACATCCCGTGTTTGATCGAGCAGGGGATTTTGCCCGAGGAGTCGGACCCAGTCACCGCCTATGCATTGGCCAAAGCGGTTTATTGGGTGCTGTTGCAGGTGGACCGAGCCCACCTGCCAAAGAAGAAGCTCGGGGACCGGGTTTCGTTCTTCCTCTCTTGGCGCATGTGCTCCATTGGTTCATTCTTTGCTTTGATTGCTTATTTCTTCTCAAAAATGGGCAGGAAGAATAAGCGGAAGCTATGATGGCTTGACGTGTGTGTTAGTTTACTCTTCACTGTGCAAAGTTATTGAATTACTCGGGTTTACTACCGGACCGTCGCACTAGACCCGGTTCATGGGACAAAACATCGCGTTCGCCTCTTTGATTATTTCGGAAATCATGTAATAAAATCTTAAAATGGGATTTAAGTTTGAAATGATTGAAGAGCATTGCTCTTGATTAAGCTAGAGTTTAACTTCATCTTGGGATGGATCTTACCAAAAAAAAAAAACTTCATCTTGGGATGGATTCAACCTGAAAGAAAGAGGCGATTCAAACTCATCAATCTGATGTTTGTGGCCTGGCTAGGCCTAATGACATTTGTTGGCCATTCCTACGGCACATGAACGCCACGAGTCTCCACATGATCGACTTTCATGTTAAATTCTCCAAGCTCACCTGCCCATCTACAAGGAAACTAGATTGTCCAAGAAACTGAAAT
Source organism: Syzygium aqueum (assembly GCA_031216185.1). Lineage (NCBI taxonomy): Eukaryota > Viridiplantae > Streptophyta > Magnoliopsida > Myrtales > Myrtaceae > Syzygium > Syzygium aqueum. The sequence continues at coordinate 32,032,789 of CM062238.1, read as the reverse complement.
TCGTGCAAAGTGATGCAATCTATATATGTTTACACGAGGGGTTGTAGTAATACAGGCTATGTGGAGATTTAATCAATAAATAAACAAAATAGAGTATAGTAGACATAAGAATAGCTGGTCTTTACCACCCGCCTGGATGGCGCTACTGGAGTGGGCGCTTTTCCTCTCGCAAAAGGTTGAGCGATCGAATCCCAAGCGCCGCAGGGTGACTTAGGCTGCGTTTGGGAACGTTTTGGGGGAAAGTCTTTGGGGAAATGTAAAGGACTTTAGGTTGAAGGGGTTTTTCAAAATGCAAATTGTGTTTGGTAAGTTGTAACTTAAAAGTCCTTTGCAAAGTAATTTTGGGTAAAATACCGTTTGGAAAAATTATACTTGCAAAGCTCTTTTTTTATTTTTTATTAAAAATGTTGAAACCCTTTGCCGGCTCCGTCGAAGGGCCGCCGGCGACTAGGATTTGGCCTCGATGGCCGTTGTCTGAGACGAAACGGCCTTCGGCAGCCCTCGACGACCACCGATGAGGGCCGCCTCGGGTCGAGCGACCCCCGCCTCGGGTCGCCAAACCCAGGCGAGGGCCGCTGGCGACCCAGATCTGACGCCTCGCGGCCCTCGCCCGAGGCCGACCTCCCTTAGGTGCCCTGCTGCTTCCGAATCCAATTGATCTCGCACTGCTCCTCCTCCTCCGACGAGGATGCCCCTGTTCCTCACCGATGACGAGTTCTCTCGCTGCTCCCACGATGCCAGTCTCGTTGCCGAGAAGGCCGACGCCTTCATTCGCAACCTCCAAAGGGAGCTCGACTCCTTCAAGGCCCACCTCGACGCCTCCTCCATCACCGACGAGTAGACTTGCTCCCTTCTCGAGCAGAAGTACCTCTCCCTCTCCTCCGACTTCTCCCACCTTCAGTCCCACTCCCTCCACCTCCAGTCCTCCCTCGATCAGCGCCTCTCCGACCTCGCCGACCTCCAGTCTCAGAAGCACCACCTCCACCTCCAATGCGTAATCCCCCCCTCCTCTTCCCCTCTTCTTCCCCCACCACCCCTTCCCTTTGCTCTTGATTCTCCCCCTTCCTCCTCTTTTTCTTATTTGTGGTTCCCCGACCAATCATTTTGTCTGCAGATTGAGAGGCTGGCCACCGAGGTTTCCGAGCTTCACAAGTCGAAGAGGCAGCTCATGGAGTTGGTGGACCACAAGGGCCTCAAGCTTTCTGAGAAGAACGCCTGAGGGAGGTCGACCTCAGGCAAGGGCCGCGAGGCGTCATATCTGGGTCGCCAGTGGCCCTCGCCTAGGTTTGGCAACCCTCGACGGGGGTCGCTCGACCTGAAGCGGCCGTCGTCGGTGGTCGCCGAGGGCTGCCAGAGGCCATTTCGCCTCAGACGACGGCCGCCGGGGCCAGATCTGAGTCACCGGCGAGCCTTGAAGGTCGTCAAGGTCACGCGACCTCAGGCAGCCCCTCGCCGTGGTCGTGCGAGCCCAGGGGACGGTCGCCGGGTTGCGCAACCTCAAGAGACCCCTCGCCGCGGTTGTGCGAGTCCAGGCGACGGTCGCCGGGTTGCGCGACCACACCGGCCCCCTTCCAGCCAGTCGCTGTCCCCGCTCCGGCCTGTCGCGGGGTTGCGCGACCACGCCGGCCGAGAGATAGGTGAAGAAGATGATGAACAATGGCAGATGAGGCTAAACTCGGAAAATAAAAAATTAGATGAGGGTAGTTTCGGAAGAAAATTTTTGTCACTTATTCGGCACTGTTGCTTGCCGAGGATGCCCAAATGCCAAAGCACCTTGGAGGTTGCCTTGGGCTTTTGGCCTTTTGAAGGCCAACTTTAGCTCAATGGGGTTTGTAAAAAATTTTGCCAAACATCAAAATTTAGCCCAAGGGGCTTGGCAAAGCTAATTCCAAACGCACCCTTAACCGGTAGCACGTGTGTGGTGGCTAGCACGTGTCGCCCTCAGGGTTTACCTCCTGGCTGTCGGCCGTGCGGGGGTTCCCTAGGTTACCAAAAAAAAAATAGCTGGTCTTTGATATATAGGGTCTATTGACAGGCCTATGAACATAGAAAAGTGGTAAATGGATTGATCTCCCGGGACCGCATAGGAAAACTAAGTTTTGTTGGACATATTTGGCCACAGGAAACGTCTTTTTTTAAGGGATTTCGTTTCCTTCTCTAGACTGCGTTTCTCATATACTCTGTTTTCTCTTTTTATACCCGTGCGAGAGCCAGATTTCACACGTTTCTAAAGTTTTTTTTTTGTTTCCTTCTGAAGTAGTAGAGATTGCCCTAGAAAAAGTGATTCGGTCTAAAGTAATCTGACCAATGCATGCCATGTATATAACATCCTAATTCGAGAATCCTTCTACTAGGTTGTCAATATGACTTGACTTGGGGAGAGAGAGAAAGAGGGGGAGAGAGCGCCTTATGAACTGAGAGTTAGGTTAGTGTTTTGCCGTGTATGAACAGCTCTGGTTGAAGGTTATGAACTAAATTAACACGTCATAACAACTATAAAAAAATGTTCCTAATAAGAGATCTTGATCTCTCTTCCCTTTCTTCTTTTTCCCCTCTCTATTATTTTTGTTGGTCGAATTTTTCCCCTCCCCTTAGAGTGCACCATTTCTCGCATGCTTAACCTTGGACTCGAGGTAGCAGGGTGATCAATTCCAAAGTGATCCGGTTCCCATCTTGGAACTGTAAATCGGACCAACAAGACTAGTTCCCACTTTTTGGAAGTGGGAACTGAACCATCCGATCTTAGGAATTAGATCGGACGGTCTGGTCCGATTCCAAGGTGTCCTATGGAATCAATGGATTCACAACTAACTGCAACCCGTGATTTTGTAATCGATGACGCATAATATGACATCCTAAAATTTGCCCATTTGGAATTTATGAAATATTTGGTTTTATGAACGTGCTCATAGTTAGTCTCGTCTGAAACTGATCATTCTTGGGATACTAACCATTAAGGAAAGGCTAATTAGGGATTTTAATTCGCACGACTAAAGGAAATTGGATCGTGAACCGACTTCCGATCATAAAATCGTCGAGATGATATTTTGAGCCAATGTAGGCCGATCATAGGATAGTCAGGGGCCGATTCGTCATTTTCGTATCAGTGGATTTCTGGTAATTCCGTTTGACTACAGAATGAATTGACAAACGATCCCGAAACTATACCGAACGACCATGCCCGATGGAGCTAGCGATCGATCCTCACTATTATATGACAATCGAAGTCGTAACGAACCGAATGAACTTGCACGTGACTTGATTTATTATCGGTCACACGTCTAATAAGCAAATTTCCCCAAAAGCCGTCCGTTAGTTTGAGAAATACTCGAGTTACGTTATATATATAAAATTCAATTATTAATTAGAGACCGAATCGGGCATCGGGAAAATTTGAAAGTCACGACGGGACGTTAGGATGACGTTGCGGTGTGAATGTGCACCTTTGGTTTATTCCGGATCTTTCTAAAAAGTTCAAATTCGACAAGAAAATGGGAAAGTGACCATTTTACCCCTAAGACTTTATAAAGGGTTAGTTTTGTGAGGCGGGGGCATTTTGATCATTTTACTCCCAAATTTCGAAAAGAAACAATGCACTTGGATATTTTTAAAGCAAAATCCAATCCGAACTGTTGATTTCAAGATTAGATCAAATTTCGACCGTCGAATAAAAAAGATTAGAGAGGGGCATTTTGGTCATTTGGCAAAAAGTTGGTCAAAGCTTGGGTATTAAGGCTTGACCAAGCCTTCTCTCTCCTCTCTCTCTCCCATTCGGTCACCCCCCCATCGTGAGCTCTCCCCCTCCAGCCGCCCTCTCCCTACCGCCGTTTCGCGCCGCCGTCTGGACCGCTGTCGCCGCCACACCACCCACCGCTGCGCTGCCGCCGATCCACCGTCCCCACCCTCACCACCGTTCCCCCTTTCCTTCTCGATTTCTCTCTCCTTGACCGTGAGCCAAGCCACCACCACTGTGAGCCGCCGCCATCCGCCCAAGCCAATCGCCGTCCGTCGTGAGCCGTACACCGCCATCGCCGCCACAAGCCGCCGCAAGATCGTCGTCGATCTTCGCCGCTTTTCTTTCTAGCCGCGTTAGTCTAGAGTCGGTAAGTCGCGATCTAAACCTCGCCTAGTTTATTGGGTATTTTCGGACTCGTTTAGACGCGAGTTGGTAGAAATTAAGGGCTGATTTGATTAACGGGCCGTAGAATTGAATCCGGGAATTTTTGGAGGTTAATAGTTGCTGGTTCGGTGTGCCTATAAATTATTGTGGATATTGTAAATATTTGGTAGTGTATTCGTTTTTATATGTTGGCGGTTCGGCGATCTAGTTATTCCTGGTAGTCTCAAATTTTATTGTCCGGGTTTTGATAATGGTTTCCACCGCGAATCAACTCTGATGGGATCATTGGGTCGGCGACATATTTCTGGGACGTCGCACTAATCCGACCGAGCTAGAGGGATGCCACGTGCTCGATGGGGTTCGGGGCGTGACATCCCGGTTTGAATTGGTATCAGAGTAAGGTCAGCTTGATTTAAGTCAATCGAAATTTAGAGTGATAAGGAGTGGAGACCAGGATAGCTGTAATCGGCTAAGGAAACCTTAGTAAGCCATAGAGGTGCCTAGTGCTACACGTATTTCTAGACTGTTTGTTGTGATTGTTGAATGATTGATTGTGATAATGGTTGGAGTGCAAGTGCGTCTGGACTCGAGGTAAGTACACGAACCCAATTGACATGGTTTGGTGCTGTGTGATTGGTTGTCTGCCAAGTGGATTACTGTGTTAATTCACTACCTAGGACTAGACTGGATCAACTGGCCTAGGTTTCTAATTCCTGTATGGAATTATAATAGGTAGGAGAGTGATAGAAAGCTGGAACAATGAGCAGCGAAGGAAGAGGTGTAGGACGAGGCTTAAGAAAGGGCGCAGGAAGAGGAACACGAGGTTGAGGTCGTGCTTGAGCCAGAGCAGTTGAGGACCTCGGAATGAATGTTAGAGAGTAGAAAACCCTGAAGTCGATGCTGGAGCTGCTGCGAACCCCCAAGTTGATGTTAGGACTGCAGCAGACCCCAAAGTGGATGGGGTTATAAGGGCCTTTGAGGAGGTTGGAGTATTGATGGGCAGGCAGACTCAGGAGCGAGATGCCACTATTGCTCGGGCTGTTGAGGCTACAACAGCCGCTGCTACAAATGTTATCAATGAAAATCAAGGACAGGGGCAGTGCGAACCTACTAATGCATCAGCTAGTCGAGCAATTTCTGAAGTTAAAGCCCCCTAAATTTGATGGCAGAGGTGATTTAGAGGTTGCGTCACAGTGGGTGGAAGAGTTATAGAAAGCTTTTGAAGTACTGGGGTGTACTGAGGAGGAGAAAGTGACGTTAGCAGCATATCAATTGCAAGGGAATGCAAACGATTGGTGGAAGGCCACCAGAGGACGAGTATTTCCGACTAGTTATTGCACATAAATGGGCAATGTTTGTAGAGACTTTCAATGGTAAGTATTTCTCTAAAAGTGCCCAGGAACAGAAGTTGGCGGAATTCATGAGACTTCGTCACGGGCATAGAACAGTGGATCAGTACGAGGCTGAATTCACTAGATTGGCTAGATTTGCTCCGTGAATGGTGGAAAATCCATTAGATAGGGCTTGGAGGTTCAGAGACGATTTGAGATCCGATCTTTACAGTTAGATGATTTCTCTGAACCTAAGGGATTGTAACGAGATCTACGAACGAGCCCAAGCGATTGAGCGGGATATAGCGAATGGGACTGCCGCTTCTGGATCAAGGTTTGCCCAGGGTAGGGACAATCGCAACTTGGGAAAGAGGCCAATGATGGATAACCGACGTTTTGTCCCTACCGCTAGGAGGAATATAGGAAAACCAACCCGTTTTCAAAATGGTCCATGTCGGGTATGTGGAGGAAGACATGGGACTTGGCCATGTCCAAGTAGGAATATTATATGCTATAGATGTGGCGGAGAGGGCCACCGGGCGAAGAACTGTCCCAATAAAAGACAGGCTAGACCGCCAGCGTTACCGCCACTGTCCAGAGTTAGAAACCAGGTTGGGCCACGTGACATTCTGAATTTTGGCCCGTTTTTTGGATTTATAAAACGTGTAATTTGTCAGTGCGCTTATAGTAAAATCTCGCCCAGAAACTGATCACTCTCGGGTTCTTGTTTTTTTTTTTTTAAATAGAGATTTTTGTTAGAATCGCACTCGATCGAATTTGGCCGTTATTTAAACCCCAAACTTGGCAGCCAATTTCCGGGAGTTCCGGGTCGAAATAAATTGGACGGTGTCGATATTATCGTGGCCAGCGTCAGTATTGTCAGGAATATGTGAAAAATAGATTTTCGACCGGGTGCGACTTCGGACCAGTAGACCTCCCTCGTAGCGTGATTTCGAGACATTTTCATTATTATTTACCTTGACCTTTGTTCCCTAATATTTTCTATGATTTATTTCGGATCATAGGATTATTTTCCGGTTTTGAATCAGACCGTTAGATTGCACTCGAAGGTGCATTTATGTCTCTCTCTCTCTTTCCTCCCTCTACCCCGCACGCGTCTCTTCCTCTCTCCTTCCCCCCTGGACGCGCGCGACGCCCCCATGCACGTCCGCTCTCTCTCCTCTCTCTCTTTTCTCTTTCTCTCCTCTCTCTCTCTCTCTCTCCCTCTTCTCTTCCCCCGGTACACGCAAAGGCCATGCACGCCAACGCGCCCCCTGCACGTCTGTTTTCCCCCCTTCCCCATGCACGTTGCCCCTTCCCCATGCATCCCTTCTCTCTCTCTCTCTCTCTCTCTCTCTCTCTCTCCCTCTTCTCTCTCCTCCCCTCTCTCTTTTCTCTCTCTCTTTCCTTCCTTCTCCTCGTCCTCCCGCCCGAACCCTTCGGCTTCTGCTTCTGCTCCTTCGCCTGGCTGTCGACGCCGACTGACGAGCCCAGCCGTCCGCCCTGCGCCGCCGTGGGCCGGCCGAGCTGCACCGCCGCCCGCCAGTCGCCCGGCCGTCTTTCCCCCCCTCTCACCTCCGCTCTCCTCTCCTCCGTAGTTTCCCCCAACCTCTGCAACACCTCCGTCCCTCGTGGCCGTCGCTCAGCCACCCTCCGCCTCCGTCCGACGCCATCCGCCTCCGTCCGACGTCGCCTCACCAGCCGTCGACGTCACCGTCCTCCCTCGCGCCATTGCCGCACCACCGTGTTGCCTGGCTGCTCCGGCCGGCGCAGCTTCCTTCTCCCCCGAGCGCGCGAGCTTGGCTCGCCGCCGCGTCCGGCGAGCCCCGGGCGTCGTCCAGTTGTCCGGCCGGCTTCCCAGCGCTGTCCCGACGCCGGTGCACCGCCCCTGTCACCGCCGAGCGCCACCCCCCTCCGGCCGCACCACCCCAGCCCACTCTCTCCTTCCTGTGGGCGTTCCGCCGTTCGCCGCCGCTCGCCGCCGCGTCCGGTGAGTTCCGGCCTCCGTCCCAGCCGCTGTCCCGCCGCCCTCGAGCCGTCACAGCCGCTGCCACCTCCGTCGACGAGCCCCGCGCCCGTCGCCGCGCCCGTGGCCTAGCCTCACGCCCGTCGCCGCACCCGTTGCCGAGCCCCGCGCCCGTCGCCCCGACCGTGGCCGAGCACCGCGCCCGTCGCCGCGCCCGTTGCCGAGCCCCGCGCCCGTCGCCGAACCCGTGGCCGAGGGCTGTGCCCGTGGCCGATCGCTGTGGCCAAGCTCCGCGCCCGTGTGACCCGCGCCCATTCGGTACTGTTCACTTGGGCCATTTTGGGCCCGAGTCGATTTTTACCGGGCCAAAGCTTAGTAAGTGAAATCCTAAGCCCTACTTAGTATTTTGGGTATTTAATTGACTGGTCTCGGGATTAGAACGGCTAGGGCGCGTATTAAATTAGTTAGTTTACATTATGGTTGCGTTATTTTAAATTGAGTTTGATTAACATGTTTGAATTGGATAATTGTGCATGTCCGACTTGTTCGACGAATTCGCATGCTAAGGTGGCGAAAGGTGAATTTAGAATTAAGTTATGATTATTGAACGTTTGGTGAAATTGGCTTGAAATTTATTCATTGAATGGTGTGTGATTGCCTGTCGATTTGAGCCCGGATCGACCGGAGGGCTACAGACTTGGGACGTGTTGACGGCGGTCCGTGTGAAAGCAATAACGGCCGATGGGCCAAATGGATGCCGGCTTGAGACGTGTTGACGGTGGCCCGTTAAAGGCGTGATAGACCGGAGCGTGTTTACATCGGTCATTGGAATGATTGATTGGCATGGCTTGGGACGTGTTGACGGCGGTCATTGGTTTAAGTGATTGGGCGGCTTGTGAGCCCATGAGAAGAAAGTTGGTTGGACGCGTGCATGCGACTTGAGTGTAATTGAAATGGCTGTCGAGTGTGATTGGATTGGCTGGTTGAGCGTGTGATTGGAATGGCTAATGGCGCGTGTGATTGCTGGGATGATTAACCGATTGCGAATGGGAAGTGTGTGCCGGGTGATTGTGTATAGTGTTGAATTATTCTTGTTTTTATCATATTCAGACTAATGTGCAGGGTTTGTTCAGGACCCGAGGCGAGGTAAGTTTGTCGTGCGGATTTTGTTATATTGCTTGGTGATTTGCCTGTTTGACTTGTCTGGGTACGCATTAGCCTAGGTGGGGTTTAGAGTGTCACTTATTGAGACTCGTTCTCACGGTTATTATATAACCATTTTCAGATCCCCGTCCTTGAGTATGGCGCCACCTAGGCATTTTGGGATCCCCATGCACACGTGGCATGAGGACGATGTGTACCCGGGTCCGAACCCAGGAGAGTCTTACATTAGGCATCGCACGTATATTTTGGTAGACGTTGGACTAGAGCAGCTGGAGCGTCACGAGTACCTGGCCTGGTCCCATAGGGTCGGATTAGAGAACTCAGGGCCAATCCGAGGTTTTGAGGGGTTGCGGCATACCAACGAGAATGCGGTTAATTGGGAGCCCTGGGATAAGTTCGCTCCCGATGGCGAGGTGTCCGATCCCGGCAGTCATTCGGCGAACCCCAGTCCAGTGCTGACACCCGTTCCCGAGCCCGAGCCTAAAGAGGAGCTCGAGCCCGAGCCCGAGCCTGAAGAGGAGCCCATGGTAGCAGAGCAAGGAGATGCAGAGGAGAATCCGATCGAGATAAACTCGGATTCAGGTTTCGACTCCTTTGGATCCGATCCGGATTGGACGCCGTAGGGACGCTTAGGCGTAGGACTAGAGCGTTTTCTTTTGGTAGAGACTCTTTTTGATATTGTCGGTAGTCTACCCAACTCCTGTCCCTTTTTTATGATGGTGCGAATTTAACCTAATGGCCTAATGTATGATTACTATGGATTCAGTTTTTGTTCTACGTTCGTTAAAGTTTTCGTTGTCCTATCCCTTGGTCATATTTCTTTAATGTCAGGGTTGTTTTATTTTTCTTCCGCTTGTGTGATTTGGTTGGGTCGGCGACGCGTCCTGGGACGTCGCGTTCTTCATGACCGTTGAAGGGGTGTTGCGAGCCCGTTAGGGTTCGGGGCGTGACATCCCTATTGTTTTTGTATCAGAGTAGGTTAGCTCGATCCAAGACGGTTGAAACTTGGAGTGATAAGGAGCAATGACTTTGGGGTAGCCAGTTAGGTAGACTCGCGTGCTATGCGTACCCCAGACAATGTGATTGTGATTGCTGCTTGAATTTATGCAATAAGGTGTGAGATGCAGGTGCGTCAGGACTTGAGGTAAGTGCACGAAACCCGGTTGGTTGTTATTGAGTGATGTTGTGATTGGCTGTTTGTTTAAGTAAATTGGATTATGACGCACTGCCTAGGGCATAGATTGGTATAATTGGCCTAGAATTCTAATTACTGCTTAGACCTTGTCAGGTGAGTGTTTGTAAGAATCAGTAAGATGGACGGTCAAGGTAGCGGTCAGGGTAGCGGTCGAGGTCGAGGTCGAGGTCGAGGTCGAGGTCGAGGCCGAGGTCGAGGAAGAGGTGGTGTAGCCCCGCAGGCTGGAGTGACGGGAGATCCTAGGTTGGATGAGATGTGGAGGGTGCTAGAGGAAGCAGGGTTTTTAGCAGGAAGGCAGACCGGAGAAAGGAGTGCAACTGTTGCTGCTGCAGCTGCCAGTGAGATCGTTGGGAATAATGGAAATCAGGAGAATAATATAGATGGTGGAGATCCTGGCATGATGCAAGTGAACATGATCAGGCCATTGTCCAAGCTAGTAGAGCAGTTTATGAGGTTGAAGCCCCCAAAGTTTGATGGTAGAGGTGACCCCGAGGCCGCACCAAGATGGATTGAGGAGCTAGAGAAAGCCTTTGAGGTGCTCGGGTGTACCGAGGAAGAGAGGGTGACGCTAGCAGTCTACCAGCTTGAGAGCAATGCAAATGATTGGTGGAGGGCCACCAGGGGTCAGGTGTTCCCCGCTGGTACTACTCCAAGTTGGACTGTCTTCACTGAGACCTTCAATGGTAAGTACTTCTCGGAGAGTGCTCGAGAACAGAAATTGGCAGAATTTATGAGGCTTCGACAATGTCAGTTGTCAGTGGACCAGTATGAGGCCGAGTTTGCAAGGTTGTCCAAGTTTGCCTCCAGGATGGTGGAGGATCCAACGGACAAGGCTAGGAGGTTCCGGGATGGGTTGAGGCCGGACCTTCGCACTCAGATAATCTCCTTGAACTTGAGGAGTTATAATGAAATATATGAAAGAGCGCAGGCAATCGAACGAGACCAGACGGACCGGGCTGCCGCTTCTGGATCGCGGTACGCCCCAGCTAGGGACAATCGCCAACTGGGGAAGAGGCCCATGTCAGGAAACAGTCGCTTCGTCCCGCCAGCTCGGAGGAACATTGGAAAGCCAAATCGCCATCAGAACGCCCCGTGTAGGCTATGTGGAGGAAGACACGGCCATGGACCTTGCCCAACCAGGGGCGGAGCGTGTTTTACGTGTGGTGGGAGGGGCCATCAGATGAGGGACTGTCCCAACCATAGGCAAGTTGGACCGCCTATATTGCCGCCACCACCGCCCCGGAATGGAAATCAATTTAGAGCTGCTCAGCCGGCAAATCAGAACAGGCCGCCGGCCCAAGGACGAGTGTATGCAATGGCAAGGAGGGAAGCGCAGGATGCGCTGGGCGTGGTCACAGGTACGGTCTCTCTCTGTGATCATGCTGCTTATGCCTTATTTGATCCGGGGGCGTCGCATTCTTTTATTTCTGAGCAGTTTGTTGAATTATCTGGAATTGAGCCGAAACTGCTTGATGTCATGTTGTGTGTTGCTACTCCGTTGAATGACAAAGTGCTGATTACGTTGGGATGTCCCGATTGTAAGTTAGTGATTGGCGATTGGGAAGGGAGGATAGATTTAGTAGTATTGCGTATGCATGACTTTGATGTGATTGTCGGTATGGACTGGCTAGGCAAACAGAAAGCTGTTATGGACTGTAGTAGAAAGGTAATCCAATTTGATCCGTTTGGACAGCCTAGATTTGAGTTTGTGGGAAACCGAGGAGGAACCTCGATCCCTTGGATTTCGTCGCTCGAGGTAACGAAGCTGTTGGTTGAGGGATGCCAAGGATTTCTGGCAAGTGTGGTTGATTCGACGGTTGGAGAACCGAGGCTAGAGGATATAGCCGTGGTGTGCAATTTTCCCGAGGTCTTCCCTCAGGAATTGCCGGGACTACCACCTGACAGGGAAGTGGAGTTCGCAATTGAGTTGGCCCCAGGCACGGAACCGATCTCGAAAGCACCTTATAGGATGTCGCTGTCAGAATTGAAAGAATTGAAGGTCCAAATGCAAGAGTTATTGGACAAGGGTTTCATTCGCCCTAGTGCGTCTCCATGGGGAGCGCCAGTTTTATTCGTGTGGAAAAAGGATGGATCATTGAGATTTTCTTTGACTACAGACAACTGAACCAGGTGACCATCAAAAACAAGTACCCGTTGCCAAGGATTGAAGACCTATTTGACCAGTTGCAAGGGGCGTCAGTGTTCTCAAAAATCGACTTGAGGACCGGCTATCATCAACTGAAGATCAAGAAGGAGGATGTGCTGAAGTCGGCATTTAGGACGAGGTATGGACACTATGAGTTTACGGTGATGCCTTTTGGACTGACGAACGCTCCTGCAGCCTTTATGGATTTAATGAATCGGGTATTCAAGGAATTCTTGGATCAGTTTGTGATCGTGTTTATCGATGATATTCTGGTGTATTCAAAGAGTCCCGCCGAGCACAAGGTGCATTTGGAGAAGGTCCTACAGACCTTAAGGGAACATGCACTCTACGCCAAGTTCAGCAAGTGTGAGTTTTGGCTTCATCGAGTGGGGTTCTTAGGGCATGTGGTATCCGGAGAAGGAATTGCAGTGGACCCGGCGAAAGTTGAAGCCGTCGTGAATTGGCCAAGACCGACAAAAGTAACCGAGGTCCGGAGCTTCTTGGGTTTAGCAGGGTACTATCGACGCTTCGTGGAAAAGTTTTCAGCTATAGCGATGCCTTTGACACGATTACTGAAGAAGGAGACGAGGTTTGAATGGACGGATAAGTGTGAAAGGAGCTTCCAAGAATTAAAACAGAGATTGTCAATCGCGCCAGTATTAACGATCCCGTCAGGACCGGGAGGATATGAGATTTACAGTGATGCGTCGTTAAGGGGTTTGGGATGCGTGCTTATGCAACACGGGAGAGTAGTGGCGTACGCATCGCGACAATTGAGGCCGCATGAGTAGAATTATCCGACACATGACTTGGAGCTAGCTGCAATTATTTTCGCTCTTAAGATTTGGAGGCACTACTTGTGTGGGGAGAAATTTCAGATCTATACGGACCATCAAAGTCTAAGGTACTTGTTCTCCCAAAAGGAATTAAATTTGAGACAGCGTCGTTGGATGGAACTCCTTAAGGATTATGACTGCGATATATTGTATCACCCTGGAAAAGCTAATAGGGTGGCGGATGCACTGAGCCGGAAATCGAGCATCGCGCACATGATGGTCAAAGAGTGGACCTTGTTGGAGGGAGTTCGAGATTCGAAATTTAAGTTTGAAGTAAGTCAGGTCTCGAGTTTACTTGTTGCATTGAGGATTGAACCAGAAATTCAGGCTAAGATTAAGGCTCTTCAAACGACGGACCCGGAGATACAGAAGATCGTGAGTATGGATGCCACGAAGCGGAAACCGGATTTTCAGGTATCCGAGGACGGAATTTTAAAGTTCCGGGGACGGTTATGTGTGCCCAGTGATACAAAACTGAAGGAAGAGATTTTGTTTGAAGCGCACCGGAGTACATACAGTATTCACCCGGGGAGCACAAAAATGTATCAGAATTTACGACAGCATTATTGGTGGAACGGCAAGAAAGTGGGCGTGGCCAAGCATGTGGCTAAATGTTTAACGTGCCAACAAGTGAAGGCGTAACACTACAAGCCGGGTGGAATGTTGCAGACATTGGAAATTCCCGAGTGGAAATGGGAACACATCACGATGGACTTTGTAATGGGATTACCAAGAAGTCAAAGAGGTCAGGACTCGATTTGGGTGATAGTTGATCGGCTGACAAAATCAGCGCATTTCCTACCGGTACGAAAGGATTTCGCCTTGGAAAGGTATGCCGACTTGTATGTGCGACATATAGTCTGTCTCCATGGAGTACCAGTAACGATCACCTCAGACCGTGATCCAAAATTTACTGCCGCCTTTTGGAAAAGTCTTCATACGGCATTAGGAACAAAGTTACAGTTCAGCACGGCCTATCATCCCCAGACGGATGGCCAGTCGGAAAGGACGATCCAGACTTTGGAAGACATGCTGCGAGCTTGTGTTTTGGATTTTAAGGGTGGCTGGGAGGAACAGCTGCACTTGGTTGAATTCGCCTACAACAATAGTTTCCAGCAGAGTATCAAGATGGCACCGTTTGAAGCATTGTACGGCAGAGCCTGCAGAACACCGGTTTGTTGGGATGAAGTTGGTGAGAGGAGCATTACAGGCCCAGAGCTAGTGCAACAGTCGACTGAGACAGTCAAGATTATCCGGGACAGACTCAAAACCGCTCAGAGCCGCCAAAAGAATTATGCAGACCGGAGACGTAAGCCTTTGGAATTTCAAGTTGGGGACCACGTATTCCTCAAGGTATCGCCGATGAGAGGACTATCTCGATTTGGTAAGAAAGGGAAGTTGAGCCCAAGGTACGTGGGTCCATTCGAGGTCTTAGAGAGAATAGGCACCCTGGCTTATCGTCTCACGCTACCGCCGAATTTGTCTCAAGTGCACAACGTGTTTCACGTGTCCATGCTAAGGAAATATGAACCGGACCTGACCCACGTGCTGAACTATGAGGAAATAGACGTGGACGACAGGGTGTCGTACGTGGAGAAGCCAGTTCGGATCAAGGACAGACTAGAAAGAGTGTTGAGAAACAAGAAAATTCCGATGGTCAAGGTTATTTGGGAGCACCATGGGACCGAAGGCGTGACGTGGGAAAGTGAAGAGTTGATGCGACACCAGTACCCCTATTTGTTCGAATAGTTGGGTTGGGTTGTAAATTTCGAGGACGAAATTTTTGTAAGGGGGGAAGAGTTGTGACATTCTGAATTTTGGCCCGTTTTTAGGATTTATAAAACGTGTAATTTGTCAGTGCGCTTATAGTAAAATCTCGCCTGGGAACTGATCACTCTCGGGTTCTTGTTTTTTTTTTAAAATAGATATTTTTGTTAGAATCGCACTCGATCGAATTTGGCCGTTATTTAGACCCCAAACTTGGCAGCCAATTTCCGGGAGTTCCGGGTCGAAATAAATTGGACGGTGTCGATATTATCATGGCCAGCGTCAGTATTGTCAGGAATATGTGAAAAATGGATTTTCGACCGGGTGCGACTTCGGACCAGTAGACCTCCCTCGTAGCGTGATTTCGAGACATTTTCATTATTATTTACCTTGACCTTTGTTCCCTAATATTTTCTAGGATTTATTTCGGACCATAGGATTATTTTCCGGTTTTGAATCAGACCGTTAGATTGCACTCGAAAGTGCATTTATGTCTCTCTCTCTCTCCTCCCTCTACCTGTACGCGTCTCTTCCTCTCTCCTTCCCCCCTGGACGCGCGCGACGCCCCCATGCACGTCCGCTCTCTCTCCTCTCTCTCTTTTCTCTTTCTCTCCTCTCTCTCTCTCCCTCTTCTCTTCCCCCGGTACACGCAAAGGCTATGCACGCCCGCGCGCCCCCTGCACGTCTGCTTTCCCCCCTTCCCCATGCACGTTGCCCCTTCCCCATGCATCCTCTCTCTCTCTCTCTCTCTCTCTCTCTCTCTCTCTCTCTCTCTCCCTCTTCTCTCTCCTCCCCTCTCTCTTTTCTCTCTCTCTTTCCTTCCTTCTCCTCGTCCTCCCGCCCGAACCCTTCGGCTTCTGCTTCTGCTCCTTCGCCTGGCTGCCGACGCCGACCAACGAGCCCAGCCGTCCGCCCTGCGCCGCCGTGGGCCGGCCGAGCTGCACCACCGCCCGCCAGTCGCCCGACCATCTTTCCCCCCCTCTCTCCTCCGCTCTTCTCTCCTCCGTAGTTTCCCCCAACCTCTGCAACACCTCCGTCCCTCGAGGCCGTCCCTCAGCCACCCTCCACCTCCATCCGACGCCATCCGCCTCCGCCCGACGTCGCCTTACCAGCCGGCGCCACTGTGTTGCCTAGCAGCTCCGGCCGGCGCCACTTCCTTCTCCCCCGAGCGCGCGAGCTCGGCTCGCCGCCGCGTCCGGCGAGCCTCGGGCGTCATCCAGTCGTCCGGCAGGCTTCCCAGCGCCGTCCCGACGCCGGTGCACCTCCCCTGTCACCGCCAAGCGCCACCCCCCTCCGGCCGCACCACCCCAGCCCACTCTCTCCTTCCTGTGGGCGTTCTGCCGTTCGCCGCCGCTTGCCACCGCGTCCGGTGAGTCCCGGCGTCCGTCCCGCCGTCCCAGCCGCTGTCCCGCCGCCCTCGAGCCGTCACAGCCGCTGCCGCTTCCTTCGACGAGCCCCGCGCCCGTCGCCGCGCCTGTTGCCGAGGGCTGTGCCCGTGGCCGATCGCCGTGGCCGAGCTTCGCGCCCGTGTGACCCTCGCCCGCGCCCATTCGGTACTTTTCACTTGGGCCATTTTGGGCCCGAGTCGATTTTTACCGGGCCAAAGCTTAATAAGTGAAATCCTAAGCCCTGCTTAGTATTTTGGGTATTTAATTGACTGGTCTCGGGATTAGAACGGCTAGGGCGCGTATTAAATTAGTTAGTTTACATTATGGTTGCGTTATTTTAAATTGAGTTTGATTAACATGTTTGAATTGGATAATTGTGCATGACCGACTTGTTCGACGAATTCGCATGCTAAGGTGGGGAAAGGTGAATTTAGAATTAAGTTATGATTATTGAACGTTTGGTGAAATTGGCTTGAAATTTATTCATTGAATGGCGTGTGATTGCCTATCGATTTAAGCCCAGATCGATCGGAGGGCTATGGACTTGGGACGTGTTGACGGCGGTCCGTGTGAAGGCATGAACGGCCGATGGGCCAAATGGATGCGGGCTTGAGACGTGTTGGCGGTGGCCCGTTAAAGGCGTGATAGACCGGAGCGTGTTTATGTCGGTCATTGGAATGATTGATTGGCATGGCTTGGGATGTGTTGACGGCGGCCATTGGTTTAAGTGATTGGGCGGCTTGTGAACCCGTGAGAAGAAAGTTGGTTGGACGCGTGCATGCGACTTGAGTGTGATTGAAATGGCTATCGAGTGTGATTGGATTGGCTGGTTGAGCGTGTGATTGGAATGGCTAATGGCGCGTGTGATTGCTGGGATGATTAACCGATTGCGAATGGGAAGTGTGTGCCGGGTGATTGTGTATAGTGTTGAATTATTCTTGTTTTTATCATATTCAGACTAATGTGCAGGGTTTGTTCAGGACCCGAGGCAAGGTAAGTTTGTCGTGCGGATTTTGTTATATTGCTTGGTGATTCGCCTGTTTGACTTGTCTGGGTACGCATTAGCCTAGGTGGGGTTTAGGGTGTCACTTATTGAGACTCGTTCTCACGGTTATTATATAACCATTTTCAGATCCCCGTCCTTGAGTATGGCGCCACCTAGGCGTTTTGGGATCCCCATGCACACGCGGCATGAGGATGATGTGTACCCGGGTCCGAACCCGGGAGAGTCTTACATTAGGCATCGCACGTATATTTTGGTAGACGTTGGACTAGAGCAGCTGGAGCGTCACGAGTACCTGGCCTGGTCCCATAGGGTCGGATTAGAGAACTCAGGGCCAATCCGAGGTTTTGAGGGGTTGCGGCATACCAACGAGAATGCGGTTAATTTGAAGCCCTGGGATAAGTTCGCTCCCGATGGCGAGGTGTCCGATCCCGGCAGTCCTTCGGAGAACCCCAGTCCAGTGCCGACACCCGTTCCTGAGCCCGAGCCTGAAGAGGAGCCCGAGCCCGAAGAGGAGCCCATGGTAGCAGAGCAAGGAGATGCAGAGGAGAACCCGATCGAGATAAACTCGGATTCAGGTTCCGACTCCTTTGGATCCGATCCGGATTGGACGCCGTAGGGACGCTTAGGCGTAGGACTAGAGCGTTTTCTTTTGGTAGAGACTCTTTTTGATATTGTCGGTAGTCTACCCAACTCATGTCCCTTTTTGATGATGGTGCGGATTTAACCTAGTGGCCTAATATATGATTACTATGGATTCGGTTTTTATTCTACGTTCGTTAAAGTTTTCGTTGTCCTATCCCTTGGTCATATTTCTTTAATGTCAGGGTTGGTTTATTTTGCTTCCGCTTGCGTGATTTGGTTGGGTCGGCGACGCGTCCTGGGACGTCGCGTTCTTCACGACCGTTGAAGGGGTGTTACGAGCCCGTTAGGGTTCGGGGCGTGACAGGCCACCTGTACCCCCGAACCAGAACAGGCCGCCGGCACAAGGACGAGTATTTGCCATGGCCAGAAGGAAGCTAAGAATGCGCCAGGCATGGTCACAGGTACGGTCTCTCTCTGTGATCATGTTGCATATGCTTTATTCGATCCGGGAGGATCGCATTCGTTCGTGTCTGAGTAGTTTGTTAGATTGACTGGCATGGAATTGCGCTTGCTTGATAACTTGTTGTGTGTGACCACCCACTTAAATGATAAGATTTTAGTTTCGTTGGGGTGCCCGGATTGTAAGATTATCATTGGTGGTAGTGAAGAGAGGATTGATTTAGCGGTTCTAGCAATATACGACTTTAATGTGATATGGGTATGGATTGGCTAAATAAACAGAGGGCAGTGATGGATTGCAGTAGCAGGGTGATCCAATTTAATCCCGTTGGACACCCTAGATTCGAATTTGTAGGAAATCGTGGAGGAACCTCGATTCCCTGGATTTCGTCGCTAGAAATGACGAAATTATTGGGTGAAGGATGTGAAGGATTTCTAGAGACTGTTTTAGATTCGATGGCTGAGGAGCCGAGGCTAAAGGATATAGCCGTGGTGCGCGATTATCCCGATGTTTTTCCTCAGAAATTACAGGGATTGCCACCAGAAGTTGAAGTAGAGTTTGTAATCGAGTTGGCACCTGGGACTGAGCCAATCTCGAAGGCGCCTTATAGGATGTCGTTGTCGAAATTGAAGGAATTAAATGTGCAAATGCAAGAGTTATTGGACAGAGGATTTATTCGTCCAAATGTGTCTCCATGGGAGCGCCAGTACTATTTGTGAGAATGAAGGATGGGTCACTGAGATTGTGTATCGATTATCGACAGTTAAACCGAGTGACCATTAAGAATAAGTACCCTCTGCCAAGAATTGATGATTTGTTTGACCAGTTGCAAGGGGCTTTGGTATTCTCTAAGATTGATCTGAGGACGGGGTACCACCCGTTGAGGATTAGAAAGGACGATATACCGAAAACGACATTCAGGACGAGATATGAACATTACTAGTTTACAGTAAATGCCGTTTGGATTGACAAACCCTGCTGCGTTTATGGACTTAATGAATATAGTGTTCAAGGAATTCTTAGACCAATTTGTTATAGTCTTCATAAACGATATATTGGTATATTCGAAGAGTTCAGAGGAACATGAATTCTATTTAAGTAAGATTTTACAGACCTTGAGGGAGCACACACTGTATGCTAAGTTTAGCAAGTGTGAATTCTGGCTCAATCGAATCGCATTTTCTTGGACACATGATCTCTAGGGAAGGAATCTCAGTAGATCCCACGAAGATTGAGGCTGTGATGAAATGGCCGAGGCCAACAACGGCAACCGAAGTTCGAAGCTTTTTGGGTCTGGCCGGATATTATAGATGTTTCGTGGAAGGATTTTCGATAATATCAACACCGTTGACACATTTGTTGAAAAAGGAAACGAGGTTTGAATGGACCGACAAATGTGAAACGAGTTTCCAGGAGTTAAAGTATAGATTGACGACAGCATCGGTGTTGACTATTTCGACAGGACTTGGAGGGTATGAGATATATAGCGATACGTCGTTGAAAGGATTGGGATGTGTACTCATGCAACATGGACAAGTAGTGGCCTATGTGTCAAGACAGTTGAGACCGCATGAGTTGAATTACCTGACGCATGACTTGGAGTTAGCCGCAATAGTGTTTGCCCTGAAGATTTAGCGACATTATTTATGCGGTGAGAAATTTCAGATTTATACTAACCATCAGAGCCTCAAATATTTATTTTCTAAAAAAGAATTAAATATGAGGCAGCGTCGTTGGATGGAGTTATTGAAAGATTATGACTGTAATATTCTATATCACCCCGGAAAGGCAAACTGGATAGCGGATACATTGAGCAGAAAGTCAAGCATCGCACACTTGATGGTCAAAGAATTGACCTTATTGGAAAAAGTGAGAGACTCGGAGTTTAGATTTGAAGTAAGTCGAGTCTCGAGCCTGTTAGCCATGCTGAGGATTGAACCGGAAATTCAATCTAAAATTAAGACTTTGCAGTCTGTGGATCGAGAGATACAAAAGGTTATGGAGATGGATACTACTAAGAGGAAACCAGATTTCTAAGTATCTGAGGATGGGATATTGAAGTTCCGGGACGATTGTGCGTGCCTGACGATGCACAGCTTAAGGAAGAGATTTTGTCGGAGGCATATCGTAGTAGTTATAGTATCCATCGTAGTAGTTCCGAGGATTATTGAGACCCTTGGAGATCCCATAATGGAAATGGGAACACATCACGATGGGTTTTGTGATGTGATTGACAAAGAGCCAAAGAGGCCACGATTCCATCTGGGTAATTATCGATAGATTGACCAAGTCGACACACTGTTTGGTAGTGTGAAAGGACTTCGCATTAGATCGATACGTAGAATTGTACGTGCAATAGATAGTTCGTTTGCACGAGGTGCTAATATCGATCACATTGGATCGTGATCCCAAATTTATTGCTAATTTTTGGAAAAATCTGCGGACGGCATTAGGATCAAAGCTGCAGTTTAGTATTGCTTATCATCCGCAAACGGATGGCCAGTCTAAGAGGACAATCCAAACTCTTGAGAACATGCTTCGGGCATGCGTATTGGATTTTCGGGGTAAGTGGGAGGAATAGTTACCTTTAGTGGAATCCGCGCATAACAATGGTTTCCAACAGAGTATTGGAATGGTGCCTTTTGAAGCACTGTATGGCAGGACATGTAGGATGCCCGTATGTTGGGACAAAATGGGTGAAAGGATCATAACTAGGCCAGGTTAGTAGAACAGTCGGTTGAAGCTGTTAAGATTATACGCGAAAGGCTGAAGACAGCACAAAGCCGTCAAAAGAGTTATGCAGACAAAAGGCGAAGACCTTTGGAATTTCAAGTGGCGATCACGTGTTCCTTAAGGTATCATCTATGAAAGGATTATCTCGATTCGGTAAGAAAGGCAAGTTGAGTCCGAGGTACGTAGGACCATTTGAGGTATTGGAAAGGATTGGAGATTTAGTCTATCGCCTTGCGTTACCGCCAAATCTATCGCAAGTGCATAACGTGTTCCACGTATCAATGCTGAGGAAGTACGAACCGGACCCAACACATGTGTTAAACTACGAGGAAATAAAAGTTGACGGCTGGGTATCGTTTACTGAATGACCAATAAGGATTGAGGATCGCAGAGAACGAGTTTTAAGGAATAAGACGATCCCTAAAGTCAAGGTCGTGTGGGAGCGTCACGGGACTGAAGGAGCAACTTGGGAAAGCGAAGAGATTATGCAACGTCAATACCCCCATTTATTTGAGCAATAAGATGGATTAGAGATTTCGAGGATGAAATTTTTGTAAGGAGGGAAGAGTTGTGACATCCTAAAATTTGCCAATTTGGAATTTATGAAATATTTGGTTTTATGAACGTGCTCGTAGTTAGTCTCGCCCGGAATTGATCATTCTTGGGATACTAACTATTAGGGAAAGGCTAATTAGGGATTTTAATTCGCGCGACTAAAGGAAATTGAATCGTGAACCGACTTCCGATCATAAAATCGTTGAAGTGATATTTTGAGCCAATGTAGGCCGATCATAGGATAGTTAGGGGCCGATTCGTCATTTTCGTATCAGTGGATTTCGGGTAATTCCGTTTGACCACAGAATGAATTGACAAACGATCCCGAAACTATACCAAACGATCATGCCCGATGGAACTAGCGATCGATCATCACTATTATATGACAATCGAAATCGTAACGAACCGAATGAACTTGCACGTGACTCGATTTATTATCGGTCACACGTCTAATAAGCGAATTTCCCCAAAAGCCGTCCGTTAGTTTGAGAAATACTCGAGTTACGTTATATATATAATTCAATTATTAATTAGAGACTGAATCGAGCATCGGGAAAATTTGGAAGTCACGACGGGACGTTAGGACGACGTTGCGGTGTGAATGTACACCTTTGGTTTATTCCGGATCTTTCTAAAAAATTCAAATTCGACAAGAAAATGGGAAAGTGACCATTTTACCCCTAAGACTTTATAAAGGGTTAGTTTTGTGAGGCAATGTCATTTTGGTCATTTTGCCCTTAAATTTGGAAAAGACACAATGCCCTTGGATATTTTTAAATCAAGATCCAATCAGGGCCATTGATTTCAAGATTAGATCAAATTTCGACCGTCGGATGAAAAAGATTAGAGATGGGCATTTTGGTCATTTGGCAAAAAGTTGGTCAAAGCTTGGGTATTAAGGCTTGACCAAACCTTCTCTCTCCTCTCTCTCTCCCATTCGGTCACCCCCCCATCGTGAGCTCTACCCCCTCCGGCCGCCTCTCCCTCTCGCCGTTCCGCGCCACCTCTCCCTCTCGCCGTCGCCACCGCACCGCCCACCGCTGCACCGCCGCCGATCCACCGTCCCCACCCTCACCACCGTTCCCCCTCTCCCTCTCGGTTTCTCTCTCCTTGGTCATGAGACAAGCCACCACCGCCGTGAACCGCCACCGTCCGCCCAAGCCGATCGCTGTCTGCCGTGAGCCGTACGTCGCCGCCGCCGCCGCAAGATCGCCGTCGATCCCCGCTGCTTTCCGCTCTAGCCACGTTAGTCTAGAGTCAGTAAGTTGCAAAACCTCACCTAATTTATTGGGTATTTTCGGACCCATTTAGACGTGAGTTGGTAGAAATTAAGGGCTGATTTGATTAACGGGCCGTAGGATTGAATCCGGAAATTTTTTGAGGTTAATAGTTGCTGGTTCGGTGTGCCTGTAAATTATTGTGGATATTGTAAATATTTGGTAGTGTAATTGTTTTTATATGTTGGCGGTTCGGCGACCTAGTTATTCCCGGTAGTCTCAAATTTTATTGTTCGGGTTTTTGATAATGGTTTCCGCCGCGAATCAACTCTGATGGGATCGTTGGGTCGGCGATGTATTCCTGGGATGCCGCACTAATCCGACCAAGCTAGAGGGATGTCATGTACTCGATGGGATTCAGGGAGTGACACATAATCAAGTTCGTACATGATAAAAAGCCAAGAATGATAGGTGACCAAGCCTCCATAATAGGTAGTGTTTAGTAGGATAGCAAAGGAACCCCATCGAGATCGAAGGTAGAGTGCAGGCTCTAGTGGCAGCTCAACCGTTGCAAGGCAGCCAAATCGTCCTAAGGACTCTCCTATTCTTCTCTCATCTGTTCTTCCCTTCACCAAATAACCACCTTCTTCTTCTTCAACTAGCTGTTATGCGACAATTGCTTCAAAATCTTGCCTCAGTCCTCCTCGCTCGTTGCGAGCCTTTGCGTGCCCTGCGTGCTCTCACCACGCATTTTGCTGCCCCAGCTGTCTCCTCGCCACCATCGCGACATTGCACACCCTTTGGGTTTGTTAAGCGTTGTCCCGCTTGATTGCTTGTCCTCTGCTCAACGGTTATCCTCTCGAACGCTAAGTCCAAACTCAGTTCTTGATCGCCGCTTACAAACTCATGATCGTCTCTCTTGCTGAGAGAGTGACTGAGAGAGCCGTGAGTGACAATCAAGCGAGAGAGGCATGAGACGGAAAGAGCGATTAGGGTTAGTGATGTGAAAGAGGCGTGAGAGCCATGATGTAAAGAGCGAGCGTGAGAGGGGAAATGGGAGCGTGAGAGGGAATAAGGGGTGGGAAGAGTGAGTATGAAAGTACGATTGTGATTAGGTTTTAGGGTTTCTTTAAAGATTTTTAAGAAATAAAAAATAATAATCAGTCCGGTTCGGGTGGGCGGTTCCATCATTAAAACCATGAACCGGACCGAAAATTATTAATTCCAATTTTATGGAACCGGACCAGTACCTCGAGAACTGCTCAGAATCGGCCGGTTCGGTCCAGTTTGAGTTGTTTTATGTTGCTCACCCCTACGTGGTAGACCACTCGTCGATCTCTTTGCACGAGAGAGAGAAACTCAAACCCAAAATTATACTATTTTTGTGAATATTACTTAATTATCCGAGGCCTAAAGGGGGATTTCCCGATTGAATCACATACTATGATCCCATGATAAAAGATCGCTGTAAAAGTATGTTTAAAAGGAAAAGAACCTACTATAGATCGATAGAGTCTCTCGTAATTTCCTAAGTTATAGGCTAGTGTCATTTCTTTAAGCTCCGTCGAATCCAAACAAAGGAGTTCAATTTGTTCGATCTAGTCCAGCAAATTCGCGTATCACCCATGAATCAACTTTCAACTTAAACTTCTTATTGGCTTGTTTCTTTGAATATCATTGTCACGTGACATGATTGTCACTCAAAATATATTTTGAAGAGAGACTTCGCCAAACTATTGAACCTTAAGAAAAAAGATGGGTAAAAAGTAGTAAAACTCAAAACTATGTTTATTGTGATACATTTATCTTATACATTTTTTATGATGTAAAAAATCTCAAACAATACCTACCGTAACACATTTGCCCTAAACTTTTTCTTATAACATAAAAAACCCTAAAGTTATACCTGCGTGGCACGTTTACCTTCTATCAAGATTCAATCGGTTGATTTTTTTTAGCCAAAACGACATTGTTTTTGTTTTATTTAAGCCACGCATGCACCATTGTCAGTACATTTTGTCTTCTGCCGTCCATAAAAGCAGATTTTTAACGGTGCTCATTGACGGAATATTGACGTAGGGTAAATATATCATATAGAAACAAGTTTAAGATTTTTAGTGTCGCAAAAAAAAGATTAGGATAAATATATCACAGCAAGTATAATTTGAGGTTTTTAGAAACTTCTTTAAAAAAAAAAAAGAAAAGCATTTGAACTTTTAATGATCATACTAATAAATGTCGTAAGATCCTGTGGTCCTTTGGTTTTGTATGATCTTGAAGACAAACCAAAAAATCTAAGGAGCTTTCACTTTCCCTCTCTGTTTGATAGTATCTGGCCGAATCTGTCTCGCTGTGGCATCTTTTCCTCAATCCACACGGTCAACTCGTTGCTTGCACGGCACAGCCTCTCGGGCACACTTCTCCTATCACCATCTTAATATTTATGGGCAAATAAGGTCATTAGAAGCGTCTCCCTCTTTTGCCCTACAAGGATCTTCTATTGTTGCTTCGAGATCATTGACGTGTAAAATTTTTAAAAGGTATTCCTCTCCCTAAAAAAAAATAAGGATACATGAGATTGGGGATGTGAGACGTGCAGACACCGACATGCTAAAATAAAATGCATTCGTGGAGCTCGTTCTATAGGATGGGGATAGGCCGCAGAGGCTCTCGTAGGAGTGAATGGTTTATTTTTTGTGAGACTACCTCTTAATTGAACACCAATAATCTTCTATTGTTCCTTAATATTGAGCGATAAGCTCCACTACATCTCAATTTTAGTAGCCATGCATTGCTCTCGATTTTCTTAAGTTCATTAATCATATGATAGAGGTTATTTGGGGAAGAAAGAAGTATGAATCCCCTTTCAGGTAACACTCAACACGGCTATGCAGATGAGAAATATCAAAGCCGAATAGCTATTTCACAACGACCTCGAAGTTCGAGGTGGGTTTCGAGCGGTAACAAGATAATCTCCTGAAAATAGCACATTGTTTGGTGGGATTTCTACGTAGTGTAAAAGGTCAAGAGGTTAAGAAAGTGGAGATGAAGGGAATTTCTTTTTATGTTATTTGGAAGGGTAAGGATATAATTGAATCTAAGCAAATGCAATTAGGGTTTTTGAATCGTGATGCATTGACTGAAGAGGTAAAGGAACTTTTTTTTATATTAATTTGTTGCTGAAAGGTGGGGAAATTGATGATGTATTGATGAAGAGGAGAGTTGACATTGGACCTGGGTCAAAATTAATCATCAGGATTCTGCCAAAGATCACATCACATTTGCAGCGAACATCCAACGTAGAAGTACAGCGTTCTCTCTTTTTTTTAATCTTTTCTTTTATATTTTAAAAAGATAAAAGACAGTAATTGATTTGGTCATAATAGTTCTTAAATACTCTTAATATTCGTATTCCTCACGTGCTCAATTGTACGAATTGATACTTGTAAGCTTTTCATTATACGTTTTATTAAAAGCAAGTGATTACTTACTTGCGTCATCTTATATGTATATCCAACAAAAAATCACTATCTTGTGAGATAATAATTAGTTTATCCACTATTCATCCATATGGAAAACTTACAACTAAGTAAATTACTCTGATGATTAAGGTTACAGTTCGAAATGGAAGAGAGAAGGTCCAGCAACTCTTGCTTTTGACTATTTATTTTCTTTTTACGATTTAGGTACCTCGATTTTTATATAATACAAATTATCTAAAATCATTTCACGACGTTCAAATTAAGGGTGAGTAGGTCCAAGTCGATGAAACACAAATATTGATTGACGGTTGAGTGGTTACGTTTGGTTCAGCTTTCCCAACGAGCTTTGAGCCTTATTTCCCCTTGAGAAAAAGTTAGGACGTTTATTAGCATCGGCAAAGTTGAAAGTGCAAGGCAATGCCTTGGCTTTTCAACATTTTTGGAATGATATTGTGGATTTTAATAACCAATTTTTTTCTTTCCAATTTTGCTCTCATTTATAATTGCGTATTTCACTTTTGCCCTTAAAAACACTGTTTATCTTTTTCAACCTATCGTCTTTTATGCTCGCTAGTTATTAACGTCATTGAGGTTGAGGTCACCGAGGTCCAAATCGCATAGGTCAAGGGTTAACCCATCATCTTCTTCAACCGATGATCATCTATCTTCTTCAACCCTTCGACGGCGATTGACAAGGTCGCACCAATCGTCGAAAGGCTAGATTTGGGTTGCCCTAAGGTTGTGCGACCTCGGCGGCCCATCGCCTAGTGTCGCGGGACTTTGACTGCCCTTGCCTAGGGTTGCATGACTAGGGTTTTTGCCTGGTTCAGCTTCTTCGAAATTGCCCTTGCTTGTAACTATTAGACAAGATCTAGAGGTCGAGCCACGATGATGGCTAAGCGTCAATGGTCTCAAAGCTCTCACTTGAGTCTCATGGTGGCCCTCGGAGTCCTCACTTGAGTCCTTAGAGACAATGAACAATAGCTCTCTTTTTTTTTTTTTACTTCAAACCTATTTTGCAAAAAAACTACACAAAAGTCACTATTAAATGGCATTTGCTTTGAACAATTACACTTTGAGCCAAAAAGATATTTGGGAAAATGACTTTGCATTTCTCCAAAGCTTAACCAAACGCAGCCATGGTGACCTCAGGAGAAGTAACCGTTTGTGGATAAGGAAAATGTGCAAATAAGAAGTCTAGAATCGCAAAGGTGTAGTTACAACTGTACTTAGCATAATAACAGCTAATCGGCAAGTTATAATTACAAACTATAATATGGCGGCATGTAATTACTGTAGCATCCGCTACTATCATCAAGAACAAAGTCCCGATATACTTTTTCAATTTATCAACATTGCCGTCATTCAAATTCCCGCCATCTACAATCCTTCACTTGTAAATTTATAGTTCACCTTCTTTGTCGCGCCGATGCAATTCTGTCCGAATCACCACCGAACCCATTTGAAAGAGAGATCAAACCTCTAGCCAGAGGCTGTTCGGTCTCCGGGTCTCCCACCCATTTTTGTAGTGAAACGATATCTTCATCCAAAAATGGCACAAGTCACAACTCCACAGCCTCGTTGCTAAACCCTACAAGACAACCACAGATATCCAATTTCAAGAAACGTGACAAATTACTCAAACCCCCGCCCTTTTTTTGGGGGTCCATTTCAGGCAAACTCTTTTCAAGCCTCTTCTCTTTTTTGGGAGGGGGTTTTCGCTTTTGGCGGGGAGGGAGGGAGGCGATCCAAAAGCCAAAAGCCAAAATCACCACCCTCCACCACCACCCCAAATTCAAAACAGAGATCAACCTCAGGAGTGGCATTCCCGTAATATAACGAGGCTGCGGAAGCTAGGGTTTCGCGTCCCATTTATAAATCTCTCCCTTAGGTCCGCCTGCGCCAAAAGGCCTTTCCCCGTGTCGGTTTGGTAGCTCTGTCTCTGCCTGTCTCTGTCTCTGTCTCTCTCTCTCTCTCTATCAGTCACTACATAAGCACACACTGTTTCTCTCTCTATGTCGTTCCCATTGCTAGGTTTCTCCAAGTACCATCATCACTGATTGCCCACTCCATTTCCCCCTCTCTCTGTCTTCTGAGAGGCGCGTAAAATCTCGTCTTTCCCGCTCAGGGTTCGGTTTGCGATCCGTTGGTCTCTGTTCCTTCCTCTGTTTTAGATCCAATACGTCCCTTGCTCTGCCTCTTCCGTCTAGTTCTTGTTGTTCTTCCGCGATCGCGAGAGTTTTCTTTTGGCTCCTGCTCAAGCGAGCTCGCGCTCTTCTTGACAGGGAAGGAAAAGGGGTTCGGAGATCGGTGGGAATAGGCCATGGAAATGCAGGATGCGAGCGACAAGGTGGGTCGATCGCGGCTTATTCGCACGGGCTTTGATTCGATCTTGGGGGAGGGATTTGATTTGGGTAGAGGCATGAAGGGATGAAAACCCTAATTTCGTTTTTGTGCTCTTTTGGGTTTGCTCGAAGCAGGGATCGGAGTCGCCGGGCGTCGCTTCGTCGGAGGAGAGCCACGTGACGGAGACCAAGAAAACGTGTGCTGATTGCGGCACCACCAAGACCCCTCTCTGGCGCGGCGGTCCAGCTGGCCCCAAGGTAAAAGATCAAATCTTTTCTGAAGATCATGAATGATCGGTTTACTTACTTAGGTTGATTTGTGTAATTAATAAATCGAAGGGACATCTCTTATTTGATGTTTCGCTTGTTTTAAGGTTTTTTCCACATCATTGAGTATGTCCATTTGTAGATCGATCACAAACACGTGGATTTGATAGTGTCATTCAAGAAACTGTGTTCTTCACTAGCAGTGATAGAGAGATCGATATTAAGAAATGGGTTGGCTCGTTTTAACGTGTCTTGAAATGGGATCGGCTCGAATTGTAAACTAGATCTGTAAAAATATCTTCTTGTGATAGCCGTTCTGTTTTTCCCCTGGTCGTTCCTGTATTTTTTACCGTGTGATCTTGATTTTGTCGTTGCAGTCTCTGTGCAACGCGTGCGGGATCAGGAGCAGGAAGAAGAGGAGGGACATTCTGGGCATAAGCAAAAAACCCGCAGATGACAAGAA
This sequence comes from Syzygium aqueum, assembly GCA_031216185.1. Classification (NCBI taxonomy): domain Eukaryota; kingdom Viridiplantae; phylum Streptophyta; class Magnoliopsida; order Myrtales; family Myrtaceae; genus Syzygium; species Syzygium aqueum. The sequence goes on along the minus strand of CM062238.1, from coordinate 32,003,766 downwards.
GCGCAAGAAGATCAACCACAGCCCGAGTAACAACAGCAATGACGACAACAGATTCGGCAATTCGTTGAAGCAGAGGTTGTTGGCTCTTCTCGGTAGAGAAGTGATGATGCAGAAGAGATCGGCGTCGTCATCGTCGTCGTCGTCGACATCGAGCCTGCAGAGGCAGAGGAAGAAGCTGGGCGAGGAAGAGCAGGCGGCTGTGCTGTTGATGGCCCTGTCTTACGGCTCTGTTTATGCTTAAAGGGTTAGGTAGTTGGGGAAAAATAAATAATGAAAAAGAAGGGGAGAAAAGAGAAAAGAGAAGGGAAAAAGAATCAAGAATGTCAAATTTGGCAAAAAAGTTTTGGGGGGCCTTCTTTAGGCGAACGTCTAATTAGTGTTCCGGCGAGTTCTTGTATTCTTTTGACCATCTGTTTTGACCGAGAGAGAGAGAGAGAGAGAGAGAGAGAGAGGCCAACAAGTGTAAGCAGTGGAGGAGATTTGATGTCTGTTGTTTCTCTGTTTTGTGCTGACGTAATATAAGAGTTGCCCATTCTCGATCATTCCCATGTACTGCTGCTGTTGGATTCTTGCCGTCTTTGGTCATTTGTGACTCTGATTATGACCCAAATGCAATTGAATGCTCGGCATTCGTTTTCGAGGCACGTTTCAGTTATTGACCCCAATAAGGATGGGGGATGCAATGGGAAATGGAATCACATATAATAATTATGTTACATATTGATAAAGAAGTGGTTAACGCCAAACAATGTCTTAAGTGTTCTGGTCGACGGAAGCGTGGAGATTGACAGCAGAAACAAAAGGGCAAGTGATGAGAATGGTCAGTCGGTAAAGTGAAATCGGTGGTCGGGAAGACCCGGTGTCGATCGACAGAGGTGTCAACGATAAAACGGCTTGAGTGCTGAAGCAGAATGGCAACGGATGAAACATATTTTCTAAATCAAAATGCGGAGCGTAACTGTCGAGCAATAAAGTCAACAAATATCAGATGTGTAACCGTTTGTCGACAAGTGTTGCTAAACAATAGGAGCCGCATGGGGTTGGTTTTTAATTCAGAGTAACTGTTATATATAGACGTCCGTATTTCTAAATGGCTTGGGAGTCATAATTGAAATTATCTATTGGTTATCTCAACATAAGTCTTCACTTCTTGTACTAAGAATGAGGCAGGCTTTGCCAACCAACATTAATTTAGTTTAAAAATAGGACTCCCTCGCACAAACAAAATAAGATGATGTCATCATGAAAATAGAAAATATATCCCCCAAAAAATTTTTTCAATGAATGGCCAAGAATCGAATTCCTAATCAATACACCTCGTGTATGCGAACATCGCATGAATACGAAATAATTAACGGGATGAATCCACTCCCGGCAAAACAACGTTCAATTTCACTATAAGCATGCAACTCACAACAACGTACATTTCCCGACAACGTGTGAGTTTTGACCAACGTATGATTTTATTATATTGATATCGACATGTCAATCATAACATTCAATCTTAATTTGCATTTAATGTTATGTAACTTTACCACGATGACGACAGATAATCGAATGTCAACATACAAATTCAAAGCAGCGTGTATTTTCATTATCAATCCGCGATTCATGATTGCATGCAACTTCAATGTCAAGGCACTTTATGGAAAGTCTTTTTCTGTCCCTTTCTTTTTTCTCTCTCCATCGTCTTCTTTAACCTCTAATCATGAGGAGGGTTTGAGCTAATCTCACCCTCCCCTCCCCTCCCCCTCTTATTGATTTCATTTATATTTTCTTGTTTTTTCTTATCTCCCGATCTAAATTTGGGAGTTTTATTTTTCCGGTCTAGTTCTAAATATGAGAGTTTGAACTCTCTCGATCTAATTCTAGATTTGGGAGTTTTCCTCTCTCAATTTAGATCTAAAGTTTAATAAATATGCTTTTGGGAATTCGATATCCCGTGCTATGTCTATGTACCGGTCATTTCCTCTAGCTTCAATAGTGATCTCAGGAGCTTTGATATTTTGTTGAATCACGAATATTTGATCTTCCAAATATCAGATCTAGGTTTGTTCAACCTGTTTTGGTTGTCTCCAACAAATAATCACATTTATCATTGCGGTTCGGTGGTGTTAGGAATCTAGCTAAACTCGGGCCGCATGAAACGTACTTTGCAAGGCCCAAGCCCGTCTACTTGCCGTCGAGGAAGTTAGGACTCGTCAAGGCCCATTACAAGCCCAATGCGTGTTGTGCATCCTTCTATCGAATTGCATTTGATATGCTCCGTTTGTTTGTCAGCACAATGGAACGCGATTCCACGTTGAAACTTGTACATCGTGTTGTCCAATATCTGTGATCTGAACATTTCTTTCGCTTTGCGCAAGTTGAAGTATCACTTGATACTAACTACAATTTCACATGAGAAACCGATCTATGAAACTATTGATCGATCGACGAAGGTAAAATCTCCCGAATGTTGCACTTGAGAAATTCCGACCGTTAACCTTTCGAATCTTGAGCATGATTTTTGAGATATCAACAGTTGGAAATTACCACTATTGCTAGGGAAAGTAAACTAGTCTATTCACTGCGGATAAAATGAAGCCCTATTTAGGCTCCATTTGTTTCTAGAAAAATAACCTTTTGAAAAAAAAAATTTCCGGACTTTCCGACGTTTGGTTCACAAAAAATATCTTAGTTAAAAAAATTGGTAATGGAAAACATACTTTCATAAGCGGAGAAAATGAAGAAAGGAAATCATTTTCCCTCCTCTTTCTTTCGCCCAAACCAAGCACATTTTTTTCCAGTGTACTCCTTCACCTTCCTCTTCTTGTCTGTGCTCTCCTTATCTCTCTTCGGCTCTAGAGTTGTTCCTCCACCTCTCTGCCTCCGGGCTTCCTCCTCCTCTTCGCCACCACCTGCCATGGCTGTGTCGCCGCCGCCTGAGGAACGGCTTGTGGCTGCAGATGCTCCGGCAATGCCACACTCTCTCTCCTGCCGCCTCCGCCCCTGCCCCCACGGAGCTCCCTTCCACATCTGAACTCCCTCACCTCGCCTTCTCCCATCAATCTTCAGCTCAAATTTCACAATCCGATTGCAACCACCAAAACCACGTCCCAAGATTTGAATCTACTCGCTGAATTCGCTCAAAATTAGGATGAATTCAAAAGCTTTCAGGTCCAAGCTCATAGAGCGGAAGGAAAAAACCTTAGAGAATTCAAATTTCGAAGCCGTGAGCTCGTCGCGGAGCTTGAGATTCACACCCGAGCAGTGAAAAGAGAGGGCGACACTAAGCACAGTGTAATTGAACATGAAGAGTGACTACAGTTCACGAGTTGAACAAGCAAGAGATGAGCTCACCGAATCTGGTGAGCTCGAGCCTCACTGGCATTGGGTGAGCTCATCCCTTTTTCTGGGGCCGATTGTTGGCCATCGCCGTGGTTGGCGACCGACTGAGGAAGAAGGAAAACAAGAAAAAGAAAGAAAATAACATATAAAATAATTAAAAGTTTGAATTTTTTGGTAAATTTTTCCAGGAAAATCAAATAAAATTTTCCATATTAAACGGCATAAAATATTTTTCTATTCGTTTTCAGGTTTTAGCCAACACTGAAAAATATTGTCATTTTCCAAGAAAATGACTTCCTAGAAATTATTTTTAGAAATGTTTGGATTTTTGCAAAACAAATGGAGCCTAAGGTTCCGTTTATTTCGCGGAAAATGAATGATTTAACAAGCGTTTTTATAAAAATAGTCGCCTTTTCTGCTTACAAAAATGAACGATTGAAAAAAAATTTCATTGTTCGCGAATAATGAAATCATTTTTCAATGGTTAATTATTTTAAGCGAAGCAACCAATTAATTTTAGAAAAATATTTTTCAAATAATTTATTTCTGTGAAGCAAACATAGCCAGGGTTTGCTTATTTTATTGAAAACTTCATGGTAAAGGAAATTATTTTCAAAAATGGCTAGTTTTAATAATTTGTTTCGTGATTTAGGGAAAGTGATTTCTTTCATGCCATAATGGGAAGTTGTTTTCCCCAATCTATACTCACTATTTTTAATCCATGGAAAACGTTTTCCGTAGATCAATTAATTTTTGTCGTCCAAACATTGAAAAGTTGATAAATGATTTCTCAAAATCAATTTTTTTTCCAAACAAACGGAGCCCTAGAGAGATCAAGCTCCACACCAGATGCTGCTTCAAAAGGCACCCCCTACAACTCGCAGCATGTGCATAACTATCCCGTTCATCTTACATAGTTGTGAGAAAATAAATGCCAATTCGACATTATAAACATTAGTTTTGTTCCCATAGAAACGCAAAACATTGCAAAGGAAATCATGACGCCATACCTTTGATGTGATGAGATTGATTCGCCAGTACTGTCCAAGTTCATTCAAGATAAACCCAATGTATTATCACTCGAGTTAAAAGTAACAGAAGAAGGATTTCTGTATATTCGATGATATATAAAAGAGTACATCGAGAGCCTATTTTTAGGCTTATTAGATAAATGATTAAGGTAACAAGATAAATATAATATCAAACCTAAATCAATCAAGAATATGCAATATCGAAAGGGATATATGCATAATCTCGAGAGATATGTAGAATCAAATAATTATCCTAATATCGCTAACAACTCGTAAAGCATACCTTTGATATATCTTATTTCTTTTTCAATAAGTACTTGTATTTTGCTTGCCAAATATTGTAAAATCACAAATGAAAAGAAAGAAGAACAAGAACACTGACGAGTTACGACTCTATGGCCAACTTGACAAGGCCCCGCCAATCCACTATTCATGCAGCCTTACAAGTGTACGTGCACTCCAGCTCATAATGCACACATTTGCCAACTTCAGTGGTCATCAACCTTGTATTCTGTTTCTTCTGTTCACGTATATAAGTCAATTATTTATTTGGTCTTTTCTCTAAGTTTACATTGATTACACACACACACACACACACACACACATATATATATATATATATATATATATATATATACAGACACACACACACAAACCGACAATTGCCAGCTCGTCGTCAACGTGGGCTCTTTCTTTCATGCAAATGGACGGTGGCTTCGACGGTCCACAGTTATTAATGGTCTCATTTTTCCCACAGGAAACGAAACAAATAATTACATTTTATTTATCGAAAACATTTTGCTGACACTTAGGCTCCATTTGGCAAGTTACCAAATAGTAAAAAGGGAAAAAATCACCAAAAACTCTAAACTTCATCACCTATGACACATTTACCTCGAACTTTTTTTTGTGACCCCAAACTTTGCTATTTGTAACACATTTATCTCAATATATTTAGTCCATGGGCATTTTCGTCTTTTTCTACTTTTTCTTTTTTTTTTTTCTTTTCCGACAAGGGGGCTCTCGCCGGCGTCGGGCGAGGGCGGCCTCGCTCGCCCAGGCGAGCGTCGGCGAGGGTCGTCCTCGCCGGATCTGACGAGGGCGGCCTCGCTCGCCCAGGTGAGCGTCGACGAGGGTCGTCCTCGCCGGATCTGATGAGGGCCGCCCTCGCTCGACGCCGGCTAGGGCCGCCCTCTCCAGATCGGGCGAGGGCGGCCCTCGCCCGACGCCGGCGAGGGTCCCCTTGCCGGAAAAGAAAAAAAAAAGAAAAAGTAGAAAAAGACGAAAATGTTCATGGACTAAATATATTAGGGTAAATATGTCACAAATAGCAAAGTTTGGTGTTTTTGGTTTCACAAAAAAAGTTCAGGGTAAATGTGTCACAGATGGTAAAGTTTGGGGTTTTTGGTAGTTTTTTCCCTTGTAAAAATTTATGTTCTTTTGTTCCAAGAATCAACTGTGAATAGAAATCCGTTTATTAAAATTTTTGTGTCCAGGCACAAATTTGCACAAAATTATTTCCAAAATCAGTTTTGGAACAGAATCAAGAAGCAAAAAAGAGTAACTTCTTAATTCTGGGAACAATTTTTTCATTTCTGATTTTTCTTGGTATTCTTTTTCCTCTTGGATTGTTGTTCTTCGCCTGCTGCTGACCTGCTGTCGGTCGGCCGTCGGCAACCGGCCATAGGCTAGGGCCGATGAGGGCGTTGCGGCTGCTTGGCAAGGACGGCGGCAAGGGCCGCAGCGCGCTTGCCGGTCCTGGTCTGTGGCCGGTCGCCGTCGCCGGTCACCGTCCATGGCCAAGGAAGAGAAGGGAAAGAAAAAAAAAAGTAAAAAAAGAAAGAAAGAAGTATTAAAAAATTCAAAAAATTATTAATAAAAAAATTCGTGCAGTTACCAAACACATTTCTGTTCTTTTTCTATTCTAAAAATAGAAATTTTGAGCAGTTACCAAATGCTTTCAAATGCTTAGAAATTATTTCTAGGCACGGAATAAAAAAGAATCATTTCTGTGCAGAATCAGTTCACAGGCATAGAATCATTGCCATGCGCACCCTTAAAGCGTGCATAATAACCATTCTGTTTCTTTTTTTTTTTTATTTTCTAAAAACATGTTTGGAACAGAAATCCATTTGGTAATACAATTTCATTTTTTTTATTTCTAAAACAAAATTTAATTTCAAAAATAGGTTAGGAATAAAAATGAGAAATACAAACTTTTCTCATCGTTCGCTCTCGCTACTAGCTGGTCGCTCACCCACTGCCCGCTGTTAGCGCCGGCTGCTGGCCCTCTCTTGCCGTCCACCGCCGGTCGCCTCCTGCCGTCCACCACCCCCCATTCGCCTCTCGTAACCGTCCACCATCCTTTGTTCCCTACCGTTTGCTGCCACCGTCATCTGTTGTTGGTTGCCTGCCTCCGCAGCCCATTGTTTGTCCTCCTCCCCCGCCAGTTGTTCGCCAGCCATTGTTCATCGTTGGCCACCTCCTACCTCTCGCCTTCTGCCTCCCACAACTGTTGCCCACTTCTTGCTATATGCCTGTCCTCTGCCGTTTGCCTCCCGCCACCTTTGGCCATCCTCCACTGCCTTTCGACCGGCTGTTCGGGAGGGAGAAATTTTATGTCGTTATCAAATACGTATTTTTACTCAAAAGCTTGTCCTGGAAATAGAATAGGTTAGCCATAAATTAATTTCTAAAATAGAATAATTATTATTCGCACCCGTGTTTAAACAATTAAATTGATAGAATCCTCAACTTTCATATTCATAACTTTTCCTTTTGATAATGCACACGACACATATTGATATATTGAAGATTAAATGATCTGTTTTTTTTGTTTTGTTTAAGTATGTCGAATAAGTGTTCTTGAGGATGTTATTTTTATAATTCATCGTGATAAGGAAAAAACAAAACGAATTTGTAGAAAAGAGACCCCTTTGCTTGTCGTTTCTTTATCAAATGCCACAATCCACATGGATTGATGCAAAAGAATATGTCCATTAAGTGTTCGTAAGGAAGTTATTAATAAAAAACAGAAGAATATGTAAAAGGAGATCCCTCCTTTCGTTTTCATTTCGTTTTCCAAATGCCACTTTTTCCACATGCACTCATGCAAAAGAAAAGGTTTTTGCTGTAGACAAAGATTATATTGATATTAGTCATTTGGTAAGTTAATTAATGCACTCGGAAGGAACATTGAAGATTATGTTGGAGAGAAGAGTGAAGGCCTTTCTAGATGATTCTTGCAAATCCATGGATAGAGCCACTATTCACTAATTATAAATTTTTAATTTTGGTCAGAGATAACACTGCCAGTCAATAATGCCAGTCAATAATGAACTTCTAAGTTTGACTCCACGTAATTGTTAATGCCTTGAATTCCATCAACCTTGAATTATTAAACAACATCCAAGTGAAGATAACCCAAAAGAAGAGGGACAAAATAGAAACTTTACTTCACATTCACTCCAACGATAAGGCACCAAGCACCATTTTGAGGGAAACGACAACATTGCTCAATAAGCGTAGACGAACCTTCCACAAAGTACAAATTACACAAGTGAATAAGTAACCTATGTAGCAGAAAAGAACAAATACATTATCAAGACAGAATTTCACTAAACCAATCTCTTGTTATCATAGCATATCTAAAACCCATCGCACACCAAAAGAGTTGGAACACTTCATACGAACTAATAAGATTACAAAATGTCAGCAAATTACAGATCAGAGATCTCACTTTGCAGTATGACAGAGGAAGAAAAAGGGAAGAGGAAAGGAACATTAGACATCACTCAGATCGATGATGGTCATGAAAATTTTTTGTGTCCTTGATAAACATTCATCCTTTCCAATGTACAAGGATACCTCTCTGTTCTTCAGTTTCTGGGACTCCAATGATTCTTCCAGTACTATCCCTAACCTCTCTCTCTGACACTTTCTTGATCTGTTTTTTCGCTTCCATGGAGATTCCAGATTCCAGAAAAGGTATTCACCATCTGTCTGTCACCTGCAAAAGATTTGAGTCCTTGATATGCCAAATTTGCCCATATTTATTCCAGATATCCCCCATCCTTGTTCCAATTGGATCGTCCTGATCAAACCAAAAGCAGAGTAACCAGTATTGCATAAATCGCATGACAAGCTCTTAGCTTGATAGTACTGGAGGACACAGCACCGGGTGGAGGGTTATAGTAGTAAAAGGGGAAGTACGGCACAATCGGGTTCGGGGGCGGCGGACCCGGGTATTTGCCGTAGCTCGGCCGGGGGTAGTACGCGCCGCCGCCGCTCAGTGGGGGGTAATACGAGCCGCCGCTGCCCCCTTTGTAGGGCGGGGGCGGCGGTGAGTACGCATAACTGGGCTGGGACGGTGGAGGAGGGCTGTTGGAGGTGGCGGCCGGCGGAGGCGGGGACGGGGGCGGAGGCGGCGGGGAGGGGACTTGGCCGCAAGGGTTGTCGCAGGCGGCGCACATGGTGCACTCAATCTGGTACTTGGAGGATGTGGCCCTGCCGGAGGTGGCGGAGTTGACTGCGCCGGCTTCCCGCGCCACGTTTCTTGGCAGGATGGCAAGGAGAGTGAAGAGAGCGAGCGACATTCTCAGAATTCTCTCCATCTTCTTCTCCAGGAACTATACGGACAGACTGAATCGCTTCGAGCTCAACAAAGATGGGGATGATGAGAGGAGCGTATGAGAGGGTCTTACCTTAGAGAAGCGACAGAAGGGCACATGCGAGGGCCAACATATCATGATGGAATTGGGTTAAAAAGGTCAAAAAAAGAGAGCGAACGAGGAGGGCCCTCCAGCTCCGAAAACATAAGACCGACGCGTTTCTTACTCCTTTACAGTATAAAAAATATGTGGAGCCACTTTTTCAACGTGGCGAAGTTTGGGTGTCCTGCTGAATCGAAGCCTAGCTGGTTTAAAGATCAGTCAGTGGAGGTGTACGAGCATCTTGGAGTGTAAGGAATCGAAGTTTTACTTTGAATGCACCGCAAACTCTCGATCATATGGACTAGCAGAGAGGGAAATGATCCAATCGAGAGATCCAATTTGGCTTCAGAGGTGTTAGGATCTCACGAGTTGTTCTTCCAGTGTTCTTCGCCTTGATCCTCAGTGCGAAGTGTGTTCGCGACCGGAATTTCAATATTACTTGTTACCAAATGCTTCGGTTGGATGATATCATCATAATCATTGGTGAATCGATCACCCAAAAACCATGGGCCCTGTTCTAGGATAATACTTGGTCGATCTCTTGTTGCATGAGTTCGGGTAGTTCCCCCCAAATTACTAGGGATATTGGCTCGTTGTGGAGGTGCAGCCAGGCCCCCCTTCTTGATGCTGTCAATTGCGCAATAGTGTTGAGGATTATTCTAGACAATCGGGTCGGTGGTTGGCCTTGCGATTGTAACCCCAGGCGGACTCGGTGATTGGCTTATACTCATGCTGCTAAAGTAGGTGCTCGTGCTTTAGCATTAGTGAGTCTATCGATAAGCGTTCGGCCGTGGCAAAAAGGAGAGGGAAAAATTTAGAAAGCCCTAGTCTATATGATGATACCGCGATGTGCTTAGCTCGACAAACATTGAACTTCAAATCTAGGACTCATTACATCCTCTTTTATTAGAATTTCATGATATTTTGAGTTATTTGCATCTACTCTAGGGATAATGACACAAATAGTTCCTGAAGTTTGGCCAAATGTATAATGTGATTCTTGAACTTTAGCCTAATATGTATCGTGCTCCATGAACTTTTAATTTATTTAATGCGACCTTTGAACTTTTGGTACATGTTCAACTTAGTTCCATATATACCGAAACTCTACTGATGACTATATTGAACAAATTAAAAAATTTTAAACTATATTATACATTAGGTTAAAGTTTATGAACTATTTATGTCATTTTGTCCTTGACGAAAGCTAGACCATTCATGTCAGAGCAGAAAACTTGCAACTTGGCTCTCCGGGGTGAATTCTCCGCAATAAATATTTGGCAATGGCACACCCTTGGAGACACCAAGTCTGAGCTGTCTTACCAACTCGATCCATCCGTAAAAATTTAATACTGACAGAGGATCAGATGCCAAAGCTTGAGACGTAAAAGGAGAAGAGAGTGACATGCTTTTATCAGAGTTACACTATATTCGCAGTCAATGTTGAATGCTCGACAGAAGAACGCCGTCTTCCGCATTCAAACATGACGAACCGGATCGAGTACGACCATAGAGTACATAATTGAGAAGTCGACATGCAAACCGAGCCTCAAAGATAATTGTGTTGGGTTATGTATCTCACCGTCTGGCATCGGTCTCTCCCTATTTTTTTTTCATGAGCAATATATATCGCCAGATAAAAGGGTCAGGAAGGAACCACCACTGCCCGCGACTCTATTGCCGAGCCTCATCATAGGAATTCAACACCACCCGCTACGATATGAACATAAGAGGATCACATCGCTTCATATGCCTCGCGACGGCATGTGGACACGTGACTGTTGTCCTGGAGAATTCAGTGTAGTGAATCTTCTTCCCATCTTCCATTCCCACTTTGTACTTTTTTTTTTCCAAAAGATTGGAACCCGTTCAGCTTTAGAATCCCATCTTTTTGAGAGGCTCATCATACCCTGATAATGGCGATTAAAATGACTTTCACTTAGAGCCATGGCGATCAAGGAAAGGATCAATCAGGAAGAAAGATTGCCCCCCAAAAGGATCATCTTTCCAGGCTGGTTCGGTGGTTACAAAAGCTCATGCAAGAAAAGTCTCAGTTTCTACTCAAATCTTCCAAGTTCATTCTTTGTAGGCAATGGCGAGGTACGTAGGAGTCGGTACCTTTTGATTGCTGTCTTTCCACTTCGAAGGATTTTACAAAAGCCAGCCGTCCATGTACATTTTCAATGCAATGTGCAAACATTATCAGTAATTTCACTTGGTTGTTGGTGGAGAAAATAAAAAAACTTGATTCTTGTTCACAATTGAATTCGTTCGTCTCAAATCATGACCTTGTATAAGTCATTGCGCAATATAGTAAGCTACTATATTGCAGATGACTAGCTAGGAGAAGTGACTTGACCATTTGCTTTTCAAGCACTAGGCGTAACAATAAATTGATATACTTCATTTTTAATTGTTAGTATGCCATGGTTGGGAGGCTGATTGAATTAGAACATCCACATATACTTACAGTCGAAATTATTAAGGTCCACATCGCTCAAATACGGGTTATGATTCGCCTAAAGCATAGGAATACTAACAAAATGGTATACATTGAAGTCGGGTCAAGCCCCATTTATAGTATATGATATCTCATGGGTTTTAATGCTGAGCATTCCTAAACAACATGCCGCAAACATTCTTGTCCCGCCGGAGTTTATTGATTTGCACATGCAATGGGTGTTGGAGTATATGCATTAATTAGACACACGGTTAATTTTCTCTTGCATTTTTTGGTAAGTACAATCAAAATGGTATACAAGAATACTCTCAATACTTAAAAAGCTTCTACGAAGAGAGATTGTGGTTCATCAGATACGTTACATGATAATTCGTTTGTCAAATAATTAATCCAGATAACTTTAAGCAAAGTTGGCTTGATAGTTAAAAATAACAATGTACAGTTAATTAGGCGCACAAAGTAATATGATGGGAAATTGGCACGGTCCGTAAAATCAATGTAATATTGCATGGTTCCAAAGTTTACCCAATCAAGTGATAACACCTATGGTACAACGAATGGTAGCAGGACCCGTGCAATGCAAATGGGTTCCTTATTTTGGATTAATTTTTGGATATAAAAGTTGTCACATATATAATTCTCAAGAGAACACCTCATTTTTGTATCTTTATGGATAATTTTTTTGTAGGTCATGTCTTCGTATTTAGAATATTTTTAATAGCATTTGTCAAATTTAAAAAAAAAGAGAGAAATATTATCTAGTCTTTGTGCATTTTCCACTTATGTAGTCAATATGGAAAGATTTGGAACACGATCTGTACTCGATAGCAATTATTTAATGACTATTCCCATCTCTATTCATAGACTCTTATCTTTTCAATTATCAATAATCATCTATAACGATTAGTGCACTTTAATAGACTTTCTTTTATAGAGTTTTAGCTTTAAATAATAAATCGATCCTTGTAATAAATACATCTTATGTATTGACATTAATGAGGAACAGTGTTAAGTTTTCCTTGCTCCAGAAATGTGAACTTCCACTTTAGTTGTCGTTCCTAGAAAAGAATCACAATTTGAGTATTTTCTTAATCGTCACAGCATTAGCGTCCTGCGTCATGGGCCCTTGCCCAACTCGGGCTTGATGAAGGGTGCACCGGGAACCACTTTCCCAAAACCCCTTGGACAATTGCAAATACCGCTTGAAATTTTTTTTGTAGAGCCTGAGATAGGTCCGGAGGTGCTTTGAGTTTTGAATATTTTCGAAATACAAATACATTTTTTTCTTCGAACTTGTGAGAGCTTACAATGAAGGTAAAAAAAAATAAAAAGAAAAAGAAAAGAACAAAAAAATTATTAAAAAATGCCTACTTTAGTGTTGGTCGAGCCACGCAGGACGATCGGTATCTATGTTAATGACTTCCGGCCTAAATTGATCAAATGGACTGAATTCGTATCAATGTGAAAAAGTTTAGAACTAAATTGATTCAATTGAAAGGTTTAAGACTGAATTGTACCAATGCAACAGGATAAAGACTCTTTTTTTGGGTGCTTGTCACCGTAGCATTTGATCGAGACCGATCTAATATGGAAAAACAGGCTCAATAGTTGAAAGATTCGCTTGTATAATTCGAAATTAGCACAAAACTGTCATGTCAATCGGTGGTAGCTTGGCGAACAAGAGAACCTAATCCGTCCCTAATTCCTTTTCGTACCGTTGGACGCTGGAAAGTTCAAACGCAACGGTCGAGGGGCTCTTTCTTTATTCGCAAGAGGCCTTCAAAAGTCAATCTACCAAGAAATTTCAAACCCTCGAAGATTGTATGTGCACCGACCCTTTATGTTTACTTATAAGTGCAAATAAACTTTTTTATGAAAATCAAGAAATATAAAAGCAGAATATGATGGAATGTTGCACTTTACTCAATCTTTCGCTTTGCTTTTTCTTTGCTTTCGGATTGTTCCAGGGCATTCTCTTTATGACTGCAGATCGTCTTGGCAAAAGCATGGATGATAGCTGGAAGAGTCCAAGGTGCAAAAAGCCTTGGCCATCTCTCTTTCTCTCTTTATCTCAGAAATCAGGAAATTACAGTCATCCACCGCCACCAACACCGTTGGGAAGAATCTTATGTTCACTTTAGGTTGGGATAATGGTCCAAAAAGTCCTAAAATTACTGTACGATGACCAATTCAGTCCTAAACTTTTCAATTGTGTCAATTTAATCCTACAATTTTTAATTGTGCTAATTTAGTCCTAAATTTCTCAATTGTATCAATTTAGTTTTAAACCTTTTGAAAATTTGCTAATTTAGTCCTAAACCTTTTAATATTTTCCAATATAGTCATAAACCTATTATTTGGATATTTGGTCGGAAGGACTATATTGACAAATTGTCAAAGGGATTGGGAATAAATTGGCAAATCATCAAAATGTTTCGAACTGAATTGGCACAATTAAAATGTTCATGACTAAATTGACAAGTCGGCAAAATGTTTAGGACTAAATTAGCACAATTGAAAGGTTTAAGACTGAATTGGCCTCCGCACAATAAATTTAAGACTTTTTGGATATTTCTCTCCTTGAGGTTGATAGGTTATGTCTTCTTAGATCTGGTGACAATGGTGAAATGTAAAGTTTCGAGTGGGAAAATGAGAACGTGTGTGGCGATCTACTTCTTGTGGAACAATACTTCTTTTACTTCGTAAGAAAACTCCGACCTGCATAGAAATTTGATGGAGAATAGTGAGCTCAAACCATGCCTCGAAATTTTTAGGCCAAGAAATCACTAGAAATCAGAATCGACATGAGCAGATTTACTTGTAACAAACAAGGTTTAACGCGGTGTCGTATGGCCACTTATCGAAAAGATTGAAGTTCATACACACTAATTAATAATGAAGCTAGTTTAGAGGACATGGCTTTGCTATTAGGGCCCGGGTTCTAGTCCCATCTTCATTGGCCAGAGGAAGCTTTTCTAATTGAGCCTCGTTCGTTCTCCATCTACAGGCTATACGCATCGAGAGCGCGGTTGTATCTGGAGTGAACCAAGACCAATCAATTCGACGAGCGTGACTCGTTCCGTGACGTCACGACGATCTCACACAACACACCGAGCGCTCCGTGAACTTCCTATTGTGATCGGTGAAGGAGCCGGATCTTCTGCGGCTGGAGTTTACAACGGGTTTAGATTCCTCGAGTCCAATGCCATCTCTAGCTTCCATTCTAGCACCAAAAGATCGAAAGGAAAAGAACAAGAAGTGCAGAACAGAAGTTAAATGTTTGAATTTGAATGAAGCAAGAAGAGGCCCATTGTGCATGGGTCAATGGGCCGTCGCATTCTCCGCGGTTCGGCTGCTACAACTGCCTTTGGCTAGAGAGAGGTTCTGATCACTGTTCATCACTGCCCTAACATCACCAAAGTCCATGCAATGTTGAGCCTACACGCCGGTTGAAGGTTTGAAGCGTTCATGATCGGCCATGATCAAATTGGAAGCAAAAATAGGTGGGGCGTTTTACTTGGGATCGTTGGTGCTCACGAGCAATCTATCTTGAAACAATCCTTTTACGTTCACTAAAATCTTCCATTGTTAAAAAGGAACAGTTTTCTTATCAAGGCCCGCCCGAAATTGTTTTTTGGGTCTCTTGTGTCATTGGAGGGCCTGTCTAGACCCGTGAACTACCGGGCACATGATCGGGTCTAGTTTCCATGAGTGATGAAACAATCTTTTTAGGTTCACCAAAACTTTCCATCGTTAAAAGAAGGGAAAATGACACAAGTAGTCTCTGAACTTTGACTTAATATGCAATTTAGTCCCTGAACTTTTAATTTGTTCAATGTAGTCCCTGAACTTTAACCTAATGTTCAATTTGGTCCTTGAACTTTTGATTTGTTCAATGTGGTCCTTGAACTTTTAATATGTGTTTAATTTAGTCCTTGAACTATTTGAAAATGTTCAACGTAGTCCTTCCATTAATTCAACTGCAGGGACTATATTGAATATTTTCATATAGTTCAGGGACTAAATTGAACATTATGTTAAAGTTCAGGGACTACATTGAACAAATTAAAAGTTCAAGGACCAAATTGAACATTATGTTAAAGTTTAGGGACTACATTGAACAAATTAAAAGTTCAGAGACCAAATTACATATTGGGTCAAAGTTCAGGGACTATTTGTGTCATTATCCCTTAAAAGAATTGATTGCCAAGGCTTGCCCGAATATGTTTTCTGGGTCCTTGTATCTTGGGCGGACTTGTCTAGAGCCGTCGGGCACATGATTAGATTCAGTTTGTATCTTGAGTTCTTACTTGGTTTCTATATGTCACATCATTCAAAGAGCCAAAATCCAAATACCGAATTGACAGATGTGAATGGCTCTAATCCAGCTTTCATATTGGGGCTTGCACCATGATTTTATGATATGAGATCAGATAATTAGAATAAAATCTTCACTATAGTCCGGGGGACTTATTAAACTTGCAAACGTGCTTGGCACATAGAAACCGCGACATGAATGTCGTTTGACTTTCTGCGTGCACCCCAATCTCCCACTTTATTTCCCTAGTTGTCCCTTTCCAGCGTGGCACATTCCCATTGGTGCAGAACCAAGCAAAGGCCTTTCTGTTAGTTACCCTTTAGCTTACCAACGGTACTGCAAATCGATGCACCTCCATCGCCAAATTCAAAAATCAAAGAACATTCCCATCTCTCTCTCTCTGCTCTGCTCTGCTTCGTTTCTGAGTAACACTTTCAAATTTGTACTCGCGGAGGAACTGTTTCTGAGTGATTTGGCTTTGACCCACTCCTCTGTTTCTCCCGAGAAGTTCGAGGCTTTCGCTGCAAATGATTTGCTTCTTCAGCCTCCACCTCCACCTCCTCCTCCACACCCATCTCTTTCTCCTCCTCATTTTCGCCGTCCCGCCATCCTGCGTCTCTCAGACCGACGCGCCGTCTCCGGGTCCGGGTCCGGCTCCGGTGGCCGATGTGTGCAACGGCGTGCTCCTGACCTACCTCTATGCCGGGGGCGCCCAGCTCCCGCCTGACGACCCGGCCCACCAGGCTACCGGTTCCAGTCGGTCCTCATGGTGACGAACAACGGGGTGGACGAGCTCAAGTCGTGGAGGGCGTTCGTGGGGTTCCAGAACGATGAGCTGCTGGTCTCCGCCTCCGGAGCTGTCCTGGCCGACGGGTCGACCCTGCCTGCCACCGTCGGCAACAACGGCACCGTCCTGGCCGGCTTCCCATCGACGGACCTGCAGACGGCGATCCAGACGGCGGGGGATTTGACGCAGATGCAGGCGCAGGTCATGCTGGTGGGGACGCAGTTTGGGGTAAGGCCGCCTAGCGTGCCGATGCCGGTGAACATCTCGCTCGCCAACGATGGGTTCGTTTGTCCTGAGCCGACCCTGCAAGGTGTTTCTTTGATCCCAATCTGTTTTCTTTTCTTAAGTTCTCGTGGTTTGTGTTTGATTATGTTGATCTCTTCGTAGAATTTGGTGTGTAGTGATTCGTTTTTATGTCTAGAGGTTTGGGGTTTGAGGTGTTGACTGTTGGGGGGGCATGAGGATAAAAAAGCTTCGATCATGTCAGAAGAACACAGATGTTCTGTTGGCCAATAATAGAAAAAAGAAGAATGACTGAATGTTCAGTGGAGTTGTTTTTGTTCTGTACCGCGTCTCCGTTGATTTTGCAGGACAAATGCCGTAATTCATGTCTTATATTTCTCAGGGAAGAATTTGATGCTGGTTTGCTGCACTCAAGATCCCAATTTCAAGACGAACATCACCGTG
Source organism: Syzygium aqueum (assembly GCA_031216185.1). Classification (NCBI taxonomy): domain Eukaryota; kingdom Viridiplantae; phylum Streptophyta; class Magnoliopsida; order Myrtales; family Myrtaceae; genus Syzygium; species Syzygium aqueum. The sequence continues at coordinate 31,986,440 of CM062238.1, read as the reverse complement.
GCCGACGAATTCTTGCCCCGTCAGAGTGGCGATCTCACGATCATGTACGACGTGATCCGGACGTACGACACGAACTACTGGGCGCAGGTCACGATTTCAAATAACAACCCCCTCGGCCGTCTTGATAATTGGGAATTGAGCTGGGACTGGATGAGGGAAGAGTTCATCGCCTCCATGAGGGGGGCTTATCCCTCTGTTGTGGACTCGAGCGGCTGTTTGTTCGGATCGCAAGCTTCGCAGTACACCGATATGGATTTCTCCAACGTCTTGAATTGTGAAAGGAGGCCCACCATCATTGACCTGCCGCCGACGAAAGCTAATGACACAAACCTCGGGTTGATTCCTAATTGCTGTCGGAATGGCATGATATTGCCTCCGTCCATGGATTCGAGCCAGTCGAGTTCTGTGTTCCAATTGCAGGTCTACAAAATGCCGCCGGACCTCAACCGGTCGGTGCTCTTCCCACCCCAGAACTGGAGGATCAACGGCACCCTCAATCCCGATTATCAATGCGGTCCTCCCGTTCAAGTGAGCCCCAGCCAATTCTTCAGCCCCAATGGGTTATTGTCGAATACGACCGCCTTTGCTAGCTGGCAGGTGGTGTGCAACATCACACGGCGGTCGACTCCTAGGTGCTGCGTGTCGTTTTCTGCCTACTACAATGAATCTATAGTGCCATGCAGGACGTGTGCCTGTGGCTGCATGAGCAGCGGTAGCTCTAACTGTAGCGCCACCTCCCCCGCGATCCTCCTCCCGTCCCAAGCGCTCCTTGTTCCGTTTGACAATTGCACTGCAATGACGCTTGCTTGGGCCCAAATAAAGCATCTCCAGGTGCCGAAACCAATGCCTTGTGGCGATAACTGTGGAGTCAGCATCAACTGGCATGTCAACACCGATTACAGCAATGGTTGGACCGCCAGGATCACGATCTTCAACTGGGGTGAGACTGCATTTGTCGATTGGTTCACTGCGGTCGAATTGGATAAAGCGGCTGCCGGGTTCCAGGCGACGTACTCGTTCAATGGGACTCTTATGAACGACGTGCAGAACACGATTTTCATGGAGGGCCTCCCTGGATTGAATTACCTCATAGGGGAAGCAGATGGAGCGGACCCCAGGGCAGATTCCAAGGTCCCCGGGAAACAGCAGTCAGTGATTTCGTTCACCAAGAAGAACATCCAGGGGATCAATGTGCCGAACGGAGACGGTTTCCCTACGAAAGTATTCTTCAATGGGGAAGAATGCTCGCTTCCAACCGCATATCCAACGGGCAATAGTGCCAGGATTGGTTCATCTACTACGCTTTCGATCTTCCTAGCAGTGATCATTGCCACACTGATACTGCAATAATTGAGCGAGGAGACGCAGTGTTGTGTTTTTTTTTACCTCTTGATGATTCTTTTAGATCGTTCTCCTAGGGGGGTTCATGCCGTATATGCTCAATCAGGAACTTTCAGAATACTTCTTGCATTCACACAGGGACACAAGTGTATCGTTCGGCACGTCACAATTACCAAATCTCTTGGCATTTCCGGTGTAAAGTGTCTGTTTTTTCATGCCTGTTGTTCATCTGATATATACACACACAGCTGTATCGAACAAGGAACTGATTCACATAGTATGATTTTTTTTGCTCTGGCGGTCGGTGATTTTGTAATTCATTCATGCGATCCATCATTCCATTGTTCCCTTGATGGTATTGGTACTACGCTACTGGTTACAGGTCTACTCCTTCCTCGAGTAGTGGTCTGTAAATCATCATTTCGACATCACGAAACGAACCCGACCCGGATTTCGAGCATGGGTTGTGAAACGGGGCGACGATTTAACAAGAGTCTTCCTGTTGGGCAACTCAAGAGGAAAAACTCTGTTCGTGGAGTTGAAAAAAAAAGACAGAAGCCAAGAGAATAGCAAGAGTGCTCTCGTTGAGAGTCGAACTCAAGACCTCCCGCTTACTAAACGGGTGCTCTAACCAACTGAGCTACGAGAGCCTGATTGATGGCTTTTTAACGTTTTTATTATTAATTTATTACTGAAATCATTGGTCACTGTTATTTCAATGGAAGGTTTGCGTGGGGGAAATGTCACTGTCTCAAATCCACCAAGTTTAATGATTTAATCGACCGTCGCCTTTTTGAGCAATGATACTCGGTCCCGCGTCAAGTTGAACCTCTCACGATGACAAATTTGTACTTTCTATTCGGAGTCAATGGCATTTCTCCTGGGCATGTGATTTTCGGAGCAATGTCGAACCCTTTGACTTTCCAAACATCTGAAAGTGCTTTGTCTCCAAGTGTTGTGAGGAACTATTATCATTGTCCGACGTCGTACCGTCGTTGCCACAGCCATTTGCGCTTTTTGTGACAGTAAACTAACTGCATCTCGAATAGATACTTGAGTAATTCTCTTTATCAGTAACGTTATGAACTATTCAGTGTATCCGTGGCTTTCATTATCAGCACATCTCGCACTTCCGTTTGGCCTAATGAACATTTCTATCGAGAGATCATCAAATAATGTAATGCCACAAAGCTTACAGATAAGAGATAAACTAAAAGTTTCTTGATTTGACAGAAATAAAATGAGATAAAAAGATTTTGGATGGAGACTGAAGCCAGGAATTACTCTTCGGACTCAGGTTGACAGTAGTACCGTCCTTTAAGGTCAAAATGACAAATTTCTTTTAAGCACCGACTTTGTGTTGTGAACTTGCAAAGCTGCTTCAGTATCTCCGCAACCTCGCAATGCCTCTCTCAGCATATAACCAATTCAAACTCAGTTCCTCCTGATCCTCTGTAATTTTGAAGCCTCATTCGTTTCTTCACAGTTTCGACAATGCCCGTCACTCGTTTCACTCAGGAGTTCGCCACCCCGATCGCTCCGTCGAGGATGTTCAAGGCGCTGATTCTCGATTCCCACAACCTCATTCCCAGAATCGCTCCGCAGGGTATCAGGAGCATCGACATCGTCGAAGGAGAGGGAGGGGTTAACTCTGCCGAGGGTACGCCTAGTCTTATACGACAGACGCATTTTTTTCAGAACTCGTTCTTTTTCCTTTATCGCCTATTTCGAAATCATCATGAACTTGAAATAGCTCAACGAACTGAGTTCTGATGGCTTTCAATAGGTGGCCACTTGAAGTACCTAAAGCATCGAATCGATGCTCTCGGTGCCGAGAATCTCGTACGCAAGTACACTCTGGTCGAAGCCAACATCGTCTTCGACAAGATTGAGTCGGTGGCTTACGAGGTCAAGTTTGAAGAAGCTTCCGGCAACGGCGGATGCATCTGCAAGATGGCCAGCGAGTACCGCACGAAAGCTGGCGCGGAGCTCAAGGAGGAGGACATCAGGCAAGGGAAAGACAAGGCGATGGGACTGTACAAGGTCGTGGAGGAGAACCTTCTGGGGAATCCCTTCTGTCTATGCTTTAACTTGTTCGTTCGTTTTCGTTTTCAAGGAGCTTGTGTGTGTGTTTCTTCATTTGTCCATGGGGGGCCATGAAATATAATATCTTCGTAATTATACAATTTTCTATTGGGTTTTCCTAAACGTGTGGTCTAAATAAAAGAAATTATTTTTATTAGATTTAAGTCGGAAACTTTTCTTTTTTGGGCTCAATTAGGATCCCTTGCTGTCCCGTTGCTGGGAGTATGAACCATGCTCCAACAAACATACACCGGGTAATTATCAAGAACGCATGCTCTCCACTCTGGACAAATAAATTAGACACGTGCCATCTAATTACATCATTTCCCTAACATTTTTTTTATTCCGAAAGTATCAGTCCAATGTTTATAATGTACGCATTTTGATGGCCTATGATGCAAAGAAAAATTAATGATATTTTTTTGTTTGTTTTGGTTATTCTTTAGATGGGCACTTGCAATAACACCAAACCGAAGTCGGTTTTAGCAATTTAACTGTATTTAAATTTAAATTCTCAAATTTTACCATAAGTTAGGTTGTTAAAAATTCTCTAAATGCCAGATGATATACTCGAAGTAACAGCATTACGTTTTTGTCATGCCATGTGGGTTTTTAAAATGTTACCTAAAATGGTTAATACCATGAAAATCCCCAAATTAATGCATCCGCGACAAATTTGCTCCGAATTAATTTTTTGACCATAAAAAAAATCAAAACCGATACATTTGTGACAAATTTAGCATATATTAAATTGGATTTATACCATGAAAAATCACAAATTGGTAATCCAATGGGATAAAATCCCAAACTGGTACACCCGTCAACTGCTACGCGTCATTCAACTCAACAATTTGACAATAAAATTTAACAGAAACTAACGGAAAGTAAATTTGTCATAAGTGTACCGGTTTGAGATTTTTGATGGTAAAAAATTAATTTGCGATAAATTTATCAAATATCAATTGGGAGTTTTTTGTGATATTTATCTTTATCTAAAATAGGCAACAAGATAAATATTTTAGAGTTTGAATAGATCTTTAGCAAAAAGAAACTACGAATCATATCAAAATATCTAGCATGTCTTTACCACGCATAAAAAAGGCAATCACTGGACAACTCTTTTACCAAAACGTAGCACTGATCTTATCTAGCATCGAGTTTTTCCGAAGGAATGCCGGATTGGGGCGCGTTGCCTCAGGATCTGCCGCAGCTCGTCGCGAGATGGCTAGACGGGGAGGATTTCGTGGCCTTCGGCTCGGTGTGCGCCTTGTGGCAGTCTGCCGGGGCAGGGGTTTACGATGCCAGAGCGAGAGCCCCTTGGCCGATAAGTTTCTCGGACTCAGAGTCGCGGTTTTGGAGCATGTCTAGGGTGAAGGTCCACAGGGCAGCCCTGCCGACCAGCATGGTCGGGCGCTTGTGCTACCAAGGATGGATGGCGATGGCACCGGAGGGCAGGGGACTCAAAACTGTTCAACCCTATTTGGCGCGTCAGCATCGAACTCCCCGGCTCGGTGACATTCTCGTGTGTCCGCAAGTTCGCGCTATCGTTGAGCCCTTCTGCGTCCGACGACTATGTAGTCATGGTCCATAGCCGTCCGTGTTCGCGTTCTATCGACCATGAGAACAGGCATGGACGAGTACTTGCCTAAGTCACAGATCATGGGTCTAATTCATAACAGGGGCCGATTCGTGGCCTTGGACGAAGAATGCCGGGCGATCACTTTCGACCCGCGGTGAGATAACGCTCAAGAAAACCGAGTAGTCCTTCGGAAGTTCGAGGGACGGACGACGCCGCATCTCGTGAAATGCTCCGGCTTGTTGTTGGTGGTTTGGCATAGGCCCAATTGGTTCAGCTTGGCCTCGAGCGCCGCGTTCCGAGTTTACAAGGTCGACTTGGACGGAGGCGAAGAGCTTGGGGAGCATCGTCTTCCCGTCATACGAGTGCTCGTTCTCGGTGGACCCCGTGAGCCCCCGGGGGGGCCTGAGGGACCGACACGTGTGGGGCGTACGTGATTTCTCTTGGGTTGGGGGAAAGCGAGATCTGGTCTCCTTTGTCTGGGCACGTGTCGGTCGGGGGTTGGGTGGGGGATAGCGTCCCCGTGCTGATGGTGAAATTCGTGGTGGCGGGCGCACTGACTGTCGTGGGATTATATTATCGCGGGGAATTAATGTGGTGGGGGAGGCTGTGATCGGTCCCTCAGGCCCCCCCGGGGGCTCACGGGAAGCACCGTGCACCCTCGCGTGACGCGATCGGGATCCGCCCTTTTCCTTTTCTCGATTTTCTCATTGGGCGTGTCGTATCTCGCGGGAAGCGAGCGCGCGGATTGGTGCGACGTGGATCCGACGTGGCGACGCGATCCGCCGTCAAGGGCGGACAGATTCCTCGCGGCCGTTGGATAACCTTTGGCCGCGTCGACGAGGCTGGAGACAATGCAACAACGGCAAGTTACCATCTACGAGATAGAGAGAGAGAGAGAGAGAGAGAGAGAGAGAGAGAGAGAGAGAGAGAGAGAGAGGAGAAAGCAACAGAAGCAGGAAAGCACTCTAGGGAAAAAGATAGAAGGCATGTACCAAACTAATGTGCTCTTGAATAACCGAGGATGTGACTATGCGACCGAATTTTTTCTCTTGCAGGCAACTGATGGAGGAAGAAAGAAAAAGAAAAAAAAACTAAAAAAAATAGAGAAAAAATCACCAAAAATCTCAAACTATACCACATATGACACATTTACCCCGAACTTTTTTTTGTGACACCAAAAACCCCAAACTATGCTATTTGTGACACATTTACCCCATTGTACTTTAGTCCATGGGCATTTTCGTCTTTTTTGCTTTTTCTTGTTTTTTTCCTTTCCGGCGAGGGTGGCCCTCGCCGACGTCAGGTGAGGGTCGCCTCGCCTGGGCAAGCGAGGGCGGCCCTCGCTCGACTTGGACGAGGGCAACCCTCGCCAGCGTCGGGCGAGGGCGACCCTCGCCGGACGCCGGCGAAGGCAGCCCTCGACAAAAAGGAAAAAAAAAGGAAAAAAAAGAAAAAGCAAAAAAGATGAAAATGCCCATGGACTAAAGTACAATGGGGTAAATGTGTCACAAATAGCATAGTTTGGAGTTTTTGGTGTCGCAAAAAAAAGTTCGGGGTAAAAGTGTCACAGGTAATATAGTATGGGGTTTTTGGTGGTTTTTTCCCAAAAAAATAAAAGAAAAAAATTAACAATTCGAATTTTTTTTAAAACAATTGTCCACGTCGGCGTCGATTGTGCCGTGTAGGTCGGTTAGCATCCATCTCAACAATTTTTTGGGCAAAATTTACCGCAAGGCTAAATCGGCAAATTGTAAAAATGTTTAGAACTCAATTGATACAAGTGTTGCGACAATTTTTTTTTGGCACAAGCACAATAAGTTTAAAACTCCGATAAAAAAAATTAAAACTTTTTTGGTAATTTTAGCGCATATGACTCCATGTAAACTTCGAAAAGTTCTTATAAAAAAAAACCTTCGAAAAGTTCCGGATGTTTCACTCACCAAATAAACTAAGATTATTCTAGTTCTTGTATAATGAATTCTCGTATGTACAAAAACAATTACGTCTTATTTTTTTCTCCGCAATCAATCTTCTCATTTTCTTCCTAATCAATAAAATTCATTTTATTTAAATAGAATATAGGAAATTTATTTTCATGATAAAACGATTTATTAAATTAAGCTATTTCACAAGAAGAAAAAGAAGAAAAGAAAATGTTTGTCCAATTTCAAGTTTCTAGTTTCACCAATAAGATGCGAAAATTGACGTCACATATTACATATTACATTTTCTAAGCTCTATGGCCAAACAATAGAGCTTTGATCGTCATTTGTACTTTTCCTATCCTTCCAGATGATCGGTGGCTCCTCCCAATGAGAAAACAAGAAAGGCTTGAAAGTAGTTCGGCTCGGCTCGGATGATGGAGCGCTAAACAGAGGACTTGCCTATAAATACCAAGTAGTTCTCTTCATCATCTTCATCAGCTCAAGCCTTCTCCATTAGCAATTACATCAAACCCTTCCCCCACCCTTCTTGCGTTCAGTTCTCTTTGTTTCTTACTACGCAGACATGGGAATGATCACCTACAGGCAGGAGATCTCAAGTGCCGTTGATCCATCGCGTCTGTTCAATGCTTTCTTCCGCGACGCCGACGCTGTCCTGCCCAAGATTGTTCCCCAATGGATCAAGAGCGTTGAGCTCATCCCGGGAGATGGCGGTGTTGGCAGCATCAAGAAAACCAACTTCGGTGAAAGTAAGTCAGATCATTCTCGTACTTATAACATATCAAGTGTACGTACAAATCTCGGAATTAAGATTTAAGTTCTTCGCTTTAATGAATTTACATAACAGGCTCCAACATTAAGTACGCCAAATACAAGATCGACACTATCAACATGGCTAGGTTTTCCTGCAAATATACCATGATTGAAAGCGATATCATGTTCGACGAGATCGACAAGATCGAGAAATTGGTGCAATTTGTCGCGGCTGGCGGCAGATGCGCCTGCAAGATGAGTATCGAGTACCATGTCGAGGAAAGTTATGACATCAAGCAGGCTGACATCAACAGGGACAAAAAGAGAGCTGTGAGATTGTTCAAGGCTGTTGAGAAGTACCTTCTGGACAACCCCAATGTTTGCGCCTAAATGCTTTTCCTTTCTGAGTAATGATATAGTAAAGTGAGTGGAAAGTTTGTGTTGTGTCTTCTATTTTCCCTTTGGCTCTGCCTCGGAGCTTCTGAGTGTGGAAAGGTTTTCATCGTGTGATTTCTATGTTAGAAAGGGGTCTGTTTGTTGTGTTGGCCATGCCAAAAAAATAAACAAAGCTTGAAGGAGCAATGATCAATGCAATAAATTATGGATTTTGCCAAAGAAAAGATCTACATTCATTTGGATTCGATGAGTTAGCTATAGTGGCTGTTGAAAAGTCAAACTAGCAAAATTGCCTTTCTTTTGACAGAGGCAAAATAAATCGGAGCGCTTTTTTTTTTTTTTGAATAACTTTTCATTTCAAACAAAGCATTACAAAGTACAAACAGGATGCGGCACCTACGTTAGAATATAAATTAAAGACGATTCTACTAATATACATTTTTTTACTTTAAATGAGAAATTGTGAAAAAGAAAAGAAAATAGGATTCCTACATGATTAAAAGCCTAATTTGCAAGCACATGAGTAGCTTCATTTATTGGGTTTATGAGTCTAATTTAACCCCAACTCGGATTGTGTTGAAAAAGGAAGATCGAATACTCTCAGGGCAAAGACCCTTTTGTTTGATAACATCAATTAAAACATTGCAATTGGTTTCGAAAAATTGATTTTCGGATGCTGAGGGACTCGATATAATTGCAAGTGAGAAGAAGAGCTGCTGCTTACACTTCTGTCGGTGAGTTCCAATGTTCTCTTCTTGCCTAAGCTTGGATTACCGAGTCGCTAGCCAATCGTGTAATAATACCTATAGCTCCTTTCTTATCCTTTCATGCACCATCTTTATAAAATTTCAGCCCTTGATCTTAGGGTGGGAGCCAGGATTTTGTCCTTTCCCCAAGATAATTAGCTCCTAAACATATTTCCGCCAATGTCCTCGATAGCGCAACCAACGGACATAGAATTGTAAGTTAGCAATGGTGGTCATGGTTGTCTAGTGTCAAGCCTAAAATTAGGGGTGTCAAAACCAAACAATATTGTTGACACCTAAATTTTACCGACCGTCTAGTCGTAATTTGCATAGAAAATTAGGGATTAATTTTTAACCAATAACAAAAAATATTTAAATTGCATAACATATAATTTATGTTCATTTTAGTTTAATTGCATTTTTTGCATCGGATTGGCGATGGCGAACGAGTTTAAATTTCATCGAACAAGACTCGACATGTTTGGAATGCAAGGGTCGGGAATTACATAGATGAACGGGCTCGGTTGTTTTAATTTGGGCTTGATTTATTTTGTTGAATTTAATTAATTAAAGCCTAAGTTAATTCAGCTCATTTAGATGTTAATTAGAACCTAAGCCCAAGCCTAAGCCCATTAGAACTCTAGAGCCCATCTAATTGACCTAGGTTAGTACTATATAAACATGTTATTAGGTCAGAATTAGGGGAAAAACATAATTTTCAGATCAGAAAAAATTAGAGAGTCCAAGTGAGAGAGAGGGAGAAGACCAGTGAACCACCGCCGCCACTTGCGCGCGTCCGCCGTCGCGTTGCTTGTTGCCGCCACCGCTTGCCGCACCCCCCACGACGTCGCTGTCCCAACGGAGAACGTCTCTGCCGCTTTCGTCGCTTTAAACCGAGAAGCTGCCGCTTCTATTGCGGCTTCTTCGTGCATCACCACACTTCCAGCGAAGCCTTGTTGATCCCCTCTCCATCTAGCGTCAACGACAACCGCTGCTTCTTCTCTAATTCGCTACCCACGCCGCTCACTTCCTTCACATTTGCTAACCCTCAGCCCTCCATGAAGCTAGCGACGATCATCCATGCAGAAGACGCCCCCCCACAACCCATGCAGAAGACAGCCAAGAGGAGAGGACGTGCATGTCCCACGAGTGTTCCTGTAGTTTCCTGTTGGGTTGACTATTGCTAGTCAAGTTAACCTCTCGGGAAGCAGCTTCCTTCAGCCATGTCCAGTAGAGTTATTGGTTGAGAATCCTTATCGTGAGCAGGCTTCACTGTGAGCGTCCAGCGCCATCAGCAGCCTTGGTCGCCTTCACCAGCCGTCACAGCAGCCTTGCAGTCTCGCCATTGTTCGCTACACGCCGGGGACGTCCACAAACAGCCCGTCACCGTTGGAGTCACCCATCGAGCGCGTTGCCGTTCTCAACGCTGCAAGCCGCCATTATCGCCGCCGAGAGCCGCTCGTCTGGACACCTTGCCGGACGTCCTCACCGTGACACGCCGCAAGCCACCGTTTGCTGCATCGCCGGAGCCCTGCTGGAGTCCCGCCGAGCACGCCATCCTCACCGTCGCCCGTTGTCGCTCGACGCTTGATCCGCAAGCCCGAGCTCAACCCTGATCTCGATTCAAATTTGGAAGTTATCCGTAAATTAGGTGAGTGAACATTATCCAATAATTTTCAGAATATTTAGATTCTTAATTTGGAGTGTTTGAATATTTTGTGATTATCATGTGGAATATTATATATCTTAAGATAATGTTTACGATATCCGCGATATTTAAAAAATATTCAAATTAAGAAAATTTCCTAATTTAACAACGTATCTGGACGACTATCTGACCTTATCCCTAAGGTATGATACACGGCGATACGGAATTTCATTATTTTATCCATAACTATTTGGATATGATGATGGAATTTATCTGCTTTCCAAATTTGAATGATCGACTTTCCATCGATATCTATAACCCTGTAGATATGATCGCCAGTTCGATTTCTGTGCCTAATCCGAGTTTGAAACAAATTTGGCGGATCGCGTGGTTGATTTGAATCGGTTGCTTTCTTTATTTGTTTGATTACTTTCCTTTTTTCAAATAAACAGAAAATTAAAAAATATCAGTTAGGATTTAAGTTAGAATTTTGCATGTTTAGGTTTTGAATATCTCTTAGAGATTGAAATAATTATCTAGTTTAAATTGGGACTTAAGATGACATGTTTCCTAGTTTAAATTAGGTGTTGTTTTAATCTCAATGGATTATTCATGTCATTTAATAATTTCGAATTTTCAATAAAAAATCCCAAAAAGAAATCATGTTAGGATAAATTAAGTCATCATAGGTTGCATGTTAATTTAGGCATATTTTTTTTTCCGAATTTCATCAAAAAAATACCAAAAATACCAAAAATATATCATTGCATCTGTCATTAGAATTAAATCACGTCGTCGCATGACATATAGTTTGTATGTTAGGTTGTATTAATTCGCATGTCAATTTTTACACGTCATTGCATATAGACTAGCCTGCATTTAAATAAATGAAAATCCAAAAAAAATATTGAGTGAATTGCTTGTTAATTAGAAATCATATTAGGGGTGTTGATGTGATTTTCTAGCTAACAATGCAGATGCTTGCGTTGGTTCGAGGTAAGTCATTCTTCCAAATTTGCAATTTATTTAAGGCTTTTCTGGCTGTTAAATTGGTGGTTTGCACACCCGCATGAACACCTCACGTGTTAGTAATTAAGTTAAAATGGATCCAAATTGCCTGCCAAAACATTTTTGAAAAGAAAAGGTACGGAAAGGGCGTTAGACTAGATCTATCGTAATCAAGTCCCCGGGCTTAGAATCTCTGGTTTGTAGGAATAAAACATATCTCTCTATGTTTTATTTAGGTTTCTAATCGACCTACCGTAAATTGATTAGTGGCGACTCTAAGTATGAAAACATTTGCATGTTAAGATCTTAAACCCTAAGTTGCGAATTGATAGGACTTGGGAGGATCCGAGTTAAGATTAGTCTTGATAATCCATTAGCCCGAAAAATGATAAAATTTTTTAGGGTTGCGACAGCTTGGCGACCCCGCTAGGGAATAAAGTTAAAACTCTTAGTGGACTTAGGCCAATTTTTATTTCAAAAATAATTTTTGTTTGGCAGCTAGGATTCCATGTACGTCCTTAACATTTCAAGGTGTTAAATATTCTTGCAGTATGGGAGGTATAAGGGGAGGCGTGATTGTTAACTCTTGTTTTGCAGGGAGGTGTTCGGATGTATGGTTTAATTTATGCACGAAGCGTTGTTTGATATAATCTGCTGTGCATGCCTTATATTTACACTACACCGCACATATTACCCGCTGCCGGACCTGGGTGGCATAGGTTTAAGATGGTACCGAGATAGTTGATACCCCGACCAAAATCATGTAGTACCGGTCGCCCTCCTCGGTCCCGAAATTTTCTTTCATGGTGTTATTGAGTACCCACCACGGTTGTAACCCCACGCAACCCGGGTCGGCTCTTTGATTAAGCCAGAGTCAGGGGAATTCCAGCCTAACCACCACTATGATTAGTTTAGCTCGGTAATCATCGTGTCTCCATTTTGCAAGTCAGAGTCTAGGTAAAATCGAACCTCACATTTCATGCGTGTGTCTATGTGATTGCCATTCCCTACCCGGTGAAGTAAGTTTTCTGAACCCTTTTTCTCGCACTTTATTTATGTTTCGTACATGTGGTCAGTCCATGATAGGTCTAAGTCGATCGTAATTTTTGAAAGTAATGATCATTGAATTTCTTTCCAAAGGAAAGAAAAAGAAAAAAAAATAAAGCTTTGAAAAAAATTACTTTCAATTGTTATCATTATTTTCCTAGGTCTGTCATAAGTCATTATTTCCTAAGAAATTTACCACCATTTTTATAAATACATGGAATAATAAAAAATGTCATGAAAAATGGGAATAAAAGAGATGATTAGACTGAGTCATGGAACGATCGTTTTGAGGACTCATACTTACCATGCTTTATCTTCAAATCAAGTAACTACGGACCGATCACGATCGCCTATTTGTACACGGTCGAGAGCCAGAATGGCCGATCAAACCGACTTGCAAGAGCGTGTTGTCGGTATGGAAGACCGGATCAAGCAACTTGCCGTCGCAATGCAATAAATGACCGCTGAAATCAAGACCCTTCGGTCGATCCCTGTTCCAACACCCCCTGAAGTATCAGCCTTGAAGCATAAAAGTGGAAAAGGTGTTGATTTTAAGGAAGATGACGATATTCCTGACTTGGAGGATGACCCCGTCCAGATCGTCGTCAACAAACCTAAGCCTGATGAACGTGTCAATAAGCTTTAAGAGAGAGTTAAATAGCTGGAGGGTTCACAAGATTCACCTTCGATCGATCTGTCTCTATATTCACAGATCAAAATCCCAAAGAAGTTCAAGATGCTGGACTTTGACAAGTACAATGGCACCACGTGCCCAAAAGCCCACCTGCAGTTGTACCACGTACAAATGACCTCGTACGTTGACAACGAGTTTCTCATGATTCATGCATTTCAAGCAAGCTTAACCGGTCCTGCTCTGAACTGGTATCTCATGAAGAAGATAAATAGCCTCAAAACCTAGAAAAAAGCTAGTGAGACATTCCTAAAGCAATACAGGTTTATAATGGACATCACTCCTACCCGTGATGATCTCAAGCGTGCTCAGATGAAAAAAACTGAGTCCTTCAAGGATTGCGCCATCAAATGGCGAAATTTAGCCACTCAGGTTGTCCCAGAACCCATAGACAGTGAGCTAAATAGGATGTTTGTGAAAACTCTCCCATTCGAGTACCGTAATCGGATGATGGCCATTCCGACTGACAACTTCAACTAACTCATCCCCATAGGCGAACAGATCGAGATAGGGCTGAAAGATGGGTGGTTTGTGGAACCATCCTCGTCAACCAAGAGATTCAGTGCAAGGAAGGAAAAAGAACCGGCAGTTGAAGTGAATGTGACATATAACCAACCGAGCCGGCGGAATAGTAACTCAGCCCCAGCAATCCAAGTAGCAGAAGCTCGGCAACAAAACACGAGTCGTCAACCTTTTCAGAGGAGGAACAACAGGAGGCAATTCACCCCTCTCCCCGGATCGTTGTCTCAAGTATTGGCAGTGCTCCGGAAGAAAGGCTTACTCACCACTGAGCCAAAGAGGCCCAATCCTGAGCAGTTCTATAACTTCGACCTGTCGAAGAAATGTGATTATCACATGGGCGAGCTGGGGCACTCAACCGACGATTGCCTTATCCTCAAACACCGAATCCAGAACCTCTTGGACATTAAGGCTTTCTCATTCCAACCCGCTAAGCCGAATGTTCAAAGTAACCCGCTCCATGATCACGCGGGCAATGTGAATGCCATATTTAGCTTCAATGCTGGTCGAATCAAGAACGTCAATGTGTACACTGCTGAGGTTTACAGCGAGTTGGCGACCGGTTGTTACCCGGGTAATGAAGTCCTTCCCCTGGCTATCATGAAAGAAAGAATCTTGAAGATGGTAGAAGCTGGGATGATTGTTTATGCCGACCATACTGGCGTCGTTTTCACTATCTCTAAGGTCGTTATTAATTGGGACAAGGAGTTTGCTATGTTGAACACCGGGAAGGACAAGCTCGATCCTTTGCCGGAGGACATGCCTCCGCTCGAAGACGCGATCGATGATGAAGAGATTGTAGAGAACACGCCTAAAGCTGATGAAGGAAAAGAAGTGATTGACACTCTGGGGCAACTGAGCGACAAGTTCGACTATTATGTGAAATACTCAGCGCCTTCGAGCTTCTATGTTGATCCTCGTGATATTGTCCCTGACGAATGGGGAGGTATGGATGATCCAACACCTCCGGTGACAGAAGACTCTGACGATGCAATAGAGGGAATTACTGCCTTGTTCGATGATGTCTTCATTGGAGCTATTAAAGAAGGACCGTTAGAGGGAATGGGCACAGGCCTACAAGAATAAAACCTTTACTTTTTCACACACTCCTCTGCGTGGGAATTTTTACTGCTTTTTAGAATTTGCCCCGTCTCGGGTGTTGCTTTCTATTTCCGTTTCTAGATTTTGATTGTTGCAATTTCCATTCAATAAATGTAATTCATTTTGAAATGATCAATGAAATTATAAGTTATTTTCAGTTTTTGAGGACATGTTGAGGTACATCAAACCAGCCCGGTGATGATATCCAATCGATAAAAGAAAATATAGTCCAAGGAGAATTCTGAAGCCTAGGCTTCTTCATGCTTCCTCGTGTTAAAACCTTTTCGAAATGAATTTAAAAAAAAATAAAAACACAAAAATTTTACAAACAAAGAAATGTGCAATGTTAGCCCTGTTTGTCCTTCTGAATCCACTACTTTATATTTCAGGGACAATCTTGTGGCACGTGAGGGTATGGGAACGGTCTAATCCGATAAATTATGCGTCGCCGAGCTTGATCTCGATGATGTCGACGAACTCGATGATTCCTCGGATATTCAGCGCAACCTAGAGCTGTATGAAAAGCCTAAAGTCCTGACGGTAGATTAAACAATCACCGTCAATCTGGGTGATTCCGGAGAACCCAAGGAGATGAAGATAGAGGCAACCCTTCCCGAAAATGAAGCCAAACGCTTGGTTCAACTGCTAAAGGATTACCGGGATATCTTTGCCTAGTCGTACGCTGATATGCCAGGTTTAGACTCGTCTATTGTGGAGCACGGCTTGCCTACTAATCCCAGCATGCAGCCCAAGAAATAGAGACTACGAAGAACCAAACTTGAGCTTTCGAAGAAAATAGAAGAAGTCATGAAGCTCTTAAAAGTGGGATTTATCGAAGTCACCCAATACCCTACCTGGGTGGCCAACATCGTGCCAGTCATGAAGAAAGATGGCCGAGTTCGGGTTTGCATCGACTATCGCGACCTAAATAAGGCTAGCCCTAAAGATGACTTCCTATTACCGCATATAGACGTTTTGGTAGACAGTATTGCTGGATTTGAACTATTTTCCTTCATGGATGGTTTCTCGGGCTATAATTAGATAAGAATGAAGGATTGTGATAAGGAGAAAACAACGTTCATCACTCCTTGGGGTACGTTCCACTATAAGGTCATGCCCTTCGATCTTAAAAATGCCGGGGCAACATATCAACGAGCAATGGTGACTCTCTTCCATGACATGATGCATAAGAAAATTGAGATCTATGTCGATGACATGATTGCCAAGTCTCGACCTAGAGAGAGTCATGTTGACACTTTGAAGAAGCTGTTCGACCGACTCCGTGAATTTAAATTCCGTCTCAATCCAGCCAAGTGCGTATTCGAAGCAACGTCGGGCAAATTACTTGGGTTTGTGGTAAGCAGTAAGGGCATTGAAATCGATCCCTCCAAAGTGAAGGCCATATGTGAGCTGCCACCCCCATTGACCATGAAAGAAGTACGGAGCCTCTTGGGCAGATTGAACTACATAGCCCGTTTCATTTTCTAGCTTTCCGAAACTGCTAAACCGTTCTTCAAATTTCTAAAAAAAAATGCTCAAGTGGAATGGGACGATAATTGCCAGGAAGCGTTTAATGAACTGAAATAGTACTTGATGAAACCTCCGATGCTAGTCCCTCCGATACCGGGCCAGCCTCTGATCTTCTATCTCACGATTCATAGCGAGTCTCTATGAGCGATGTTAGCCCAGAAAAGTCCTAAAAATAAAAAAAGAGCGAACCATTTATTACTTGAGTAAGAAGTTCACTGTCTCGAAGTTAAACTATCCCGAAGCCCAGAAAACTTGCGCTGCACTAGTATGGGTATTCCATAGGCTGAGACAGTATACATTGCATCACCAGACTCTCCTGGTGACTGAGAATGATCCCATCAAGTATTTACTTGACCAACCGGTTTTGGTAGGGAAGCTGGCCAAATGACAGATTCTAATTTCGGAATTTGATGTCCAGATGATGCCATAGAAGTTAGTCAAATGCCAAGTAATTGCTGATGTGTTAACCGAGAATCCTGAAATCTCGGATGATGATAAATATTCCCCAGAAGATCGCATTCTGGCAATAAAGGAAGACACATGGACCATGTTCTTCGATGGAGTCGTGAACTTAACTGGTTCCGGCACTGGGGCAGTCTTAATATCCCCAGATGGGCAACATTATCTAGTAGCAGCAAAGTTGGTGTTCCCGTGTACCAACAACATAGCCGAGTACGAAACTTGCATCCTCGGACTCCAAGCTGCAGTAGAAATGGGGATAACTAAGTTGAAAGTGTTTGGTGATTCCGCTCTGATTATTCTCCAAACTGTAGGAGAAGGGAAGACGAGAGACACAAAGCTAGTGCTATACCATGAATACCTCGAAGAAATTATGAAGGAATTTGAAGACATCTCCTTCGAGTATTTGTCAAGATTCCATAATCAGTTTGCTGATGCGTTAGCTACGTTATCATCTATGCTGCAAGTGACTGGTGGAGTAGAAGTAGAGCCTTTGAAGATCGAAATCCTAACAAAATCGGCTTATTGCATGGTGGTGAATAGAGAACCTGACGAAAAGCTATGGTATTACGATATCATGAACTATATCCAGAGACAAGAATTTCTTGAAGGAAGCACTTCGACTGACAGGAAGTACATAATGAAAATGGCTTCAAAATTCTTTGTCAGTGGTGAAAAGCTATACAAAAGATCTTATGATTCGATCCTACTGAGGTGTGTAGAAGCAGCTGAAGCTACCAGAATCATGCAAGAAGTACACGAGGGGATATGTGGCCCACACATGAATGGTCACATGCTAGCAAAGAAGATCATGAGGTTAAGCTATTATTGGCTGAGTCTTGAAAGTGACTGCATGCAACACGTTCGGAGATATCATCGCTATCAAGTTCACGGGGATAAAATAAATGTTCCCCCATAGAGTTACATCAGTTGTCCGAGCCATTGCCTTTTTCAATGTGGGGCATCGATGTGATCGGCCCAATCAATCCCAAGGCATCGAATGGACACCGATTCATCTTGGTTGCAATTGACTATTTCTCCAAGTGGATTGAAGCCGCATCTTATGCCAATGTTACTGCGAAGAATGTTGTAAGATTCATCAGGCGAGACATAATCGCTCGCTATGGTGTTCCCTAGGCCATTGTCACAGATAATGGGACGAATTTGAACAACAAGTTCATCGATCAGTTGTTCAATGAGTTCAAGATCAAGCATCTGAATTCATCTCCCTATCGTCCACAGATAAATGGAGCAGTTGAAGCCGCTAACAAGAACATCAAGAAGATCCTGGCCAATATGGCTAAAAACTATCGTGATTGGCACGAAAGATTGCCATTTGCACTAATGGCGTATCGAACTTCTATCCGAACCTCTGTCAGTGCAATCCCTTTTTCGTTGGTGTATGGCATGGAAGCAGTCCTGTCTGTCGAAGTGGAAATCCCTTCCTTGCGAGTTTTATCCCAAGTGGAGTTGTTTGAAGCAGAATGGATGCGACAAAGACACGAGCAGCTGAACCTGATTGATGAAAAACGGTTGAGAGCCATTTGTCACGATCAAACCTATCAGCAGAGGATAGCTAGATCTTTCAACCAAAAGGTGCGTCCAAGACACTTCGAGGTAAATGATCTAGTCCTAAAAAAGGTGATGTCAATCTTCCCAGTTCCCAGAGGAAAATTTGCCCAAAACTACATTAGTTCATATGTGGTTAGAAAGGTGCTTCCAGGAGGTGCCCTAATTCTTGCAGAAATGGATGGTCGTGAGTTCTCCACTCCTATTAATTCTGACGTTGTAAAGATGTATTATCCTTGATAAAACCTGACATTTTGCAGCGAAAGTTTTATACCTCTAAATTGCAAACATTTCGATGATGAATAAATTATTTCAATCAATTTCAAGCTAAAATGTTTGCATTGGCTTTAAATTCTACATGGTTATTTTGTCAACTAGTATCATTGTTTTCAAAGGGAAAGTCTATTTAGACAATCCAATAACTCATGTGGAATGAATTGAGTGTGTCGAATGAGGTACATCGGGATGATGAAAGGCAAGCCTTATTCTATACACGGTCCCGTGCATTAATCCCCAGTGAGTTAAAAAAATTCAATGTTTGCAAGGTAAAGAGTTCTCTCGCAAAAGGTACGGCGACCGAAATGACAAGAGGCATTTCATTTCTCTATTTTAAACAGTACAGGTTATCCATTGTTTCACCTCTTTGAGCCTAAATTGCTTGAAAGAATTCTTTCAAATTAACCCTATCAAGAACCACCCCTCATCGGGGCAAACCGGAGGTAAATCAGTGTCATATGGTGAAAAATGTGTAGAAATTTTCTTGCTCTCACTTACATCAATCTTCGAGTGTTGCTTTTTCAAATGAATTTATGCGAAATTCAAGTGCCTTAGGATGACGAAGAGCATTTCTTTCTTTATCCTATACACATTTTATCCTTTGCTAAGCCTAATTGAGCCTACAAATTCGTTTCATATAAACCCAGTTGGTGATCATCCCCCACACTGGAGCAAAGCAAAAAGTCATCATTGTTCAAGCAACGTATCGGAAGTATCGATTGAAGATGAGAAGGCTTCTGAGTTCAAACAGCGAGTCATTCAGTCAGATTAGCTGGCCAGTGTCTACATTGTAAGAAACATGTGTAAAAAAAAACAAAAAAAAAGGAGCAAAATAGGGCAAGAAAAAGCAGTGTGCCTGGTAAAAGCAAGGTCAACACCCAATGAAAAATGTCAGTATATGACATATTAGAATCCCCAGTTGAGAAGTCTCAAAGGAATCAAGTGATGAATTCTTGAAACTAATGGAACATCTACCGAGAAGACAATCCCTGGTGAAAAAGAAGACCGGTGACAATGCCAAGATGATCACCAACTTATTCATCCCAATCATACACATTTTGAGCCTAATGATCCATTCATTTCTCAACCCATGAGCCTAGCCCACGTTACATCCCTTACAAAGTCTCTTCAGATTATGGCACTTGAACTAACGTAAAATTTCAGATGTTTACAAGTTTAGCTCAAAGAAGTGCAAGCAAGTTCATTTCTATCTCATTTTGCAGGGTTCTTGACTTGTAAACCTTGAGATAATTACATAGTATTTTCTTTCAATAGCCTTGACTCGAAGAGTCCCCTTTGGTAAGCAATTGACCAAGCCTATGTTACAGTCCTGGCAAAGACTTCTTGGATTGGTAAGGTCGTACCGCTTGCGAGAATATTCGGACCCTTGTCGACATGATGCTGGTGAGATAGAGTGATTCTCAATAAATCAGCCTTTTTCGATGAGAATGAGTGAAAAGCCCTTTCGGACCGGAAGTCCCTTATTCGACATTTTCAAGATAACCAATTGTGAGTTAGGATTGTCTTGTCATGATTTTTCCCCAACGGAGTTTGTAATGCCGATCTGATAAAACCATCGTGCATAAAAACCGGTTGAATTCATAGTGCATGTGTATATGTGTTCTTGATAGTGTGCGAATGCATATTACATGTTGCCTAAAATCGTGTTTAGCAGGAGATACACCCTCAAGAGTCGGAGATATCGCCAGGTAAGTATATCTCTATCTAGGTATCCCCAACTTGTTCGAGCAATTGTCAGATCTCATATTGATCATTTTGTTGCGATCTTTAGATGCCTTTGATGATGTTCAGGTGTCTATTGATTAAACCTTTTCAGGTATGTCTGATGATATCTAGGTACTTTATCAAGGAGCCCTCGAACATTTGGGCCAACCTCTTTGTTCACCAAATCATAGATTTTTACAATCTCGAGAAGATTCCCCCGTGACTCACCTATGGCGATGTATAGGTGAAGTGCCCAAATCTTTACAAGTGTCTATGGAGATGTATAGATGTCTTGTAAAGGTCGGAATTCTTCTTTAATCTCAGGTATTCCCCCGCAACATGCCTATGGCAATGTATAGGCGCAGCGGCCAAATCTTTATAAGTACCTATGAAGATGTATAAGTATCTTATAAATGTCGAAATATTCTACCCATCTCGGATATTCCCCCGCAACTCACCTATGGTGATGTATAGGTGAAGCGACCAAATCTTTATGAATACTTATGACGATGTATAGGTATTTCATAAAGGTCGGAATATTCCCTCAACCCTAGGTGTTCCCCCGCGACTCACCTATGGCGATGTATAGGTGAAGTGACCAAATTTTTATGAGTACTTATGGCGATGTATAGGTATCTCATAAGCGTCGGAATATTCTCTTAAGTTCTCCCGTGACGCACCTATGACAATGTATAGGCGCAGCGGCCAAATCTTTACAAATACCTATGGAGATGTATAGGTGGTTTGTAAAGGTCGAAACATTTTTACATTTTTTTCTTTCTTTCTAAAAAATTGCTCTCGCGAATCCAGGTGATGATTGGATACGTCAAGCTTTCTTCGTGTGTTTTGACTTAATTGCAGATCACTGAAATTTATCAACAGTTTATCAGGCAACACTTATGGGACTGAGCCCAAACATTTGCCAAACAACATAAAAGTCAGAGTTCTGCCTCGAATTGCATTATCTCGCTTCTGCCAGGTAAGTAATTCCAGGTATGTTTTCATTCACGTCAGCATGCATCATTTCTTAATGCATTTCAAAAATGGGACTCATAATCTCGACAAAAACATCATTCATTGCATTCGCATAGTTGAAATTTAGGTATCATTTAGTCTTTGAATGCAACCTCCGCGAGCTCACCTTCAAAGATGGGCAGCTGTTGACACCTAAAATTTACCGACCGTCTAGTCGTAATTTGCATAGAAAATTAGGGATTAATTTTTAACCCATAACCAAAAATATTTAAATTGCATAACATATAGTTTAGGTTCATTTTAGTTTAATTGCATTTTCTGCATCGGATTGGCGATGGCGAACGAGTTTAAATTTCATTGAACAAGACTTGGCACGTTCGGAATGGAAGGGCCGGGAATTACATAGACGAATGGGCTCGGTTGTTTTAATTTGGGCTTGATTTAATCTGTTGAATTTAATTAATTAAAGCCTAAGTTAATTCAGCCCATTTAGATGTTAATTAGAACCTAAGCCCAAGCCTAAGCCCATTAGGACTCTAGAGCCCATCTAATTGACCTAGGTTAGTACTATATAAACATGTTATTAGGTCAGAATTAGGGGAAAAACACAATTTTCAGATCAAAAAAATTAGAGAGTCCAAGTGAGAGAGAGGGAGAAGACCGGTGAACCGCCGCCGCCACTCGCACGCGTCTGCTGTCGCATCGCTTGTTGTTGCCGCCGCTTGCCGTGCCCCCCACAACGCCGTTGTCTTGACGGAGAACGTCTCTGCCGCTTTCGTCACTTTAAACCGAGAAGCTGCCGCTTCTATTGCGGCTTCTTCGTGCATTACCACACTTCCAGCAAAGCCTTGTTGATCCCCTCTCCATCTGGCGTCAACGACGACCGCTGCTTCTTCTCTGATTTGCTGCCCACGCCACTGACTTCCTTCATGTTTGCTGACCCTCAGCCCTCCACGAAGCTAGCGACGATCATCCATGCAGAAGACGCCCCCCACATCCCATGCAGAAGACAACCAAGAGGAGAAGACGTGCTTGTCCCACGAGTGTTCCTGCAGTTTCCTGTTGGGTTGACTATTGCTAGTCAAGTTAACCTCTCGGGAAGCAGCTCCCTTCAGCCACGTCCAGTAGAGTTATTGGCTGAGAATCCTTGCCGTGAGCAGGCTTCACCGTGAGCGTCCAGCACCATCAGTAGCCTTGGTCGCCTTCACCAGCCGTCACAGTAGCCTTGCAGTCTCGCCGTTGTTCGCTACACGCCAGGGACTTCCACAAACAGCCCGTCACCGTTGGAGTCGCCCATCGAGCGCGTTGCCGTTCTCAACATTGCAAGTCGCCATTATCGCCGCCGAGAGCCGCCCGTTCGGACACCTTGTCGGACGTCCTCACCGTGACACGCCGCAAGCCACCATTCGCTGCACCGCCGGAGCCCTGCCGGAGTCCTGCCAAGCATGCCATCCTCGCCGTCGCCCGTCGTCGCTCGACGCTTGATCCGCAAGCCCGAGCTCAATCCCGATCTCGATTCAAATTTGGAAGTTATCCGTAAATTAGGTGAGTGAACATTATGCAATAATTTTCAGAATATTTAGATTCCTAATTTGGAGTGTTTGAATATTTTGTGATTATCATGTGGAATATTATATATCTTAGGATAATGTTTACGATATTCGCGATATTTAAAAAATATTCAAATTAGGAAAATTTCCTAATTTAGCAACGTATCTGGATGACTATCCGACCTTATCCCTAAGGTATGATACGCGGCGATACAGAATTTCATTATTTTATCCATAACTATTTGGATATGATGATGGAATTTATCTGCTTTCCAAATTTGAATGATTGATTTTCTGTCGATATCTATAACCCTGTAGATATGATCGCCAGTTCGATTTCTGTGCCTAATCCGAGTTTGAAACAAATTTGGCGGATCGCGTGGTTGATTTGAATCGGTTGCTTTCTTTATTTGTTTGATTACTTTCCTTTTTTCAAATAAACAGAAAATTAAAAAATATCAGTTAGGATTTAAGTTAGAATTTTGCATGTTTAGGTTTTGAATATCTCTTAGAGATTGAAATAATTATCTAGTTTAAATTGGGACTTAAGATGACATGTTTCCTAGTTTAAATTAGGTGTTGTTTTAATCTCAATGGATTATTCATGTCATTTAATAATTTCGAATTTTTAATCAAAAATCCCAAAAAGAAATCATGTTAGGATAAATTAAGTCATCATATGTTGCATGTTAATTTAGGCATATTTTTTTTCCGAATTTCATCAAAAAATACCAAAAATATATCATTACATCCGTCATTAGAATTAAATCACGTCGTCGCATGACATATAGTTTGTATGTTAGGTTGTATTAATTCGCATGTCAATTTTTACACGTCATTGCATATAGACTAGCCTGCATTTAAATAAATGAAAATCCAAAAAAAATATTGAGTGAATTGCTTGTTAATTAGAAATCATATTAGGGGTGTTGATGTGATTTTCTAGCTAACAATGCAGATGCTTGCGTTGGTTCGAGGTAAGTCATTCTTCCAAATTTGCAATTTATTTAAGGCTTTTCTGGCTGTTAAATTGGTGGTTTGCGCATCCGCATGAACACCTCACGTGTTAGTAATTAAGTTAAAATGGATCCTAACTGCCTGCCAAAACATTTTTGAAAAGAAAAGGTACGGAAAGGGCGTTAGACTAGATCTATCGTAATCAAGTCCCCGAGCTTAGAATCTCTGGTTTGTAGGAATAAAACATATCTCTCTATGTTTTATTTAGGTTTCTAATCGACCTACCGTAAATTGATTAGTGGCGACTCCAAGCATGAAAATATTTGCTTGTTAAGAACTTAGACAATTGGCTATTGTACAATAGATTTATAATTTTTTAGACAATTTATCCTATTTCCTATTGCATGAAGGAAACGTAATTCTTCATGTTCGACGACGAATTGCCTTTTCTCTTGAAGTGCAAGTGTCATTGATTCATCGGGGGAATATTTGCAAGAGTTATAGACCCGTGTGACTTGTTAATTACTTGGCGCTAGTCCGACCACTAATTGAAATGCTCCGGCTCGTTGTTGGTGGTTTGGCATAGGCCCAATTGGTTCAGCTTGGCCTTGAGCACCGCGTTCCGAGTTTACAAGGTCGACTTGGATGGAGGCGAAGAGCTTGGGGAGCGCATCGTCTTCCTGCCGTATGAGTGCTCTTTCTCGGTGGACCTCGGCGCCGGATCTCACCTTCCCAAGATTGGGCCGAACCGTATATACTTGGTCGACATGTTATCCACCATTGATCGCCAGATACAGTCCTATGACATGGAAGATGGTAAAATTGAGACACGCCCAGAATTGATGCCCAGGCTAATAGGCACTGCACCGAGGTGGATCCGACCTAGTTTCTGAACATATTGACATTGGTCTTTGTGAACTTGGGATGCATCTTATCGTTCTTTGTCAGGTGCGCATTAGTTTGGCACATGCCTTCTATCGTTTTCCCTAGAGTGCTTGCTGCTTCTGTTGCTTCAGGGGTGCGATTTTCCTGTATCTAAGATCGAGTTGTGCTCTTGATTGACCGAGGATGTGACTATGCGACCGAATTTTTTCTGCCGCATAAAGCTGGGCGTAGTAACGTGGCGCGGATGCTACATCGAAGAAAGGTCAATTTCACATTGACACTGGAAAATCGCGCCAAGTAATCAATCAAGCCGAAACTGAAGATGAACCGGTCGGGTTAGCGCGCACAATATGAGTAAGTTGCATAAGATAGTACGAGGTTTGATTTGAGATAGTTGTTGCTCTTGTTACGACAGAGACGAATTTCTTGACATTGTCTAAATCCATGGTGTGGTTACCTCAGAAATAATTCCATCGGAATCAACAAGTCAAACCGGGTGATTTCCTTAGCATACGATCGCGATTCATCACATCTTTTAAGCTTAAAGTAATCCAGTAATAACATCTCATGATCCAGGACGGGTTAGGAAATTTTAAAGTCAACAATGTAAAGATATTTAATCGATCCGGATCATGTAAACATAATTTACAGGTCAAATTTTTTGAAACTCCAGCTCAACCCAAAATCTTAAACTCGATTCTTTTGTGTTAATGAATAACAAAACAATATGAAGTTCAAATTCTTTACCAAAAAAAAAACAATATGAAGTTCAAATTGTAGTTTTTTATTGGGTCGAAATAAACGGCTTCAACAACGATGTTGGATATCTGTTCATAAAAGATCACACAAGGAATGAGAGGGTTTAGAGACCCAATTAGAGGGGAGTGCGTGTGTTTTTGCAATCCAATCAATCACTTGATTTGCTTCTCGCGGAAAATGGGCCACGTGAACGGTATTGAACTGGGCCAAGCTGCTCCCGCGATTCTCTATCACGATCCCCGCACGCTCCATGGGCTCTGATAAGCACCCCATACATAATTGCAAGGAAAATTGTCCAAAAAAATCCTAAACCGATTGTATGGCTTTCAATTCGGCCATAAACCATTAAATTGTGCTGATTGAGTCATAATCCTTTAATTTGCCAATACAACTGTTTGGTGATTTCCGGCCAAAATTATCCAGAAAGACGGTACTGGCAAATGTTTAAAAGGTTCGTGACTAAATCGATAATTATCAAAAAATTTATAAATAAATTGATACAATTAAAAATATTTAGGGTTTAATTGACTGTCATAAATCAAGGCAACAGGGGTAAGAACGTTTAGTGTGAAACGTGGGTTTCAACTCTTGAAAGGTTTAGAAATGGCCTGTCGACAATACGTTTAGGAAATTTTGGATAATGATCCCCATATATGCCGGCGTTGGCTCCTTCCGATCCTCCCCGGAGGATGGATCCGCCGATATCGAGAGGAGCCGCTTTTTCCGGCGGTTCCCGCCGTGCAGGTCCGCCTTCCCTCTTCTCCGATCTGTTTTGCCGTCGCCGGGGTTCCGACGCGCGGCGTTTCTGTTCATCGCGTGGGCAGCGTCCATGGGGCCGGAAGACGGACGCGTCCCTCGGCTGAATACTCCTGTCGAAGTGATTCCGGCGGTGAGTTCCGTCGTCACCGAGCGCTACTGCCGCAGGATCCTCGGGGAGTGCTTCATCGATCTGTATCCGTCGACAGAGGCTTCTAGATCTTCACGCCGCCGGTAACCGCCGCTTGTCATCCGTCGCCGAGTCTTCACGGGCTCTTCGCGTTCGAACTCCCGAGGACAGATCAGAAATGATGGGGAAGGAATTCTCACGCGTTGCAGTGATTCTCTCTCGATTTCCTCTCTGAATCCTTGCTGCTGTCTCTGTCGCTGATTTGCCATCGCAGGCCACTTCCCTAATACCGCCAGCTTCGTAGCCGCAGGAAGCCGCTCTGCTCGCCCCTCCGTGGTTCGGACGCTACCTTCGAAGTGCTCGAAGCTCGTTCCTTCCTCCTTCGCCGGCTACGATCTTCGAAATCGACGACTCCTGGACCTCCGCTCTCCGATGTGTTCACCGGCCGTAATTAGAAACTCAGTCCCACCAAGGTAAAACCACATGCTCCGTTTCCTGTTGTTATTCGTTAAAACCACATGCTCCGTTTGCTCCGTCTGACCAATCTAGATTTGCTTTGATTTCGTTTCACCGTTGGTTGCGGCAAAGGCAACTCAAGTCCAACTGGAATGAAGGATGTTCAACACATTACCCTATTGGCGGTCGGTCCCGCAGACCAGAAAGGAAGTCTAACATTATGAAAGTCTTAATGTATGATGACGATTTGTCCTTTGCGCCGACTTTCTTAGAAAATAACGTTGGTTAGTCAAAAGAGGCTGCTAGTCAAATTCGGCGTGCTTTGGCTTTGAACGGCGATGCCCGCGCATTCTTAATTGGATCCTTATCAGCTTAAAGCCATCAATAATTGAAGTTGCACTGTATCCCTTCCATCTCGTTGTTGAGTTCATTGCTCTGCCTCGTTTCACACAAGGCAAATATGGCTGCCATCACCTGCTCTCGTGAGTTCGGGTAGCTCCAACAAGGATATACAAGGGTATGATCTATTAACGCTTTGGATTTTATATCCGTTTATTTGCATTAACGTATCTGTTATTTCCATAATCGGGCCACTTGATGATATGGTTTTATCAATCCATGATTTAGTCGATCTTTCGGAGGCATTCCAATGTTTGTTGAGTTTTCCCAACGTTCTCCCACTCGGCCGATTAAAGTTTAATACGTTGGTTATCATGCTCACGATGATAATAAGCAATCTGTTATTATGTCCATCATAATACCGTAACATGATAAATTGTTTTGTGTGAGTTATGCGGTTGTGTACTAATTATGCAGAACACTTCCTTCCATATATCCCGACGGTTATAGTTCAACCGTATAAGGTTCATAAACGATACACTATCGCAATTTCGTTGTAGTCAACAAGGCTTTCTTGTTAACCAGGCATAGACGATGTGCGTACAGTCATCAGAAAACGGACGTGCATAACCTGCGTTAGAACTGCATCATAGATCTCAAAGTATCATGTCATCAATCATTTTTACGACCAAGCCCCGCCGTCTTGAGAATATGTTCTTTACATAATTTCCGTTGTAAACCTTTGGTTAAAGGATATGCTATCACGAGGTCAAGTCTGATGAGCTCAATTGGCACTTTTTTGTTTCTGAACCTCCTCCAACGGTAAAATACTTATAATTCCATATGTTTGGCACCTCTTGAGTCTGAATCCAGCAAAGTCTCAATATGAATATCCAATCCCTTCTAAATGGTTGGATCTTCTGTACACAAACACGTAATTTCTTGTTCCTTGTACCTGAATTCCTAGAAGATGACATCGTTATTGATTCTATAAAGAAAACCGATTTCTCTCGCTAATGCCTTTTCTCAATCTCACGGCTGAAATGGAAATTTCGTGCATTGTTCGAAAGAGCAAGGACTGGATAAATACATATCTTCGTTAATTATCGTGGTACGTCCATCAAATAACCTTAATTTTAAGAAGAAGCATGAGATTGTTTATCTGTTAACTTTCGCATTGATGCTTCTGTTTTTTCCAGGCAGAAGGACATTATTGGTGCCATAACTTGTGTACGGCGATTACTTTGGTGCCATAACTTTTTTTCGGATCACTTTGGTGCTAAAATAAAAAAAAAATAGATCACTTTGGTGACTCCGGCCAAAATTCCGTCCAAAAAATTGACGTGACATTTATATTTTTTTAAAAAATAATTTAACTTGTATACCTGGAAATTATGTGGCTTTTTTTTTAATTTTTTAATTTTATTTTTCTTTTTTTATTTCTTTTTCTTCTCCGGCGAGGGTTCTCGCTGGCGTTGGGTGAGGGCCGCCTGACGTCGGCGAGGGCAGCCCTCGCCTAGGCTGGCGAGGGTCGCCCTCGCCCGACGCCGGCGAGGGTCGCCCTCGCCCGACGCCGGCGAGGGCGGCCCTCGCCCGATGCCGGCGAGGGCGGCCCTCGCCTGGGCGGGCGAGGACGGCCCTCGCCCGATGCCGGCGAGGGCGGCCCTCGCCTGGGCGGGCGAGGACGGCCCTCGCCCGACGCCGGCGAGGGCGGCCCTCGCCGGGGCGGGCGAGGGCCTCCCTTGCCCAACGCCGGCGAGGGCCGCCCTCGCCTGGGCGGGCGAGGGCCGCCCTTGCCCGATGTAGGCGAGGGCGGCCCTCGCCAGATCTGGCGAGGGCGACCTTCACCAGACCCTCGCTTGAGTCGGGCGAGGGCCGCCCTCGCCGGCGTCGGGGTCGAGCGGCCCTCGCCTGGGCCAGCGAGGGAAGCCCTCGCCTGAGTCGGGCGAGGGCCGGTGAAGGCCGTCCTCGCCGGCGTCGAACGAGGGCCGTCCTTGCCGGCGTCGGGCGAGGGCGACCCTCGCCGGCCCAGGCGAGGGCCGCCCTCGCCGGCGTCGGGCGAGGGCCGCCCTCGCCGGCGTCGGGCGAGGGCCGCCCTCGCCGGCATCGGGCGAGGGCGACCCTCGCTTGCCCAGGCGAGGGTCACCCTCGCCGGCGTTGGGCGAGGGCCGCCCTCGCCGGAGAATAAGAAAAAAAATTAAAAATTAAAAATTAAAAATTTTATGTGTTATTTTCCTTTTTTATTATTTTAATATAATATAATATTTTTTTAAAAAAAATACACGTCAGCATTAAATTTTATTTTTAATGCTGACTGGACCTCTCCAGCGAGCTATGTCAACGCCACGTAGAATTTCTGGCGAGCCACGTCAACGTTGGCACCAAAGTGATCGTTTTTAAAAAAAGTTAGCACCAAAGTGATCTGAAAAAAAGTTATGACACCAAAGTGATCGCCGTACACAAGTTATGGCACCAATGGTGTCCTTCTGCCATTTTTTCCATAATAATGGGGCCATTTAACGCTTTCGTCTTATTAATCCATGATTTTGGTATTTTTCGTGACAGATGCATCTACGAGATGACCAGCGAATACAATGCTAATGAAGGTGTCGAGCTCACGGAGCATGACATCACGCAGAGCAATGACAAAGCCATGGGACTGGAGAAGTCCCTTGAGGAGTACCCCTTGGCTAACCCTGACTAAAATGAAGTGAGTCGACGTTTGTGTTGTGCATTCTCTCTTTATTTTGTGTTGAGGAACAAGTTTATCGGGGTGAGTAAGGGAAATGATAACCATCACGCTTATGACATGGTTCGGCTATTTGTCAAATAGATTGAAAAGATCATTTGCCAATAAGTGAGTTTTTGTTTTCGGCCGGAGCCACCATGTGAGTTGATTAGCATCGCCTGTGTGAATTTTCGTTTTTGTACTTGACGAATTCTATATTCAGATCTTCAAAAAATTATGTGGGAAATTATCAAAAAAAATTCTAAACCTATTGCACTTGCGCAAATCGAGTCCTAAATCTTTTTAACGTTCGAATTAAGTTCTAAACCTTTTGACAATTTACTAATTTAGTCATTACGTGGCATGGCCGATGCCGGTATAGATAATTTTTACAATTTTTGAACAAAATTCATATTTTTAAATATTTTTATTTCATATTTTAGTTCTTTTTCCTTCTTCCTCCGCCGGTTGTTGGGCCTCAGCAATAGCTGGTGATCGGCCATGGGCAAGGACTGACTTTGCCGGCTTTGGGCGAGGCTCGAGCTTGCTGGTATTGAGCAAGGCTCGAGCTTGTCAGGATCGGGCAAGGCTCAACCTCCTTGGCCTTGGGCTAGATTGACCTCGTCGAGATCTGGCAAGCTTGCCTTGCTCGAGGATGGCAAGGTCGGTCCTCTCTTGCAGGCAACCGGTGGAGGAAGAAAGAAAAAGAAAAAAGACTAAAAAAAATAGGGAAAAAACCATTAAAAACCCCAATCTATACCAATTGTGACACATTTACCCTGAACTTTTTTTTGTGACACCAAAAATCCCAAACTATACTATTTGTAACACATTTACCCAAATGTACTTTAGTTCATGGGCATTTTTGTCTTTTTGTCTTTTTCTTTTTTTTTTCTCCTTTCCTGCAAGGGTGGCCCTCGCCGGCGTTAGGTAAGGGTTGCCTCGCCTGAGTGAGTGAGCGCGGCCCTTGCCCGACTTAGGAGAGGGCGACCCTTGCCGACGTCGGGCGAGGGTTGCCCTCGCCTGAGTCGGGTGAGGGCTGCCCTCGCTCCCCCAGGTGAGGCGACCCTTGCCCGACTCAGGGGAGGGCGGCCCTCGCCGGCGTCGGGCAAGAGCTACCCTCGCCAAATTCGGCGAGGGCAGCCCTCGCCTGAGTTGGGCGAGGGTCGCCGTCGCTCGACATTGGCGAGGGTCACCCTCACCTGAGTTGGGCAAGGGTTGCCTTGCTTGGGCGAGCGAGGGCGGCCCTCGCTCGACTCAGGTGAGAGCGACCCTCGCTCGACAAGCGAGGGTCGCCCTCGCCTGCGTCGGGCGAGGGTCGCCTCGCCTAGGCGAGCGAGGGCGGCCCTCGCTCGACTCCGGCGAGGGCGACCCTTGCCCGACGCCAGCGAGGGTTGCCCTCGCTTGAGTCGGGCGAAGGCGACCACCGCCGGAAAGGAAACAAAAAAGAAAAAGCAAAAAAGACAAAAATGCCCATGGACTAAAGTATAATAGGGTAAATGTGTTACAAATAGCATAGTTTGGAGTTTTTGGTGTCACAAAAAAAAGTTTAGGGTAAATGTGTCAGAGGTGACATAGTTTAGAATTTTTGGTAGCCTTTTCCCAAAAAATTAAAAGAAAAAAAATTAACAATTCGAATTTTTTTTAAAACAATTGTTCACGTCAGCGTCGATCGTGCCATGTAGGTCGGTCAGCATCCATATCGATAATTTTTTGGGCAAAATTTACGGTAAGAATAAATTGGAAAATTGTAAAAATGTTTAGAATTCAATTGACACAAGTGTTTCGACAATTTTTTTTGGCACAAATACAATAAGTTTAAAACTCCGATAAAAAAAATTAAAACTTTTTTGGTAATTTTAGCGCATATGACTCCATGTAAACTTCGAAAAGTTCTTATAAAAAAAAACTTTGAAAAGTTCCGGATGTTTCACTCACCAAATAAACTGAGATTATTCTAGTTCTTGTATAATGAATTCTCGTATGTACAAAAACAATTACGTCTTATTTTTTTCTCTGCAATCAATCTTCTCATTTTCTTACTAATCAATAAAATTCATTTGCTTGTCAATTACGTCTGCGATTGAATATGTACTTTCTCATTAATTGTAATACCTCACCTTAGGTTCTTATAATAATGGCCAGACAGAAGAGCTTTGATCGTGATTTTTCCTGTTTTTCTAACCTTCTGGACGACCGGTGGCTCCTCCCAACGAGAAAACAAGAAAGGCTCTAAAGTAATTCGGCCGTTCGAATCCGCAGTGCTTTGAACTTTCACTGATGACGGAGTTCTAAACTTTGGAATTGCCTATAAGTACCGAGTAGTTCTCTTCATCATCTTCATCAGCTCAAGCCTTCTCCTTTATCAATCACACCAAACCCTTCCACTACCCTTCTTGAGCTCAGTTCTCTTTGTTTCTTACGACGCAGACATGGGAAAGATCACCTACAGGCAGGAGATCTCAAGTGCCATTGCTCCATCGCGGCTGTTTAATGCTTTCGTCGTCTACGCCGACAATGTCCTGCCCGATATTGTTCCCCGGTGGGTCAGGAGCGTTGAGCTCATCCACGGAGATGGCGGTGTTGGCAGCATCAAGAAAACCAACTTTGGTCAAAGTAAGTTAGATCATTCTCGTACTTGGACCATATTAAGTGTACGTACAAATCTCGAAATTAAGATTTAATTTCTTCGCTTTAATGAATTTACATAACAGGCTCCAACATCGAGTATGCCAAATACAAGATCGACACTGTCAACATGGCTAGGTTTTCCTGCAAATATACCATGATTCAAAGCGATATCATGTTCGACAAGATTGAAAAGATCGAGAAAGTGGTGCAATTCGTTGCGGCTGGCAGTGGATGCGCCTGCAAGATGAGTATCGAGTATCATGTCGAGGTAGGCTATGACATCCCGCTGGCTGACATCAACAGGGATAAAGACAGAGCTGTGGGATTGTTCAAGGCTGTTGAGAAGTACCTCCTGGCCAACCCCAATGTTTACGCCTAAATGCTTTTCTCAAGATCCTTTCTGAGTAATGATATAGTAATGTATCGTCTATTTTCCCTTTGGCTCTGCCTTGGAGCTTCTGGGTGTGGTAAGGTTTTCATCGTGTGATTTCTATGTTAGAAAGGGGTCTGTTTGTTGTGTTGGCCATGCCAAAAAAATAAACAAAGCTTGAAGGAGCAATGATCAATGCAATAAATAATGGATTTTGCCAAAGAAAAGATCTACGTTCATTTGGATTCGATGGGTTAGCTATAGTGGCGGTTGAAAAGTTAAACTAGCAAAATTGCCTTTCTTTTAACAGAGGCAAAATAAATCGGAGCGCTTTTTTTTTTTTTTGAATAACTTTTCATTTCAAACAAAGCATTACAAAGTACAAACAGGATGCGGTACCTACGTTAGAATATAAATTAAAGACGATTCTACTAATATACATTTTTTTACTTTAAATGAGAAATTATGAAAAAGAAAAGAAAATACGATTCCTCCTTGATTAAAAGCCTAATTTGCAAGCACATGAGTAACTCCATTTGTTGGGTTTACGAGTCCAATTTAACTCCAACTCAGATTGTGTTGAAAAAGGAAGATCGAATACTCCCAGGGCAAAGACCATTTTGTTTGATAACATCAATTAAGACATTGCAATTGATTTCGAAAATTGATTTTCGGACGTTGAGGGACTCAACATAATTGCAAGCGAGAAGAAGAGCTGCTACTTACACTTCTATCAGTGAGTTCCAACGTTCTCTTCTTGCCCAAGCTTGGATTACCGAGTTGCTAGCCAATCATGTAATAATACCTATGGCTCCTTTCTTATCTTTTCATGCATCATCTTTATAAAATTTCAGCCCTTGATCTTACGGTGGGAGCCAGGATTCTGTCCTTTCCCCAAGATAATTAGCTTCTAAACTTATTTCCGCCAATGTCCTCGATAGCGCAACCAACGGACATAGAATTGTAAGTTAGCAATGGTGGTCATGGTTGTCTAGTATCAAGCCTAAAATTAGGGGTGTCAAAACCAAATATTATACCCGAATCGAAATACGAACTAACCCGACCCGATCTGATCCGAAGTTTTTGGTATTTTCGGGCCAGGTCAACTTCATATTTGGGTATTAGCTAAGCATGGTGGTCATGGTTGTCTAGTATCAAGCCTAAAATTCGTGTCTAAATCAGTTCATAATATAAAAAAAGGGAAAAGATTGTATTCCAGAAATTTGGAGCTGAAAAAGGGATTAACTTATCTAGACTCTCTTATTTTATGCTTTCGTTCTGACGAAAATGGATGATTCACGTTACCAAAATATTCTATTGGAATTACTTTTTCTAGAGGGGTGGCATACCAAGTACAGACTATTGTAATGGGCCCACAATGTCTGAGAATGAATACGTAATTTCTCATTAATTGTAATACCGCACCTGTGGTTGTTACAAGGGTTAATACCATGAAAAATTCCAAGCTGGTACATTTGTGATAAATTTACCATAAATTATTTTTTTAACCACAAAAAACCCTAAACTTGTACACCTGTGACAATTTTACCACATGAACTATTTTTTTTACCATAAAAAATCCCATACTCGTATACCTGTAACAATTTTACCACTAAATTAATTTTTTGGTCACCAAAAACTCCAAACTGGTACATCTGTGATAAATTTACCCTCCGTTAGTTTCTGTTAAATTTTACTGTCAAATTACGAAGTTTAATGACACGTGATAATTGACATGTGTACCGATTTTGGGTTTTACTCCTTTGTTTGTCACAAGTTTATCAATTTGTGATTTTTTGTGATATTAATATAATTTAACGGATACTAACATAGGGTAAATTTATCACAAATGTACCAATTTAGAGTTTTTAGTGGTCAAAAAATTAGTTCAGGGGTAAAATTGTTACAGGTGTACCGGTATAGGGTTTTTAGTGGTCAAAGAAATAGTTTAGGGTAAAATTGTAACAAGTATACTAGTTTGGAGTTTTTGGTGGTCAAAAAAATAGTTCAGAGTAAATTTATCATAAATGTACTAGTTTGGGGGTTTTTTATGGTCAAAAAAATAATTCAAGGTAAAATTGTTACAAGTGTACCAGTTTAAGATTTTTCGTGGTATTAACCCTTGTTACAATGATGGCCACACAAAAGAACTTCGATCGTGATTTGTCCTTTTTCCAAACCGTCTAGACGATCGGTGGCTCCTCCCAATGAGAAAACAAGAAAGGCCTGAAAGTAATTCGGCTTGGTCCAATTCTGAGTGCTTTGAACTTTGAACGACGATGGAGCACGAAACTCTTTACCACATAGTTCTTTTCATGATCTTTATCCACTCAAGCCTTGCCCATTAGTCTTTTCATCATCTTTATCCGTTCAAGCTTTGTCCGTTAGCAATCACACCTAACCCTTCCACCACCCTTTTGAAAAGTCAAACCTTAACAATGGTGGCCATTGTGGTCCCGTATAAGCCTAAAATTCGTGTCTAAATCAGCTTATAACATGAAAAGAGTTCAATTTTCTTTACGGAAAAGATCGTATCCAGGCAAATCGGAGTCGAAAACGGGATTGACTTATCTAGACTCACCCATCCTATGCTTTGGTTTTGGTGGGGTTGGAGCTCAATGACAGGAATGATAGTGCCACAATCACCACTATGTTAAAAAATTAGTTAGGACAAGGAATATACATTTAATTCGATATATTGGCGCTAAAGAATGGTTATTGGAATGTCGTCGGTTTCTTGTGCTCGAGCTCAGACACTGACCCTCTTTAGATGTAAGAAGGTTTCGTCGATGTTATTATTGAAAGCCATATCTTGAATTTTGTATAATGATCTAACTTCATCCAATTTTTCGTTTTGATCAAACTAGATGATTCACCTAATGATTAAAATATTCGTGATTGGTCGTTTCCTGACCTCTAGATGATCAGTGGCTCCTCCCAAATTTCCGAGAAGAAGAGAAGAAAGGCTTTGAAAGTAGTTCGGCTCGGTCCAATTGGATCTGCTTTGAAGTGTGATTGGTGATGGAGTAATGAACTATGGACTTGCCTATTAACTATCAAGGAGCTCTCTTCATCATCTTCATCAGCTCAGGCCTTCGACCATCGCACCCCACCAGATCCTTCTATTTGCTACTTGAGTTCGCTTCTCTTTGCTTCTCATAAGGCAAACATGGGAGTCATCACCAGCTCTCAAGAGTTCACATTTGCCTTGCCGGCCACGAGCGAGGGACCGAATGTCTTCACCTAGGGCCTTCACCCACTTGCCAGCCATAGGTGAGGCGAGCCTTGCTAGTGATCGATGAGGGCTTGCTGGCCCTTGTCTAGTGGCTAATGTTCATCACCAAAAAAATAAAAAAAAAGAAAAAAAAGAATTTTTTTTAAATTGTAAAAATTATTCACATAAGCACCGACTATATCATGTAAGACGATTAGCATCCACATCAATCAATATTTGTTGGAAGGACTAAATTTATTATAAATGTATTAATTTAAAATTTTTCGTGATATTAATTTTTTTATTAACACATCGAAACAATGTATATATTCTCCGATCAAAAGGGGTAGTGAAGGGGCAATTAGTCTGTGAAAAGTACAACAGTTCTCTGCCGGTAATTGCAATTACGCTCAAGAAAAAGTCAACAGGGAATGATGCTTCGAAGACTCAAAAATCGATGATGATTCAATCAAAACGAGTCACTTCAAAAAACTCTATGAACTTTAATATCTTTATGTGATTTAATGATTCATTAAAAGTTGCTTTGTTTCCTCATGCTTCCTACAATTATTTTAATGTATTTTACTTAAAAGCTTATTGTTTACACTTAATTATAAATAAAAAGTGATGTTTAATTTCGTGCTAAGAAATATAATGTCATATGAATTTTGAAAAAAATTAAAAGATAATCCCAACCCCCGCCGGCTCCGTGGGGGTGATGCATTCATCCATGGTACTTCTCTTGTTAGGAATGCGTAGCAAAAAATCTGATACAAGGTCTAAGTTCAAGTTTGTCAATATATTCAGTTAGATTAATCGTCACTTCAAAGTTAAACTCAATTAGTTATGGGCAACTAGAATTATTAACCGCGCCACACCATACTAACTTTTCTTTTTTTAATGTGAGACTTCTTTCTCTAATACAACTCACACTTGCATCTCAATATTTTTCTCCAATTTTGATTTTGTTTACTTTTCTTTTTCTCTTCATTTTTTTTTTGCCTTTTCTTTTCATTTCCCCCTAACTTTATTTTTTGGCTTTTCTATTATTATTTTGTGGTGCCGCTTGAGCACTACGTGTGCTAAAAAATATCTAAAAATGCCACCTCAAATTACTTAGTGCCGAATCATCAAATTTGACCATGACCTCGCCAAAAGGACCAAATTACACCCGATTAAAAAAACATTTTGGATTTGATTGCACAAATTCAAGTGTTTAGGACTTGATTCCATACTTGGCCAAATCTTTATGATTGTTGGTGCAATATTTCCAACATTTATATATTGTGAAAGTTTAAGGTTTTAGATAAGAAAAGAGTTAAATTGTGTGCACAACAAATTTTGATTAAGTGCAGGTTAATCCAAACACATCTTAAAAATCTCAAATTGGTACACTTGTGACAAATTTACCTTTCGTTAGTTTCCATTAAATTTTACAGTCAAATTGCTGAGTTGAATGACACGTGGCAATTGACTGGTGTACCGGTTTGAGAGTGTTTACAAATTTGTGATTTTTTTTTGTATTAATCCGATTTAATGGAGGATAAATTTGTTACAAGTGTACCAGTTCGGGGCTTTTGATGGTCAACAAATTAATTTGGGTTAAATTTAAATAGGTGTACAAGTTTGAGATTTTTTGTGGTTAAAAAATTATGTTGGGGTAAATTTGTTACAAGTATACAAGTTTGAGGTTTTTCGTAATATTAACCCTATTAATTTTATTCATATCATTTCAATTTTATAGAAAGAGACCCAAAGAAAAGAAAAAAGATTGATAACGGCCGAAAATGGCACAACCTAAATAATCGGTACCAACATTCTATTGGGAAGCTAACACAATTTGGCCATATTCATCGAAAATCCTTTTTCTATGGCAATAACTACAAGAGGTCACTATAATACGTCGTGATTTTGGCCTCGATGTAATTACATTGTCGTGAAGAAGTCATACCGTCAGGCTCGATTTGGTTATGGTTGTGGTGAGTGTAAAGTTTCCTTACGTTTAAGGTTGAAAGAAGAAGAAGGTAATCGCGTTAGCCAGTCCTCCCAAATCCTTAATTGAATAATCAAAAGAAGGATGATGTTGCGTTTTGAGCTGGAAGTGGGGGCGGGGGCGGCGGATCTTGAGTGATATGCGCTGGAGAATGGCGACATGCAAGGCGTACGCAGCCTGTGAAAAGAAAGGAGGGAAGGAGACAAAGGTGTGCGGCGAGCGAGCCAAATGGCGATATATGAGAGATAGGCAGAGATAGGTGTCTCTCTCTCCCCGCTTCTCGGTAGCCAGAAGGCATTTGAGCCGCTAGAGACTTTTTCTACGGGCTCATTGTCCAAAAAAATCCTAAACTAATTGTACAACAATTAATTCAATCCTAAATCTTTCAATTAGGTAAATTTAGTTTTAAACCTTTTGACGATTTATGAATTGATGCTAAACCTTTCAATCGTGTCAATTTAATTCTAGACCTTTTGACGATTTATGAATTTAGTCATGAACTTTTCAATTATGTCAATTAGTTCTAAACCTTTTAACGATTTACAAATTTAGTCCCAAACTATTCTTCGTATCAATTTAGTCCTAAACCTTTTGATAGGAAGGACCATGTTTAGAACTAAACTAAGCATATCTTCAAAAGGTTTAGGGCTAAATTGACATGACGGCAAATTTTCGAAAGGTTTATGACTAAATTGAAATGATTAAAGGGTTTAGATTGAATTAGCTATTGTACAATAGATTTATGACTTTTTAGACAATTTATCCCATTTCCCATTGCACAAAGGAAACGTAATTCTTCATGTTCGACGACGAATTGCCTTTTCTCTTGAAGGGCAAATATCATTGATTCACGGGGGAATATTTGCAAGAGTTATAGACCTGTGTGACTCGTTAATTACTTGGCGCTAGTCCGATCGCTAATTGGAATTGGACAAAACGTAACGTGGATTTTTGAGTTAGAAGAATTTGGAGCCTTGACTCGTTCCTTTAGTTTCGCGTACCTAAAATACATTCTGCTGTTACGCTGCAAGTCAAAATCAACTCTAGCCATCAAAATCAATTGTGCCTTTAGCTGCCGCTAAATACTTCATTTCTCCTAGATTTGCTTTGAATTGTTTCCCCACCCTTTCGGTACGGCAGGACAATCGATGTCCATCTTTTCTTTATTCGTTGTCTCCGTACAGACCAATCAATGTCTCTCTGGAATGAAGACTAATCGACACATTTGCCTTATCTTTCTCCTAATAAAGATAATCAGTACGAACGTCCTGCTAGGAAGTTAACATAATTAGGCCATATTCAGAAAAAATCCTTTTTATATGGCAATATCTACAGGAGGTCACTGTAATACGTCGTGGTTTTGGCCTCGGCGTAAAGTATATTGTTGTAAAGAAATTATACCATCAGGCTTGATTCGATTATGGTCGTGTTGCTCACAGCACTTGCCATTGCCCTTGAGGTCGCTGTCGTCCATGGCCTGCTAGTGCTGCTGAGTGCCGACGCGATTGTTGTTGGTTTAGCTCTGGGTTAGGACTTCTCTCTGTTGGTCCACTCTCTCCAACCCCGCCGAGGCCAACATCGTCGAAGGTTTCAAGACCTTAGGCATCGATTTAGTCCATGTGAGTAGTTATTCCCGTGCAATTGTGTTTGTTTCCCACATTTGGCGCTGCCTGGAGGAATTGAAGCATCACCTGCCGTTAATCAGTGTTGTATGGAGATCCAGTGAAAGCAATTTAATTCTGATCCAAGTTTGATTGAAATAATTGCGATGGTTAGGCTAAAGGGCAGTTTCATTGACTCGCACTATGAAAACGTTGCTCTAATTGCTGACTCAAGTAGGTCAAGCTGAGCCAAGTTAGAGTAAATAGACCCCTACAAGAGAAAGCCGAGTTTGAGTGAATCGAGGGAAATTTCTAGCTCTTGGAGCATCTCTGTGCTGTTATTACGGAGGATTACCTTAGATGAACTCGTAGTGGAGCTAAGTTTGTGGGGAAAGTTATGATCTTCTGCAATGCTTTGGAGATTGAATTCGCGAGTCGGGGATTAGAAGGGACCGGAACAATTAGGAAGAGAGAAACTCTCAACACTTACATCCCCCTGAAGACCAGCAGCAGCCTCGAAACTCTCTCACTTCTCGAAAACCTTGTTAACTCTGTCTGATTGTCCCAGGGCTTACAGAATCTCAAATTCCCTTCTGCTTATGAATTTTCATGACCTTCACAACTGAGTTCATTAGATCTTATGAAGATTTCCTTTTGTTATTGCCTCTGGTTTTCGCTTGTTTATTCGCGTTATTGCCTTTGACCTCCATATGTTATTGAACTGGCACCATGCTCATGCTATGCATGCCAAAATGCAACTTGGGGCAGGCTTTAGTGTGTCGGAGTAGTTTCAGATTGTAGCTCTACTACAATTTAGGCATATATTGGACATTGATATTTCCACCCCTTGCAGCAGTTTCTAGCTTCATCTTTACTGTTACGTTTCAGTATTGCAGGTGATGGAGGAGCTTGGAGGAGCAACTCGCTTTGATGGCCAGAAACAAAGACTTTTCTACTCTGGAGGAGCTTGGACGGGAGCATGTTTGTGCTTTCGGTTGAGAAAAATGTGGCTTTCCAATAATTAGTCTTTTGTATTATCTTTGGTGAATGACAAGTTTATTTAGTATTGTTGCGTTTATTTTCGTTTTGTTTAACTAAAAATGAAACAAAGAAAAGAAAAGAACCTGTTAGATCTTTGTCGCGACCCTAAAAAATTTTGTCAATTTTTCTCGGGCTAATGGATTATTAAGATTGAACTTAACTCGGACCCTCCCAAGTCCTACCAATTCGCAACTTAGGGTTTAAGTTCTTAACGTGCAAATATTTTCATGCTTGGAGTCGCCACTAATCAATTTATGGTAGGCTGATTAGAAACCTAAATAAAACATAGGGAGATATGTTTTATTCCTACGAACCAGAGATTCTAAGTCCGGGGACTTGATTACGCTAGATCTAGTCTAACGCCCTTTCGGTACCTTTTCATTTCAAAAATATTTTGGCAGGCAGTTCGGATCAATTTTAGCTTAGGTACTAACATGTGAGGTGTTCATGCGGGTGCGCAAACCATCAATTTAATTACTTACCTCGAATCCAGCAAGCATCTGCATTGTTAGCTAGAAAATCACATCAAACATCCTAATATGATTTCTAGTTAACAAACAATCAACCAATTTCTTTTTTTGGATTTTCACTTTATTTCAAATGAAACCTAGTCTATATGCAATGACGTGCAATTAATGACATGCAATTAATGCAACCTAGCATGCAAACTATATGTCATGCGACGACGTGACTTAATTCTAATGACGGGAGAATGACATATTTTTGGTATTTTTCTTTATGAAATTCGGAATGAAAAACATGCCTAAAATAACATGCAACCTATGACTTTCTATTTTTGGTATTTTCTGTTTAAAATTCGAAATTAAAAAATACCTAAGTTAACATGCAATCTATGATGACTTAATCTACCCTAGAATGATTTCTTTTTGGGATTTTTGATTAAAATTCAGAATAATAAAATAACGTGAATAATCCGTTAGAATTTGAAATAATACCTAATTTAAATTAGGAAACTTGCCACGTTAAGTCCTAATTTAAATTAGATATCTATCTTATCCTTCGGGATATATTCAAAAATCCTAGACATGCAAAACTCTAATTTAAATCTAGCTAATATTTTTGAACTTTCTGTTTTATTTGAAAAAGAAAACAATTAAACAAGCAAAGATAGCAATCGATTCAACTCAACCACGCGATCCACCACGTTTGTTTCAAACTCGAATTAGGCATAAAAATCAAATTATCGGTCATATCTAAGGGGTTATAGATATTAACGGATAATTGATTATTCAAATTTGGGAAGCAAATTGAAAT
This sequence comes from Syzygium aqueum, assembly GCA_031216185.1. Classification (NCBI taxonomy): domain Eukaryota; kingdom Viridiplantae; phylum Streptophyta; class Magnoliopsida; order Myrtales; family Myrtaceae; genus Syzygium; species Syzygium aqueum. Next base: position 31,944,364 of record CM062238.1, on the reverse strand, counting down.
CATTATCGTATTCAAATAGTTATGAATTGGATAATGATTCTCCGTACCGCCGCGTATCGGACTTTAGGGTTAAAGTCGGATAGTCGTCCCGATACGTTGCTAAATTAGGAAAATTTCCTAATTTTGAATATTCTCAAAATATTGCGGATATCTAGCACATCATCTTAATGCATCTAATTATCCACTAAATATTCATGCAATATTCAAAGTATTCAAATTAGGAAATTGAAATATTATGAAAAATTTTCCGGATAATCTCAATTACCTAATTTGCAGATAACCTTCCAAAATTTGAATCGCTTCGGGATCGAGCTCGGGATCGGGATCACGATGACTGGCGACGACGACGACGAGGCACGGCACAACGAGGCTCACGGCGTCGGGACGGGAAGGATGTCCGGCAAGGCTGCTGTTCCGGCGAGCACGGCTAGGCGTCCGGCGGTCTGCGGGTGGAAAATTTCAGGACTGCACGATTCCGGAAAAATGGGCATAACTTCTTCAATACACGTCGGATTGACCCGATTCCAAAAGCCACAGATCAAGGACTCGTAGATCTACAACTTTCGTGTTTTGAGTTTCCACAAATAAGCTCTGTGGAGTGAGCGATTCTGGGAGGAAGTGGACGATTCAGATCAGGCACAGCAGCTTAGTCGCTAAAAAACAACGAAGATGTCGCTGTGGGCTTGCTGGTGAAGATCAGTCTCACGTATGTGAGGCTTGTCCTTGCATGTGAGTCTATGTTGTGCATGGAAGTCTTGAAGCATCCTGGACAGAGAAGACTTCACGCACGTCCCTCTTCTTGGCGTCTTCTGCAAGGGGCTTGTCTTCGATGAAGCAGGATGGAACAAAGTTGAAGAAGTCAACTTCTTGGACTCATATGTTCAGCCTTCAACGTGGACTTCAGTTGCTGTGGGGGACGTGGCCTGCATGAAGAAAGAACGAAAGCAGCAGCTTCGCGTCAGGAGGGAAGCAGCGCCTTCTGTTCTGTTGACTGGGGAAGAAGAAGCAGCAGCATTGAAGATCCTCCTTCGGGTGGTGCACGAAGAAGAACGTGGAAGCAGCAACAGGAGAGTTGGCTTGGTCGTGGGGGACGCGCGTCGCGACGGTGGTGGCGTCGTGCTCGGAGGACGACGTGCGGCGACGACTAGGGCGCCGGTCTCTCTCTCTCGTGTGTGTTTTTCTGAAAATTTTTCTGATGTCTATGTGTCCCCCCCCATAATTTGACCTAAAGTATGTATATATAGACTAATCTAGGTCAAATTAAATGGGCTTAATTTACCTAATGGGCTTAGACTTGGGCTTAGGGCTTAATTCAATTTAAATGGGCTGCATTAACTTGGGCTAAGCCCAAATTAAAACAACCAAGCCCACGTGACGTGAAATCCCCGGCCCTAGCATTCCGAGCGAGCCGAGTCTCGTCCGATAAAATTTAAGTTCGTTTGCCATCGCCAATTTGATGCAAATGCAATTAAACTAAAACTATATGCTATGCAATTTAAATATTTTTGTTTAGGGGTTAAAAATTAATCCCTAATTTTCTATGTAAATTACGACTAAATGAATGTCGGTAAAATTTAGGTGTCAACAGCTGCCCCTCTTTGAAAGTGAGCTCGCAGAGGTTGCATTCAAAGATTAAATGATACCTAAATTTCAACCATGCGAATGCAATGAATGATGTTTTTGTTGGGATTGTGAGTCCCATTTTCAAATGCAATAAGAAATGATGCGTGCTGACATAACAGGAAAACATACCTGGAATTACTTACCTGACAGAAGTGAGATAATGCAATCCGAGGCATGACTCTGACTTTTGAGTGTTGTTTGGCAAATGTCTGGGCTGTCCCATAGGTTTTGCCTGATACACTGCTGATGAATGTGGTGATCTGCAGTTAAGTCAAATCACAGGAAGAAAGCTCAACGTATCCAACCATCACCTGGATTCGTGAGATAAAAAAGTGTAAAAACGTTCCGACCTTTACAAACCACCTATACATCGCCATAGGTATTTGTAAAGATTTGGCCGCTGCGCCTATACATCGCCATAGGTGCGTCACGGGGGAACTGGGGAGGTTATTCCGACCTTTACATATATCTGCTCATATGCAAAGATTTGGCCGCTTCACCTATATCCTTGACTCATAGGTGAGTAACGGGGGAACACCTGGGGGTTGAGGAATATTCCGACCTTTAAGATACCTAGACATCTCCATAGGTATTCATAAAGATTTGGCCGCTTCACCTATATCCTTGACTCATAGGTGAGTAGCGGGGGAACATCCGGGATGGGGAGAATATTCCGACCTTTACATATACCTGCTCATATGCAAAGATTTGGCCGCTGTGCCTATATCCTTGACTCATAGACACGTCGCGGGGGAATATCTCGAGATTAAATAAGCATTCCGACCTTTACATATACCTGCTCATATGCAAAGATTTGGCCGCTTTACCTATATCCTTGACTCATAGGTGAGTAGCGGGGGAATACCTCTGATTAGAGAAAAATTCCGACCTTTACAAGATACCTATACATCTCCATAGATACCTGTAAAGATTTGGCCACTTCACCTATATCCTTGACTCATAAGTGAGTAGTGGGGGAATCTTCTCGAGATTGTACGAAAACAATGATTTTGGTGAACAGCGGGGCTAGCCCGAATGTCCGAGAGTTCCTTGACAGAATACCTGGATATCATCAGAGGTACCTGAAAAGGCTTGATCAATAAACACCTAAACATCATCAAAGGCATTTAAAGATCGCAACAAAATGATTCAATATGGGGCATGACGATTGCTCGAACAGGTTAGGGATAGAGATATACTTACCTGGCGATGTCTCCGACTCTTGAGAATGCGTCTTCTACTAGACACAGTTTTAAGCAACATGTAATATGTATTCGCGCACTATCGAGAACACACATACACATGCACTATGAATTCAACTGATTTTTATGCACGATGATTTTGTCAAATCGGCATCACAAACTCCGTTGGGGAAAAATCATGACAAGACAATCTTAACTCACAAATGGATGTCTTGAAAATGTCGAATGAGGGACTTCCAATCCAAAAGGGCTTTCACTCATTCTTATCAAAAAAGGCTGATTTATGCGAATCACTCCATCTCACTGTCATCATGTCGACAAGGGTCCAAGTATTCTCGCAAACAGTACGACCTTACCAATCCAAGAGGTCTTTATCAGGGACTATAACATGGGCTTGGTCAATGGCTTAGCAAAGGGGACTCTTCGAGTCAAGGCCATTGAAAGAAAATACGCTGCAATTATCTCCGGGTTTACAAGTCAAGAACCCTGCAAAATGAGACAGAAATCGACTTGCTCGCACTTCTTCGAGCTAAGCTTGTAAACATCTGAAATTCTACGTTAGTTCAAGTGCCCCAATCTGAAGAGACTTTGTAAGGGACGTAACGTAGGCTAGGCTCATGGGTTGAGAAATGAATGGATCATTTGGCTCAAAATATATGATTGGGGTGAAAGGGTTGGTGATCATCTTGGCATTGACACCGGTCTTCTTCTTCACCAAAGATTTTCTTCTCAGTAAGCACTCCATTAGCTTCGAGAGTTCATCACTTGATTTCTCTACGACTTGTCCACTGGGGGGATTTTGATATGCCGTATCTTGACACATTTTCTCATTGGGCATCGGCCTTGCTTTTACCAGGCACACTGCTTTTTCTTGCCCCTTTTTTTTTTTTTTTTTTTTTTTTTTTTTTTTTGTTTTTTTTATATGACTGCTTACAATGTAAACACTGGCCAGCTAATCTGACTGATTGACTCGCTGTTTGAACTCGGAAACTTCTTGCTTTCAATCACTGCTCTTGATATGCTGCTTGAACAACGATGACTTTTACCTTGCCCCAGTGTGAGGGGATGATCACCAACTGGGTTTGTATGAAACGAATTTGCAGGCTCAATTGGGCTTAGCAAAGGATAAAAGTGTGTATAGGGTAGAGAAAGAAATGCTCTTCGTCATCCTAAGGCACTTGAACTTCACGTGAATTCATCTGAAAAAGCAACACTCGAAGATTGATGCAAGTGAGAGCAAGAAGATTTCAATTCATTTTTTCACCTTATAATGCTGACTTACTCCAGTTTGCCCCAATATGGGGTGGTTCTTGACAGGGGTAATTTGAACAAATATCTCCAAACATTTAGGCTCAAAGAGGTTGAACAATAGATAACCTGTAGTGTTTTAAGGTAGAGAAATGAAATGCCTCTTGTCATTTCGGTCGCCGTACCTTTTGCGAGAAAACTCTTTATCTTGCAGATATGGAATTTTTCCACTCAACTCCCTGGGGATTTTTCCACTTTTCTCACTGGGGATTAATGCACGGGACAGTGTATAGGGTATGGTTTGCCTTTCATCATCCCGGTGTACCTCATTCGACACATTCAATTCATTCCACATGAATTATGAGATTGTCAAAACAGATTTCCCCTTTTGAAATCGATAATGCAAATTGACAAAATAACTATGCAGAAATTGAACCAATGCAAACATCTTAACTCTGAATTGATTGAAACCATTTATTCGTCCACGAAATGTTTGCAACTCAAAGTACGAAATCAAACACTTGAAAAATTTTGCTGCAGAATGTCAGATTTTATCAAGGATAATATATCTTCACAGCATCAGAAATTAACAGGATTGGAGAACTCACGACCATCCATTTCTGCGAGAATCAGGGTACCTCCGGGAAGCACTTTCGTAACCACATATGGACCGATGTAGTTTGGAGCAAATTTACCTCCAGGAATGGGAAAGACTGGTAGTACTTTCCTTAGGACCAAATCATTTACCTCGAAGCGTCTTGGACGCACCTTTTCGGTTGAAAGACTTACCTACTCATGTAGCAACTGAATTGGGCTTTTCGTCTCACTCTCAGGGAGATTTGCCCCTATTTTCACTTCTTTGGTCTCTCCGGAATCACCCAGATTGACGGTGATAGTTTGATCTACCGTCACGACTTTAGGTCTTTCATGGTGCTCTAGGTCACGCTGAATATCTGAGGAATCATCAAGTTCTCCGGCATCATCGACATCAAGCTCGGTAACGCATAACTCCTCGGTCTGGACCGTTCCCATACCCTCATGTGTCACAAGATTGCCCCTGAAACATAAAGTAAGGGGTTCAGAAGGACAAACAGGGCTAAGCATTGCATTCTTTTTTGTTGTAAGTTTTTCTGACTTTGTTTTTTTTTATTTTGTTTTGTTTTCTGAAATTCATTTCGAAAAAGTTTTAACACGAGGAAACATGAAGAAGCCCAGGCCTCAGAATTCTCCTTGGACTATATTTTCTTTTATCGGTTGGATATCATCACCGGGCTGGTTTGATGTACCTCAACATGCCCTCAAAACTGGAATAAAACTTGTAATTTCATTAAATCTTTTGAAATGAATTACATTTATTGAATTGAAATTGCAATAATCAAATCCTAAGAACGGAAACAGAAAGCAGCACCCGAAACGGGACGAATCCTAGAAAGCAATAAAAATTCCCACGCAGGGGAGTGTGCGGAAAAGGAAAAGTGTTACTCTTGTGGGCCTGTGCCCATTCCCTCTAACAGTCCTTTCTCGACAGCTCCAATGAAGACGTCGTCGAACAGGGTAGTGATTCCCTCTATCGCATCGTCGAGGTCTTCTATTTTTAGATCATCCATACCTCCCCACCCGTCAGGGACAATATCGCGGGGATCCGAATAAAAGCTTGGGGGCGCTAAGTACTTCACATAATAATCAAACTTGCCACTCGACTGCCCCAGCGTGTCGATCACTTCCTTTTCCTCGTGCATCATCTTCGCAGGACCCGGGAACGTGATCCGGATATTTGGAACTATGAGAAGATCGTCTCGGCCTTGGCAGAGCCACGAAGCACGGAATGTGAAGGCCCCAGTATCCAAGAGGTCTTGAATCTTGTGCTTCAGAACATAGCAGTCATCAGTGGAGTGACCGACTTCTCCCATGTGATAGTCACACTTTTTGGACGGATCGTAGTTGGAGAATCGTTCAGGATTAGGCCGCCTCGGCTCGGTGGAAAGTAAGTCCTTTTCCCAGAGGATTGTCAATACTTGGGGTAAAGACCTGGGGAGAAGAGTGAATTGTCTTCTAGCACCTTGTCGTTGATTAGAAGACAGGTGTCTTGATGGGCTGTCTTGACATCCAGGGAGCAGTCGTGCTTTGCTTTGCTGAGGCCACGATGTTGGAACGAGTGGATCCCGATCGCCTTGTTCGTGCTTTATAAACTTTGAACGTAAGGTGCTCAACTCCTTAGGGTCAGGGGACTCAATGGTACTGCCAGGTATGACTGCTTTGTCACTCGAGTCGGTGCTGAAGGGCTTCGTTTGAATCATCACCCTTGGCCTTTGAGGAAAGGGACGAGTCGTGGTGAGTTGTTTGAAGTAATTCGACAGATGTGCCATTTGCCTCGAGAGTTGTTGGAGTATGACAGAGGCTTGCTCCAGGTCGTTCTCGATATCAGCGAGGCGGTTCGGCACTTCACTCTGAGCACTTTCTCTCATGGCCAGGCGAGAACGGCCGGTGATCGACGATTCATGATCACTTAGCTTGAGTAGCAACTTCCTCATGGTAGTGGCTCACAGCTAGGGGCGTTTTGGCTTGGCTAGCTGACGTATAGGGCTCTGAGAAACAAAGACAAGGACGGCGTTTATACAGAGAAGCCGCAGTCGCCGCGAGAACGGCAAGTGGTGGATGGAGCTGCGGCTTATGTCGGGCGGTAAGCTCACGGTGGCGGAGGAGCAACAACGAAGGAACTCGGCGAGGTTGCCGCTTAGCAAGGCTCGAGTGATGGATCGATAACCGTGGATGATCCGTAATCACCTAATTTGAAAAATAGAGCACGGTAAGTATGAGTCCTTAAAACGATCGGTCCATGACTCGGTCTAATCGTCTCTTTTATTCCCATTTTTCATGACATTTTTCATTATTCCATGTATTTGTGAAAATGGTGGCAAATTTCTTAGGAAATAATGACTTATGACAGACCCAGAAAAATAATAATGAGAATTGAAAGTAATTTTTTTTCAAAGCTTTATTTTTTCTTTTTCTTTCCCTTTGAAAAAATTCAATGAGTTTTACTTTCAAAAATTACGATCGACCTAGACCTATCATGGACCGACCAGAGAAAATGCGAAGCATAAATGAATTGCGAGATAAGGTTGTGGAAAACTTACTTCACCGGGTAAGAAAATGGCAAACACATAGACATGCGCATGAAATGTGAGGTTCGATTTCTACCTAGACTCTGGCTTGCAAAATGGAGACGAGAGGATTACCAAGCTAAACCAGTCATGGTGGTGGTTAGGCTAGGATTCCCCTAACTCCGGCTTGGTCAAAGAGCCGACCCGGGTTGAGTGGGATACAACCGTGGTGGGTACTCAATGACACCTTGAAAGAAAATTTCGGGACCAAGTAGGGCGACCCGTACCACATGGTTTTGGTCGAGGTATCCACTATCTCGGTACCATCTTAAACCTATGCCACCCAGGTCCGGCAGCGGGTAGTGTGTGCAGTGTAGTGTAAATGTAAGGCATGCACAGCAGGTTATATCAAACAGCGCTTCGTGCATAAATTAAACCATACATTCAACCACCTCCCTGCAAAACAAGAGTTAACAATCACGCCTCCCCTTATACCTCCCATTCTGCAAGAACATTTAACACCTAAAATGTTAGGGACGTACCTGGGATCCTCGCTGCCAAACAAAAATTATTTTTGAAACAAAAAATTGGCCTAAGTCCACTAAGAGTTTTACTCAAGTCCCCAGCGGAGTCGCCAAGCTGTCGCGACCCTAAAAAATTTTGTCAATTTTTCTCGGGCTAATGGATTATTAAGATTGAACTTAACTCGGACCCTCCCAAGTCCTACCAATTCGCAACTTAGGGTTTAAGTTCTTAACGTGCAAATATTTTCATGCTTGGAGTCGCCACTAATCAATTTATGGTAGGCTGATTAGAAACCTAAATAAAACATAGGGAGATATGTTTTATTCCTACGAACCAGAGATTCTAAGTCCGGGGACTTGATTACGCTAGATCTAGTCTAACGCCCTTTCGGTACCTTTTCATTTCAAAAATATTTTGGCAGGCAGTTCGGATCAATTTTAGCTTAGGTACTAACATGTGAGGTGTTCATGCGGGTGCGCAAACCATCAATTTAACACCTAGAAATCAAAGCATTAAATAAATTGCAAGTTGGGAGGAATTACTTACCTCGAATCCAGCAAGCATCTGCATTGTTAGCTAGAAAATCACATCAAACATCCTAATATGATTTCTAGTTAACAAACAATCAACCAATTTCTTTTTTTGGATTTTCACTTTATTTCAAATGAAACCTAGTCTATATGCAATGACGTGCAATTAATGACATGCAATTAATGCAACCTAGCATGCAAACTATATGTCATGCGACGACGTGACTTAATTCTAATGACGGGAGAATGACATATTTTTGGTATTTTTCTTTATGAAATTCGGAATGAAAAACATGCCTAAAATAACATGCAACCTATGACTTTCTATTTTTGGTATTTTCTGTTTAAAATTCGAAATTAAAAAATACCTAAGTTAACATGCAATCTATGATGACTTAATCTACCCTAGAATGATTTCTTTTTGGGATTTTTGATTAAAATTCAGAATAATAAAATAACGTGAATAATCCGTTAGAATTTGAAATAATACCTAATTTAAATTAGGAAACTTGCCACGTTAAGTCCTAATTTAAATTAGATATCTATCTTATCCTTCGGGATATATTCAAAAATCCTAGACATGCAAAACTCTAATTTAAATCTAGCTAATATTTTTGAACTTTCTGTTTTATTTGAAAAAGAAAACAATTAAACAAGCAAAGATAGCAATCGATTCAACTCAACCACGCGATCCACCACGTTTGTTTCAAACTCGAATTAGGCATAAAAATCAAATTATCGGTCATATCTAAGAGGTTATAGATATTAACGGATAATTGATTATTCAAATTTGGGAAGCAAATTGAAATCATTATCGTATTCAAATAGTTATGAATTGGATAATGATTCTCCGTACCGCCGCGTATCGGACTTTAGGGTTAAAGTCGGATAGTCGTCCCGATACGTTGCTAAATTAGGAAAATTTCCTAATTTTGAATATTCTCAAAATATTGCGGATATCTAGCACATCATCTTAATGCATCTAATTATCCACTAAATATTCATGCAATATTCAAAGTATTCAAATTAGGAAATTGAAATATTATGAAAAATTTTCCGGATAATCTCAATTACCTAATTTGCAGATAACCTTCCAAAATTTGAATCGCTTCGGGATCGAGCTCGGGATCGGGATCACGATGACTGGCGACGACGACGACGAGGCACGGCACAACGAGGCTCACGGCGTCGGGACGGGAAGGATGTCCGGCAAGGCTGCTGTTCCGGCGAGCACGGCTAGGCGTCCGGCGGTCTGCGGGTGGAAAATTTCAGGACTGCACGATTCCGGAAAAATGGGCATAACTTCTTCAATACACGTCGGATTGACCCGATTCCAAAAGCCACAGATCAAGGACTCGTAGATCTACAACTTTCGTGTTTTGAGTTTCCACAAATAAGCTCTGTGGAGTGAGCGATTCTGGGAGGAAGTGGACGATTCAGATCAGGCACAGCAGCTTAGTCGCTAAAAAACAACGAAGATGTCGCTGTGGGCTTGCTGGTGAAGATCAGTCTCACGTATGTGAGGCTTGTCCTTGCATGTGAGTCTATGTTGTGCATGGAAGTCTTGAAGCATCCTGGACAGAGAAGACTTCACGCACGTCCCTCTTCTTGGCGTCTTCTGCAAGGGGCTTGTCTTCGATGAAGCAGGATGGAACAAAGTTGAAGAAGTCAACTTCTTGGACTCATATGTTCAGCCTTCAACGTGGACTTCAGTTGCTGTGGGGGACGTGGCCTGCATGAAGAAAGAACGAAAGCAGCAGCTTCGCGTCAGGAGGGAAGCAGCGCCTTCTGTTCTGTTGACTGGGGAAGAAGAAGCAGCAGCGTTGAAGATCCTCCTTCGGGTGGTGCACGAAGAAGAACGTGGAAGCAGCAACAGGAGAGTTGGCTTGGTCGTGGGGGACGCGCGTCGCGACGGTGGTGGCGTCGTGCTCGGAGGACGACGTGCGGCGACGACTAGGGCGCCGGTCTCTCTCTCTCGTGTGTGTTTTTCTGAAAATTTTTCTGATGTCTATGTGTCCCCCCCCATAATTTGACCTAAAGTATGTATATATAGACTAATCTAGGTCAAATTAAATGGGCTTAATTTACCTAATGGGCTTAGACTTGGGCTTAGGGCTTAATTCAATTTAAATGGGCTGCATTAACTTGGGCTAAGCCCAAATTAAAACAACCAAGCCCACGTGACGTGAAATCCCCGGCCCTAGCATTCCGAGCGAGCCGAGTCTCGTCCGATAAAATTTAAGTTCGTTTGCCATCGCCAATTTGATGCAAATGCAATTAAACTAAAACTATATGCTATGCAATTTAAATATTTTTGTTTAGGGGTTAAAAATTAATCCCTAATTTTCTATGTAAATTACGACTAAATGAATGTCGGTAAAATTTAGGTGTCAACAATCTTGGAACTGACTTTGGAACCTATGACGAGTTAAGTTCCACGTTCCACGTTCCGATGGGTAGGTTCCGGGTTCAGGTTCCGAGAGGAACCTGTAACCGCTCATCCCTAGTGGTAAGAGAGTCAAAATACAACCTTATATGATGACATTATGATAGATAGATGTTTCTCTCTCTCTCTCTCTCTCTCTCTCTCTCTCTCTCTCTCCTTGTTTGTAGCAAGAAGACATTTAAGTCGCTTGAGGCTTTTTCTACAAGATAGTTGTCCAAAAAGTCCTAAATTTATTGTATGGCAGCTAATTCAGTTCTAAACTTTTCAATTATGCTAATTTAATTCTAAATCTTTTGAATGTTTATTAATTTAGTCCTAAACGTATTATTTGGATATTTGATCGGAATGACTGTATTGATAAATTATCAGAAGGTTTATGACTAAATTGGCAAATAGTTAAAATGTTAGGACTAAATGGATATAATTGAAATGTTTAAGACTAAGTTAGTACAATTAAAATGTTTAGATTGAATTGGTTTTAGTATAATAGGTTTAGGGCTTTTCAACAATTTTCCCCTATTCCTACTACACGAAGGAAACATAATTCTTCACGTGCGATGTGCAATGACGGTTTGCCTTTTCTATTGGAGCTCTAATATCGTCGAATTATTGTGGGTATATCTATAAGAGTTATAGATCCTGTCCGACACGTTAATTACTTGGCGCTAGTCCGATTGCTAATTGAAACTGGTCGAAACGTAACATGGATTTTGAATTCGAAGAATTTGGAGCCTTGACTCGTTCCTCCAGTATCGAGTTACCTAAAATACATTCTGCTGTTACTCTCCAAGAATGTATGAAGTCAAAATCAACTCTAGCCATCAAAGTCAATTGGCCTTGAGCTGTTACTAAAAAACTTCATTTCTCCTAGATTGGCTTTGAATATTTTCCTTGCCCTTTCGGTGCGGCAAGGCAGCCTATGTCCATCTTTTATTTATTCGATGTCTACGTGGAGACCAATCTATGTCTATCTGGAATGAAGGCTAATCGACACATTTGCCTTATTTTTCTCCTAATAAAGATAATGGTTGCGGTTCCCGAAGACTAGAGGAAAATGAGGGTCTTCCTTTACTTTTTATTTTTTATTTTTTAAAGTTGAAGTCTTTTCCACTTGCAAAAATTATAAAATTCCTCGTTTCGTAACGGTGTGTCCCTTTCCTTGATCTTCTGGATGGCCGGTGGTTGCGTCCGCCCGATAAGCACGGGCAGACTATTCCAATTCGGAGTGCTTTGAACTTTGAATGAGAATGGAGTGCCAAGCTATCACTTGCCTATAAATGCCAAGTAGATCTCTTCTTCATCTTCATCAGCTGAAGCCTACTTCTTTAATAGAAATCACATTACACCCTTTTGAGTTCATTTCTATCTCTTTGTTTCTCACGAGGCAAACATGGGCGTCATCACCTACTCTCAAGAGTTCAAATCCGCCATCGCCCCATCGAGGATGTTCAGGGCTTTGATCGTCGACTCGCACAATGTCATCCCCAAGATTGTCCCCGAGGGCATCAAGAGCGTCGAGTTCATCGAGGGAGATGGTGGAGCCGGCAGCATCAAGAAAACTAACTTTGCCGAAAGTAAGACTGATTATACGCGAAGAATAACCACATATTGAAACAATGTACGAATTGCGGAACTCAACGCTATTTGCTTTTCATGAATTGGCTAACAGGTTCCCCCATCAAGTACACCAAGCACAAGATTGACGCTCTCGATGTGGACAACTGCTACTGCAAATACACTCTGATCGAGAGCGGCATCAACTTCGACAAGATCGACTTTGTCGTCTATGAGGTGAAGTTCGTCGCAGCTGACGGGGGATCCGTTTGCAAGATGACCAGCGAGTACCATGCTAAGGAAGGATGTGAGCTGAAGGAGGATGACATCAAGCACGGCAAAGACAAAGCCATGGGATTGGTCAAGACCATTGAGGAGTACCTCTTGGCCAACCCCGATGTTTGCGCCTAAAAGCTTTTTTTTTTTGTTTCAATTTTCAAATTCCTTCCGAGTGATACTATAAATTGTGAGTGGACAAATTTTATTGTGTTTTCCTTTTTCTTCTTCTTGTGGCTTTAGGTTGGAGCTGTTTGGTGAGGAAAAGGTTTTTTTTTTTTGGGTGTGATTTCTATCTTCTAAATGATTTGATGGTCGTGTGTGTAAGGTCAGGTGGAAATAAAGCTTCGAAAAGAGAAGTGAGCAATACAACAAATTAGATTGCACTATTTTCAATTTTCTCCCCCAAAAAGAAGATGTCTCTTGTTGTATTTATCAAGTTCTGATGAAGCTTTTTCTATTTTATTTTCAATCTGTAATCGTCAAATTTTCTTAATCACATGATATAAATGCGAGCTAATACTCACTTATTAAGACCTTATTTTTATTATGAGAAAGCTAAAGCATTCTAATAATTTTTCAGGTATTAAAGTATAGTTTTATTCTAATTAGAAACTATCTAATGTTTACTCATCAAATATGCTATAAGGTGCTTAGATATTAAAGAAATATTTTTTGTAAGCATCAAATTATACTTGATGAACAAGTTTAATCGGAGCACAAAAGGGAAAAGATAAACATCGTTTTAAAGACGTCGTTTGGCTATTTTTTTAAAATAAATTGAAAAGATCATAACCGGTACGAAATCAAACCATCATATGCCAATATGTGAGATTTTTCTTCTCGGCCGGAGCTGATATGTGGGTCAACGAGCATCGCTTCTCGGAATTTTCGTTTGCTGTAGTCAATCAAGCCGCATTGACCGCAATTCCATATCAATTAAAGGATAGCATAGAGCTCTTACTCCGCGCTTATTAGGCTAGCTTCGCTATACTATAAAGGCTAGAATTCTAATGAAAGAAGTTGAATCTCCGTCTCGTCATTATAGTGTCGCTTTCCCTTCGTGCCTTTTATTTTCTTACTGATCAATAACATCCACTTTTTAGTAGATAAGAAAATAGGAGATTTTGTTTTACGATAAAACAATTTAATATACTAAGTTACTTCACAAGAAGAAGAAAAGATTAAAGGGTCCATTGAATCTCAAGCTTTTAATTTCACCATTAACACACGAAGATCGATTCATATCTGGAATTGCACAAAAAAATTATCAGATGAAAATCAAATTATGAACCAAGCAAGATTTCAAAGAAAGTAAAAAAGGACAGCTAAAGTCACATCGAATAAACCAGCAATGTCAACTGATTCGTTTTATGTAATCATTTTCTTCGGGTTTGCTAAGGATATGCCCTTTATCATTTCCAATTTCTTCTAGAAGGCTGACGGCTACGCCTAATAAGAAAACGAAGAAAGGCTTGTATCAAGGGTGGCTAGTCCAACTCGGTGTGCTTTGAACTTTGAATAAGATGGAGTACAAAAGACACTAACTCATCTATAAATACCAAGTACTTCTCTTCTTCACTATCATCAGCTCAAGCCTTCTTCAATTGCAATCACACCATACCCTTCCATCACCTTCTTGAGTTCCATCTCTTTTGTTTTTTTACGAGGCAAACATGGGAGTTGTCACCTACTCTCAAGATTTCACATCCACCGTCGCCCCGTCGAGGATGTTCAAGGCTTTGGTCCTCGACTCACACAACGTCATTCCCAAAATTGTCCCCGGGGGCATCAAGAACATCGAGTTCATCGAGGGAGATGGCGGAGTTGGCAGCATCAAGCAAACTAACTTTGGCGAAAGTAAGTCGGATCATACTTGTATCTCACCATCCGCCTGAGTGGCGCTGCTGGAAAGGGCACTCTTCCTCTCGCAAAAGGTTGAGTGTTCGAATCCCGGGTGCCGCAGGGTGACTTAACCGGTGCACGTGTGTGGTGGCTAGCACGTGTCGCTCCCAGGGTTTACCTCCCGGCTGTCGGCCATGCGGGGGTTCCCTGGGTTATCAAAAAAAAAAATCATACTTGTATCTCTACCGTGTCAAGCCTCTGCATAGACCTCAGAATTTAGAATTGAATTCCTCATTTTCGTGATTTCGTGTAACAGGCTCTCACATCAAGTACACGAAGCACAAGATCGATGCTCTCGACGTAGATAACTTTTACTGTAAATATACTTTAATCGAGAGCGACATCAAGTTCGACAAGATTGACTGCGTCGTCTACGAGGTCAAATTCGTTGCAGCCGGCGGCGGATGCGTCTGCAAGATGACCAGCGAGTATCATGTTAAGGAAGGTTGTGAGCTCAAGGAGGATGACATCAAGCAGGGCAAAGACAGAGCTGCGGGACTGTACACGGCTGTTGAGGAGTACCTTGTGGCCCACCCCGATGTTTGCGCCTAAATTGCTATTTCCCAAATCCATTCGAGTGATGATACAATGAAGTGAGTGGAAAATTTGTATTGTGTCTTCTGTTTCCTTTTTGGCTCTGCCTCGGAGCTTTTGGGTGAGGAAAGGTTTTTCTCGTGTGATTTCTATGTTCTAAAGGATTTGATGGTTGTGTGTAATCCACTTAATTATGGATTTTTCCCAAAAGCAGATCTCCCTTTGTGATCATGAAAATTTAGAAAACGAAAAGCACAATAAGTGGTAAAACCTATTATAAAAGTGCAATTACGTTATAAAACTTTTAAAAATCCAATCGAGTCCTTATACTTGTCAAATTGGTGAAGTCAAGCCCGTTCTATAACTCTATCCAATTAAACTACCAAAAAATTGCTGACGTGGCTCTATTCATTGCTTTCTTAAGATATGTGGCACCCATCAAATGCCACATTAGAAAAAATTAAAAAATTTTGTAAGGAAGAAAAGAAAAGAAAGATAAATAAAAGAAGTAAACAGAGGATAAAACAATATATGATAAGAATGAGAGAGAGAGAGAGAGCGCCATGCACCCCCATAGTTGGCCGAATCTTTCTTGAACCCAATACCCGGCTCTACCCTTTTGTGTTGTTCCGTCCAAAGGATGCCAAGATCCTTATGTGGCCTCAGACAAAGTAGTTTAAGGTCATACTTAGGACCAAGGTCCATCGACCAGTACATAGCCTTTTCCTATGGTTTCCCTTCTTCCCCACGAAATCTTGACGGGTGAAGAAGGCACGACAGTTTACAACCTTTCGATCTCGCAAGCAGAAGAGACACAATAAAGGAACTAGAGTAGAATCCAATGAACAAAGAAACAGAGAAGAGAGGGAACACAAAAAGAAAGTCAAACCTGCCAATGCTTCTTTGGACGGCGGCACCTTGGCTCCCGTGCTGTTGCTTGGCCACGACCTTCTTGACCACCAAAAATGGAGAAATGAACCGTAGCGGGTGGCTTACTCGAAGTGTCTAAGGCACGAAACAACTGAAGTGCTTGCCAATAAGCATCCGGTTATGCTAGTACAGAGATTGGGGTGTGGGGACTCTAGTACGATAGATGTGGGGTTCAACTCCTGTGCTTTACAAGAGGCATATCAAAAGTCAGAGAGCGATAAGAGTTAGAGACATGACAAACCAAAAAACTACTAAAGCACTAGGAAAAGCGAGTTCCCTGTTTTCAAGGACGGTGGTCGTCGAAACGTAAAAGAGCCACCAAAAATAATAAGAAAAAAGTCACATTGTATTTTCCCCACTAAAATTAGATAGAATTAACAAAGGGCTTGATTGTACTAATTTGGCAAATTTTAAGAGTTGATTGTATTTTTTTGTAAGTTTTAGGAAGAGGGACTGATGAAGTGCAAGGGAAAATTGGGCATTTCTATACACAATTCTTAATTAGAACCATCTTGCCAAATAGAATAAAGAAAGTTTGGCCCAAAAAAAATTAAAATAAAATGTAGAAAATTTGACTAGCAAAGTAAGGTAGCAGCCCGCCAGCCAGTCATTTTATAATAATCTTTGTTTTGCCAATAAGTCTCCATCTAACACAAAATAAAACATAGAAAAGAACAAAGCAAAAAGTTAAAAGAGAAAAAGAAAAAGAAAAAGAACGGTCACACAAGAGGGGCGTTCGTCTTCTTGTGGATTAATCTAAGTTTGGATTACGACCAAAACGAAAAAATCTAAAGTTTGGACCACAGTCATTTGGATTCGATGACGTGGCTATAATGGCATTTTGAAAAGTCAAACTAGCAAAATTGCCATCGGAGAACGGAAGGACAATAAATTTGATATCAAGCCTAACTTTCGTGTCCACATCAGTTATAAATTAAGAAAATTCAATTTGTCTTTTTGAAAAGGATAGAGTACAATCAAATCGGAGCAAAAAAGGGATTTACTTATCTAGGCTCGTCCATTTACGCTTTGGGTACGATGGAGTTGGAACTCTATGATTTGCGCCACGATCACATTTTTATACAAAGATTATAGTAAAAATATGCATATTATTAGATATATTGAGGTCAAAGAGTGACTATCTGCAATCAATTTTCTCATATTCTTACTAATCCATGAAATCCCCTTTTTATTAAAGAAGAAAACGGAAAATTTCGTCTTATGATAAGACGACTTGTTAAATTAAATCATTCAACAGGAAAAAAAATAAAGGGTCGTTACAGTTAAATTTTTCAGCCCCAGTAAAATTAGAAGATTGACTTCACATTTGGAATTATGCGAAAAAAAAAACTCTTATTGCAAAATGATAAGAAAATGCCAATAATGTTAAATATAAACTAAATCGTGAACAAAGCAAGATTTTGCAGGCCAAAAATAAAAGCAAGATTTGAAAAAAAAAGTAAAAGTATTAAAGGTCACTTCAAATAATCCCGCAGTTATACGTAATAATTTTTGTATGTAATAATTTGCTTTGGGTTTGATAACGACAGCCATTTTCCATTCTTCTAGATGACCGACAGCTCGGCCTAATATGAAAAGAAGAAAGGCGTAAATCAAGGCCGACTAGTCCATCTTGGTGTGCTTTGAACTTTTTTTTTTTTTTTGGGTCGGCATGCTCTGAACATTGAACGGTGGTGGAGTACAAAACCCTGGACTGCCTATAAGAACCAGCTAGTTCTCTTCATCATCTTCATCAGCTCAAGCCTTCTCCTTTAGCAATCACACACCAAACCCTTCCACTACCCTTCTTGAGTTCAGTTCTCTTTGTTTCTTACAAAGCAGACATGGGAGTCGTCACTTACTCGCAGGAGGTCACAAGTGCCGTCGCCCCGGCGAGGCTGTTCAAGGCTATGATCCTTGACTCCCACAACGTCCTGCCCATGATTGTTCCCGAGGGCATCAAGAGCGTTGAGTTCATCGAGGGAGATGGTGGAGTTGGTAGCATCAAGAAAACCAACTTCGGTGAAAGTAAGTCGGATCACACTCGCACTTCTACCCCGTCTAGTCTATATCTAGACCTCGGAATTAAGAACTAACTTCTTCAATTTAATGAATTTACATACAGGTTCCCACATCAAGTACACGAAGCACAAGATCGATGCTCTTGACGCAGATAACTTGTACTGCAAATATACCATGATCGAAAGCGACGTCAAGTTCGACAAGATCGAGTGCGTCGTGGAATCAGTGAAATTCGAGGGGCATGGCAGCGGATGTGTTTGCAAGATGACCAGCGAGTACCACGTCAAGGAAGGTTGCGAGCTCAAGGAGGAGGACATCAAGAAGGGCAAAGACAAAGCCATGGGACTGTTCAAGGCTGTTGAGGAGTACCTTCTGGCCAACCCCCATGTTTGCGCCTAAATGCTTTTCTCAAGATCCTTTCTGAGTGATGATAGAGTAAAATGAGTGGAAAGTTTGTATTGTATCTTGTGTTTTCCTTTGGCTCTGCCTCGGAGCTTCTGGGTGAGGAAGTGTTTCTATCGTGTGTTTTCTATGTTGTAAAGGGCCTTGATGGTTGTGTGTAAGGCTGCCAAGCAATAAAACTTGAAGGAGCAATGAGCAATCCGATATAATATGGATTTTGCCCAAGGAAAGATCTCCCTTTGTAGTCATGAAGGTGAATTTTCACTTGACTTATATATGAGTTTGCGTAAAGAAGAGACAGAGGACAAAATGAAGTGCAAAGGAAAATTGGGCATTTCATCATACTTTTCCTAAGCGAGATATATTTTCGTCAAATGAAAAGAAATGGAACTTAATGGGACAATAATTCTATACTCTGGCAATCCAGAAAATAAAAGAAGTGGTAGTGAATCACTTTTGTTTTGATAAGAACAAACCGGGACCCTATTTATTTTGTCCAATTTGATTTATTAAAGTGAAATTTTCCACTAACTGTATTCATCATAATTATACAACTTAGTATTAATTAATTAGCCTATAGTGTGCTTCTTTGAAAACCGTGGAAAGAAAACATTGTTTCCCAAATATAATGGAGAAAATTTGACTAGCAAAGAAGAAAAGTAAAAGGTAGAAACTAATTAAAATAAAATGTAAAATTAACGGAAACTGACGGAAGGTAAATTTATTACACGTGTACCAATTTGGTATTTTTGGCGATCAAAAAATTAATTTGAAGTAAATTTGTCACCTATGTACTAATTTGGAATTTTTAATGATATTAACCCTATTCTCAATCACTATAACTTCATTTCCCATCTTGATGAATTTGGAGTTTATTGCGGTCAGAAAACTTAGCAATCCAACGAACTCAAAGTGTATGGGTTGCTTGTGGCTTTTCCACAAAAGCATAGCATGTGAGTCGGAAGACGGGCAAAAGGATTTTGGAGCGAGTGAGAAAAACAGAGGACTCTGTTTTGGTGTTACTTTGTCGAAACAGAGGACTCTGTTTGGGTGTCACTTCGTCGGAGAGTGGGAAAAAAGAAATGCCTCAAAAAACAGAGGACTCTGTTTTGGTGTTACTTTCTCAAGCTCACCTATAGGTGTTCCATCATTGGCAATGTTTTTCGTTTATTGTGTCATTTTCTTTTCATATATATTGCAGCTAAAAGAAGCTCTTTCATGTTACACTTTAATGTTTCTTATTTTATTTATTTTTTCTTGTTGTTACAACTAGAATGATATCCCGCATGATTTTCACATAGTAGCATATGTAAATTTTCCCATTTAATTCAGTAAAGAAGGGTCATCCACACATGGACAATTTTATTCATGAGAAATTACTTCAATGTGGTCTAATTCCAATAATTCTTATACCTAGTAAGACCAAATAAAACGGACCACAAACTCAATTTTTACATCACAAAATTAAATAAGAAAAAAGATCTAGTAGAGTTTCTGTTCACTCAAATTTGTTAATTGCTTTCCAAATCTTAAAATCACAAAATTATTCGCTCTAACCTTTTCTAATATGATTGCTTATATTGCTTAAGGTTATTGTTTTAGTGGTAGTGATACCCAATTTACGACTGAAAGCATTGATAAATTTAGCTCAAGCCATGTGGAAATTAATGAAGATCCTTTGTCCATATTGATTCAAGTCTCCCTATCGCAACATTAAAGTCAGTATGTCTTACTCAAAATTGATCATGCCTGCAAAGCCTAAATACTCTCTCTCTCTCTCTCTCTCTCTCTCTCTCTCTCTCTCTCTCTCTCTCTCCGCACCGCCTACACCCAACTGCCACCATCAAGGATGTCCTCCATAAGCCATCATACCATCTAGGGGTGAGCAATTCTATGTTCTGTACAGTTTTCACCTAGAACTTACCTTACATACCTTGTAACCTAGAACCTATCCTGTCATAGGTTCCAAGGTCGGTTCCAAGGTTTACCTAGGTTCCACATGTATTGTAGTAAATTATCACTTTTAACAACTATCACTTGTTGTTACGAACTACTGACCATAACTTATACTTAGAGACATGAAGAATACGAAACATTAACAAGTTATAAAATGAAACCTGAAACCTACCCTGTCACAGGTTCCAGAATCGGTTCTAATATCTACCCAAGTTCCACCTGTATTGCAGTGATTCATCATCTTTAATGACCACCACTTACTGTTACGATCTATTGACCATAACTTATACTTAGAGATATGAAGAATATGAAATATTAACAAGTCATAAGATGAAAACTCATACTAGTGATTCAAGAATATACACACATCACCTAAGACTATGGAATACCACATGATCACGTGAACACATAAATTAAGAAAAAACACAAAAAACTTATTTAAGGCTTAAGGTTTAAGGTTCTAGGTTCCACTTATCTAGAACCTAAAACCTACCCGTCAAAACATATTCATCAATTTTTGGAACTTGAAACCTATCTTGCATACCTTAGAACCTGGAACTTATAGGTTTCCATCGGTCAGGTTCTCAAATTTTAGGGTCCACCCTAGAACCATGCTCACCCCTAATACCATCACCTACATCGACAACCTTTACTAGCAATATTTTTGCCAAACCAAACATCAGTAGCTGCTATTCTCACTTAGCAATCCTAGTGATTCGTGATATTCCTCTATGGAAATAATGAGTGAAATAGATGTTACGAAATTATCTAATCAATTATTGGATCCGGAACCACCTGTTAAGATGAACAATAAAAATCTAATACCTTGTGATTGAGAGATCACCAAAAGGGAATCAAAATTTGAGACCATTAGCATGCCTCATTAGACTAAGTTTCCCTTTAAAAATTAAAGCCAAGGAATATTAAGTTAAATACATGTATTAACTTAATTGATAATTTAACTATTCAATGTGCGATTATTCAGTTTGCAATTATATTTCACTGAGACCCATCTAGACTAGATGTACCTCAACATAGTCGATTAGCATCATTTTGTTGATTTTTTCCTCATAAGAGC
The DNA here is from genome assembly GCA_031216185.1 of Syzygium aqueum. Classification (NCBI taxonomy): domain Eukaryota; kingdom Viridiplantae; phylum Streptophyta; class Magnoliopsida; order Myrtales; family Myrtaceae; genus Syzygium; species Syzygium aqueum. The sequence goes on along the minus strand of CM062238.1, from coordinate 31,923,029 downwards.
TCTTCTTTGGTTCCTACTCAACCAGGAGACAAGTTTGAAGTTGGAATGGTTGAGCAACGAATTCCAAAGTCTCCTCTACACCTTCAAAGGATCAACGGCCCTGCGGCTACCGGTGATGCTTTCATAACGTTGTCTATACTCTCCAGCTAATATCTTAAATTAATCATTCACATTTTTAATGCCGGTGAGACTAAATTTAATAAAGATAATTATTCTCCCCTGACCAACTTTGTAGTAGGTCCCCAATGATAGTGTACAGTATTTGGCGACGACTGTTTCAAGAGCTCTTTGCACTGAAAGTTCGGTCGTCTCTGACTTTCAATTCTTTGCATCAGTTTAAAAAATAAAGAAATTCCCTTTGGCAGTTCTCGTCATCAACTCCAACAAGAGGAACTCGAGTTCATATACCGTTCTCTTCCTCGTTCTTGTCATGACGTGGAACTAAATCAAGGCCGGCTGGTACAACTTGGTGTGCTTTGAACTTTGAATGATGATGGAGTCCTAACCAATGGAGTTGCCTATAAGTGCCAAGTAATTCTCTTCATCATCTTCATCAGCTTAAGCCCTCTCCATTAGTAATCACACTAAACCCTTACACTACCCTTCTCGAGTTCCGTTCTCTTTCTTTCTCACAAGGCAGACATGGGAGCCATCGCCTACTCGCAGGAGATCACAAGTGTAGTCGCACCGTCGAGGCTGTTCAAGGCTATGATCCTTGACTCACACAATGTCCTGCCTATGATCGTTCCCGAGGGCATCAAGAGCATTGAGCTCATCGAGGGAGATGGCGGAGTTGGTAGCATCAAGAAAACCAACTTCGGCGAAAGTAAGTTGGGTCATACTCGCACTTCTACCATGTCAAGTCTATAGATAGACCTTGGAATTGAGAACTAACTTCTTAACTTTAATGAATTTACATAACAGGCTCCCACATCAAGTACACGAAGCACAAGATTGATGCTCTCGACACAGGTAGCTTTTATTGCAAATATACCATGATTGAAAGCGACATCAAGTTCGACAAGATCGACTGCGTCGTGGAAGAGGTGAAGTTCATCGCAGCTGGCAACGGATGCGTCTGCAAGATGACCAGCGAGTACCACGTCAAGGAAGGTTGTGAGCTCAAGGAGGAGGACATCAAGAAGGGCAAAGACAGAGCCATGGGACTGTTCAAGGCTGTTGAGGAGTACCTCGTGGCCAACCCCGATGTCTGCGCCTAAATTCTTTTCTCAAGATCCTTTTCGAGTGATGATAGAGTAAAATGAGTGGAAAGTTTGTATTGTATCTTGTGTTTTCCCTTTGGCTTTGCCTCGGAGCTTCTGGGTGAGGAAGGGCTTTTATCGTGTGTTTTCTATGTTATAAAGTGGTTTGATGGTTGTGTGTAAGGCCATGCAAAACAATAAAACTTGAAGGAGCAAGGAGCAATCCAATAAATCATAGATTTTGTCCAAGAAAATACTCCCTTTGTGGTCATGAAGGTGAATTTTCACTTGGCTTATAGATGAGTTTGCATAAAGAAGAGACAGAGGGCAAAATGAAGTGCAAGGGAAAATTGGGCATTTCGTTATCCTTTTCCTAAGCGAGATAGATTGTCGTTAGATGAAAGAAATGGAACTTAAATGGGACAATAATCCTATACTCTTGCAATCCAAGAAATAAAAGAAGTGGTAGTGAATCACTTTGCTTTTGATGAGAAGACAACGGGATCCTGTTTATTTTATCCAATTTGATTTATTAAAATAAAATTTTCCACTAACTGTATTCATGATAATTATGCAACTTAGTATTGATTAATTAGGCTATAGTGTTCTTCTTTGCAAATCATGGAAAGAAACATTGTTTCCCAAAGATAATGGAGAAAATTTGACCAGCAAAGAAGAAAAGTAAAAGGTATAGAAACAAATCAAAATGAAAGGTAAAATTTAAAATAAATTAACATAGGGTAAATTTGTCACAGGTGTATCAATTTTGGATTTTTGGCTGTCAAAAGATTAGTTTGAGATTTTTCGTGATATTAACCCTATTCTCAATGACCATAACTTCATTTCCTATCTTGATGAATTCGGAGTTTATTGTGGCCGTAAAACTTAGCAATCTAACGGGGGTCGATGTGGATAAGTTGCTTGTGCTGGGTTCCTCAAGTGCTAAAAACGTAGCTAAATTTATAAATCGAAACCCTAGACATGATTCATGCGTATATTGAAATCTAAACAGAAATTCGACACGTACCTTTTTGCAGATCGAAGGTAAATTGACAATCGAATGTGTTTGGATTAGCGCCCCAAGTATTGCACTTCTACCGGTATCCACACACATGAACGGAAGTCTCCAACGATCCAAGTGCTAGCTAAAGATCTTAGATTTCTTTTTCCTAATCGCCTTTGATCTTCGAGACTCTCTCAAAGATTTTTGAACAGAGAACAATTTTCTTTGTATTCTTTTGGAGGCGTTTTTTCTTAGGGTTTTTTTTTGTCGCCCACACGCTATATATATATATATATATACACATATAGCCTCATTATCTACGCGAATTAAAAGAAGTGGGACCGGGCTATTTGGGCCCGCCAAATTGTCCACCTTTTAATCATACGTTTAATCGTTATCTCATAACGTGCACGACCGCGTAGATAAGTTGAATATGAGAATAAATTAAAATCTACTTCTTATTTTAAGTAGATCCCAGCGCACAGAAAATATTAACTCAGTTCGTTATTGTGTGCGATCCTGTAGGTTCACTAAACATTAGTAGTGTGCTCAAAACCCCTTTTGACTCACAAGTCATAAGCGATCTCTCGCAAGATATTATGACTACCTAAGTATAATGAATGTCAGTTTTCCGACACAATCTAATCCACAACTAATATTAGAGTATCAACCTTGATTGATTCCTAGGGCAGATTACTAACAGTACGTGGATTCCACAAAAGCATAGCATGTGAGTCGGAAGGCGGGCAAAAGAATTTCGGAGCGAATGAGAAAAACAGAGGACTCTGTTTTGGTGTCACTTCGTCGGAGAGTGTGAAAAAGGAAATGCCTAAAAAAACAGAGTACTTTGTTTTGGTGTAACTTTCTCACGCTCACCAGTAGGTGTTCCATCATTGCCAATTTTTTTCGTTTATTGTGTCATTTCTTTTATATGCATTGCAGCTAAAACAAACTGTTTCACGTTACACTTTAGTTTTTCTTATTTATTTAGTTTTCTTGTTGTTACAACTAGAATGATATCCTACACGATTTTTGCATAGTAGCACGTAAATTTCCCCTCTTAATTCAGTCAAGAAAGGTCATCAACACATGGACAATACTATTCACGAGAAAATTACTGCAATGTGGGCTAATTCTTGTAACTCTTATACCGAGTAAGACCAAACAAAACGGACCACAAACTCAACTTTTACATCACAAAATTAAAAAAGAAAAAAGATCTAATAGAGTTTCTATTCGCTCCTCAAATTAGTTAATTGCTTTCCAAATCTTAAAATCACAAACTTGTTCCCTCTAACCTTTTCTACTATGATTTCTTGTATTACTTAAGGCTATTGTTTTAGTGGTAGTAACACCCAATTTACGACTGAAAGCATCAATAAATTCAGCTCAAGCCATGTGGGAATTAATAAAGATCCTCTGTCCAGACCGATTCAAGTCTCTCTGTCCCAACATTAATTTTGGTATGTCTTACCCAAAATTGATCACGTCTGCAAAACCTAAATACTCTCTCTCTCTCTCCACCGCCTACACCCGACTGCCACCATCAACAACGTCCACCATAAGCCATCATACCATCGCCCACATCGACAACCTTTACTAGCAATATTTTTGCCAAACCAAACATCAATAGCTGCTATTCTCACTTAGCAATCCTGGTGATTTGTGATATTCCTCTATGGAAATAATGAGTGACATAGATGTTACGAAATTATCTAATCAATTATTGGATCCGGAACCACCTGTTAAGATGAACAATAAAAATCTAATACCTTGTGATTGAGAGATCACCAAAAGGGAATCAAAATTTGAGACCATTAGCATGCCTCATTAGACTAAGTTTCCCTTTAAAAATTAAAGCCAAGGAATATTAAGTTAAATACATGTATTAACTTAATTGATAATTCAACTATTCAATGTGCGATTATTCAGTTTGCAATTATATTTCACTGAGACCCATCTAGACTAGATGTACTTCAACATGTTCGATTAGCATCACTTTGTTGATTTTTAACTCATAACAGCTCTTCTTTGGTTCCTACTCAACCAGGAGACAAGTTTTAAGTTGGAAGGGTTGAGCAACGAATTCCAAAGTCTCCTCTGCGCCGTCAAAGGATTAAGGGCCCTATCGCTACCGACGATGTTTTCATAACGTTGTCTATTCTCTCCAGCTAATATCTTAAATTAATCATTCACATTTTTAATGCCGGTGAGGCTAAATTTAATAAAGGAAATTATTCTCTCTTGACCAACTTGGCAGTAGGTCCACAATGATAGGGAACACAATTTGGCGACGACTGTTTCAAGAGCTCTTTGCACTGAAAGTTCGGTCGTCTCTGACTTTTACGTATTATCTGACTTTCTTATGGGTCGTGATTGTCATTATTTGTCATGGAAATGAAAAATTACATATGTGGGTAAAATTTGGAGATTAACATACTGTAAGGGCCTAGTGGTAAGTCAACCAATATGAACTTGGCAAAAGAAAACCCGAAACTTCAAGTATGGCTCGAGGCACGAGCTTCCCTAATCGGACAGTAGTTTAAAGGTGCTGTTGTTTCGTAGAAAATAAATAATTTAGAAAATATTTTTCTGAAAAGAATATCTCGTATTACTTATACAAAATGAATAGACAAAAAAATTTTCATCGTCCATGAAAATATTTAGATATAAATTATTTCGATAACGAAAGTATTTTTATTTATTAATTATTGCAAGTAATATAAGCGAATATTTTTTAAAAAATATTTTCCAATTTATTTTACGCAAAACAAACTAAATCTAACTATTTAATTCTTTGCATCTGTGAAAAAAATAAAGAATTTCCATTTAGGTGTTTTCGTCATCAACTCCAACAAGAGGAACTCCTCGTTCTTGTACCGTTCTCTTCCTCGTTCTTGTCATGACGTGGAACTACATCAAGGCCGGCTAGTACAACTTGGTGTGCTTTGTACTTTGAATGACGATGGAGTCCTAACCAATGGACTTGCCTATAAGTACCAAGTAGTTCTCTTCATCATCTTCATCAGCTTAAGCCCTCTCCAGTCTCCATTAGCAATCACACTAAACCGTTCCGCTACCCTTCTCGAGTTCAGTTCTCTTTGTTTCTCGCAAGGCAGACATGGGAGTCACTGCCTACTCGCAGGAGATCACAAGTGTGGTCGCACCGTCGAGGCTGTTCAAGGCTATGATCCTTGACTCACACAATGTCCTGCCCATGATTGCTCCCGAGGGCATCAAGAGCGTTGAGTTCATCGAGGGAGACGGCGGAGTTGGTAGCATCAAGAAAACCAACTTCAGTGAAAGTAAGTTGGATTATACTTGCACTTCTACCATGTCAAGTCCATACATAGACCTTGGAATTAAGAACTAACTTCTTAACTTTAATGAATATACATAACAGGCTCTTACATCAAGTACACGAAGCACAAGATTGATGCTCTGGATGCAGGTAGCTTTTACTGCAAATATACCATGATGGAAAGCGATATCAAGTTCGACAGAATCGACTGCGTTGTGGAAGAAGTGAAGTTCGTTGCGGCTGGCAGTGGATGCGTCTGCAAGATGACCAGCGAGTACCATGTCAAGGAAGGTTGTGAGCTCAAGGAGGAGGACATCAAGAAGGGCAAAGACAGAGCCATGGGACTGTTCAGGGCTGTTGAGGAGTACCTCATGGCCAACCCCGATGTCTGCGCCTAAATGCTTTTCTCAAGATCCTTTCTGAGTGACGACAGAGTCAAATGAGTGGAAAGTTTGTAATGTATCTTCTGTTTTCCCTTTGGCTCCGCCTCGGAGCTTCTGGGTGAGGAAAGGTTTTTATAGTGTGACTTCTATGTTATAGAGGGGTTTGATTGTTGTGTGTAAGGCCGTGCCAAAAAATAAAGCTTGAAGGAGCATTGAGCAATCCAATAAATTATGGATTTTGCCCAAGAGAAGATCTCCCTTTGTGGTCATGAAGGTGAATTTTCTCGACTTAGAGATGAGTTTGCATAAAGAAGAGATAGAGGGCACAATGAAGGGCAAGGGAAAATTGGGCCTTTCATTATACTTTAGGATCATAATAGAGACATTTGTCTTTTTGAGTTAATCCAAGTTTAAAGTGCAGTCATTTCTATTTGATGACTTAGCTACAGTGCCATTTGAAAAGTCAAACTAGCAAAATTACCTCTCGTGAACAGAAGCAAAGTAAATCGGATCCACTTCGATTATAAGAAAAAAGAAAAAAACGCTTTCTTTTTTCTTTTCTTTTTTCTAAAAATAAATTTTCATTTAATCAAAGAATTACAAAGTACAAACGGAAGCGGTACCAATATTAGAACAATATAATCTTGTTTAATTTAAAAGGAAAATTATGAAAAAGAAAAGAAGATACGATTTCTATTTGATTAAAGCATAATTTGCAAGTGCATAAGTAGCTTCATCATTGGGTTTACCGGTCCGAGCTTAACTCCAACCTGGATTGTGTTGAAGTAGGAAGGTTCAATACTCCGAGGGCAAAGACTCTTTTGTTGGATAACAATAATTAAGACATTGCAATCGATTTTAAAAATTGCTTTTTGGATGCCGAGAGACTCCGCATAATTGCAAGGAAGTACAAAAAAAGTCCAAAATCAATTGCATTGGTGCTAATTCACTCATAAACCTTTCGATTGAGCTATTTTTATCGTAAATCTTTTGCATTTTTATCAATTGAGTTAATTCGACCAATTTAGGTTGTGAATCGTTGACGTGGATGCCAGGTACCTTACGTAGCATGGCTGGTGTTGACTAGAGCCTTGCTGGCAGCTGGTGAAGGTGGCCATGGCCTCGCTAGGGCCTTGTCGGCTATTGGCGAAGGCTTGCCTCGGCCTTGCTAGCCATGGGCGAGGCCATGGTTGCCTTTGCCCACGTCAGGCTAGGCCCTGACAAGGCCAAGCAAGGGGCACGACCCTCATGGAAGCTAGTGAGGGCTTCGTGACCCTCACCTAGTGGCCGACGAGCTTTGGCGACACTCGCCGGCCACAAACGAAAAGAAAAATAAAACAAGGAAAAGGAAAAGACAAATTAATAAACAAGTTTGAAAAAAATTGTTAAAAATTTCCACATTAGCGTCGATCGTGTCATGTAAAACAGTTGGTGTCCACATTACCAATTCTAGCCAAAATTGACCGAATGCACTCAATTGGTACAAATGTAAAAAGTTTACGACTAAATTATCCTAATTGAAATGTTTATAACTGAATTAGTACCAATACAATAGATACTTTTCCCTTTTGTAAAAAGCCAGTATACCAAGTATAGACTATCGTAATGGGCCCACGATGTCTGCGATTGAATATGTAATTTCTCATTAATTGTAATACCTCACCTTAGGTTCTTATAATAATGGCCACATAGAAGAGCTTTGCTCGTGATTTTTCCTGTTTTTCTAACCTTCTGGACGATCGGTGGCTCCTCCCAATGAGAAAACAAGAAAGGCTTGAAAGTAATTCGGCCGGTCCAATCCGGAGTGCTTTGAACTTTGAATGATGATGGAGTACTAAACAGAGGACTTGCCTATAAGTACCAAGTAGTTCTCTTCATCATCTTCATCAGCTCAAGCCTTCTCCTTTATCAATCACGCCAAACCCTTCCACTACCCTTCTTGAGTTCAGTTCTCTTTGTTTCTTACAAGGCCAACATGGGAGTCATCACCTACCCGCAGGAGATCACAAGTGTCGTCGCACCATCGAGGCTGTTCAAGGCTATGTTCCTCGACTCCCACCATATCCTACCCAAGATTGTTCCTGGGGGCATCAAGAGCATTGAGTTCATCAAGGGAGACGGTGGAGTTGGTAGCATTAAGCAAACCAACTTCGGTGAAAGTAAGTCGGATCATACTTATATTTCTACCATGTCAAGTATATATCTAGACTTCGGAATTAAGAATTAAATCCTTCACTTTAATGAATTTGCATAACAGGCTCCCACATCAAGTACACAAAGCACACGATTGATGCTCTCGACGCAAGTAGCTTTTATTGCAAATATACCATGATCGAAAGCGACATCAAGTTCGACAAGATTGATTGCGTCGTGGAAGAAGTGAAGTTCGTCGCGGCTGGCAGCGGATGCGTCTGCAAGATGACCAGTGAGTACCACGTCAAGGAAGGTTGTGAGCTCAAGGAGGAGGACATCAAGAAGGGAAAAGACAAAGCCATGGGACTGTTCAAGGCTGTTGAGGAGTACCTCGTGGCCAACCCCGATGTTTGCGCCTAAATGCTTTTCTCAGGATCCTTTCTGGGTGATGATAGAGTAAAGTGAGTGGAACGTTTGTATTGTATCTTCTATTTTCCCTTTGGCTCTGCCTCGGAACTTCTGGGCGAGGAAAGGTTTTTTTATCGTGTGTATTGGTATGTTATAAAGGGTTTGAAGGGTGTGGGTAAGGCCATGCCAAAAAATAAATCTGGAAGGAGCAGTGAGCAATCCAATAAATTAAGGATTTTTCCCAAGTAAAGATCTCCCTTTGTGGTCATGAAGGTGAATTTTCACTTGATTTATAGATGAGTTGCATAAAGAAGAGAGGGAGGGCAAAATGAAGCGCAAGGGAAAATTGGGCATTTCATTGTACTTTTCTGGGATAAGTGTGTTATAAGTCATAAAACTTATCATGACAGCGTAATTGATTCCTAAAACTTTTAAAAAGTGCAATTAAGTACTAAAACTTGTCATGAAAGTGCAATTGAGACTGAAAACTTAAAAAAAAAGTGTAATAAAATCTTAAACCTTATCCAATCGGTCAAATTAGATCTTTCTGTTGATTGTATTTTTTGAAAGTTTTAGGACTCAATTGCACTTTTGTGATAAATTTTAGGACTTGATTGCACTATGTGAAAGTTTTAGAACTTGATTGCACTTTGTGAATAGTTTTAGGACTTTGAATGCACTTATCCCTACTTTTCCTAAGCTAGATAGATTATTGTTAGATGAAAAGCTTGCATTGTTTCCCAAATAAAAATGGAGAAAATTTGACTAGCAATGAAGAAAAATAAAAGGTAGAAACAAATTAAAAAAAAAGAACGGTCATAATAGAGACATTTGTCTATATGAGTTAATCCAAGTTTAGAGTACAGTCATTTCGATGACTTAGCTCTAGTGGCATTTGAAAAGTCAAACTAGCAAAATTGCCTTTTCGTAAATAGAAGCAAAAAAAATCAGATCCGCTTCGATTAAAAAAAAATAATAAAAAGAGCTCCGCCACTGTTTTTTTATTCTGAAAATAACTTTTCATTTCAAAGCATTACAGAGTACAAACAGGATGCAGAACCTACGTCAGAATAATAAATTAAAGAAGGCTATGCTAATATAATATTTTTAACTTTAAATGATAGATTGTGAAAAAGAAATGAAAATGCGATTTCTACTTCATTAGAAGCCCAATTTGCAAGTGCATGAGTAGCTTCATTAGCTGGGTTTATGAGTCCAAGCCTAATTCCAACCTGGATTGTGTTGAAAAAAGATGGTTGAATACCGAGGGCAAAGACCATTTTACTGGATAACATCAATTAAGACATTGCAATTGGTTTCAAAAAGTACTTTTCGAACGCCGAGAGACTCAGCATAATTGCAGGCAAGAAGAAGAGCTATTGCTAACACTTCCATCGACGAGTTCCAACGTTCTCTGCTTGTCAGTAGCTAGCCGATCACGCAATTTTGCCCATGGCTCCTTTGTTATCTTTTCATGTACCATCTATATTAAATTTCAGCCTTTGATCTGACTATGGGAGCTAGGAGGCCGGCCTTTCCCCAAGAGAATCGGCACCTTAAGCTTATTTTTGTGACTGTCCTTGATAGCGCAATGAACGAACCTAGAGTTATACCCTTAGCAACGGTGGTTATGATTATCTAGTATCAAGCTTCAAGTTCGTGTCTAATATAAAAAATTCAATTTTCTTTTTGAAAAAGATTGAATCCAGGAAATTCGGAGTTGAAAAGGGGATTAATTTATCTAGACTCGCCTATTTTACGCTATCGTTTCAACAAAAATGGATGAATCACGGTATGACCAAAATATTCGATATGAATTACTTTTTCTACAGAGGGGGTACACCAAGTACAGACTATCGTAATGGGCCCAAAATGTCTGTGAATGAATATGTAATATCTTTATTAGTTGCAATACCTCACGTTGTTATAATAACGGTCAAACAATACAGCTTTGATCATGATTTGTACTTTTCCTATCCTTCCAGATGGTCGGTGGCTCCTCCCAATAAAAAACAAGAAAGGCTTGAAAGTAGTTCGGCTCGTTCCAATTGGGTGTCCTTTGAACTTTGAATGATGATGGAGCACTAAACAGAGGACTTGCCTATAAGTACCAAGTAGTTCTCTTCATCATCTTCATCAGCTCAAGCCTTCTCCATTAGCAATTACATCAAACCCTTCTCCCACCCTTCTTGAGTTCAGTTCTCTTTGTTTCTTAAGAGGCCAACATGGGAGTTGTTACCTACTCGCAGGAGATCACAAGTGTCGTTGCACCATCGAGGATGTTCAAGGCTTTGTTCCTTGACTCCCATATCCTACCCAAGATCGTTCCCGGGGGCATCAAGAGCATTGAGTTCATCGAGGGAGATGGCGGAGTTGGTAGCATTAAGCAAACCAACTTCGGTGAAAGTAAGTCGGATCATACTCATATTTCTACCATGGCAAGTATATATAGAGATCTCAGAATTAAGAATTAACTTCTTCATTTGACCGAATTCACATAACAGGCTCCCACATCAAGTACACAAAGCACAAGATCGATGCTCTCGATGCAGGTAGCTTTTACTGCAAATATACCATGATCGAAAGTGACATCAAGTTCGACAAGATCGACTGTGTTGTCGAAGAAGTGAAGTTCGTCGCGGCCGGCAGTGGATGCGTCTGCAAGATGACCAGCGAGTACCACGTTCAGGAAGGTTGTGAGCTCAAGGAAGAGGACATCAAGAAGGGTAAAGACAGAGCTATGGGATTGTACAAGGCTGTTGAGGAGTACCTTGTGGCCCACCCCGATGTTTGCGCCTAAATGCTATTCTCAAGACCCTTTCGAGTTTGTATTGTATCTTTTGTTTTCCCTTTGGTTCTGCCTCGGAGCTTCTGGGAGAGGAAAGGTTTTTATAGTGTGATTTCCATGTTTTAAAGGGATTTGATTGTTGTGTGTAAGGCCATGCCAAAAAATAAAGCTTGAAGGAGCAATGAGCGACCCAATAAATTATGGATTTTGCCGAAGAAAAGATCTCCCTTTGTGGTCATGAAGGTGAATTTTCGTTTGACTTGTAGATGAGTTGCAAAAAGAAGAGAGAGAGAGGGCAAGGCGCGTTAATCCAATTTGATTTGTTAAAATAAAATTTTCCACTGACTGTCTTCATCATAACTATGCAACTGAATATTGATGAATTAAGCTGTAGTCTGCTTCTTCGCAAATCATGGAAGCAAACTTTAAGATTGTTTCCCTAATTAAAACCATCCCGCCAAACAAAATGGGGAATATGTGGCCAAAGAAACAAACAAACTTCATTTGACTAGAAAAGAATAAGAAAAATAAAAGGTAGAAAAGTATTTAGCATAAAATTAAAAAAGGAAAAGAAGGGTCCCAAGAGAGACGTTTGTCTTTGTGGGTTAATCCAAGCTTAGAGTAGACTCAGTTCGATCCGATGGCGTAGTTATCATGGTATTTGAAAAGTCAAACCTTAACAACGGAGGTCATGGTTGTCTGGTATGAGACTAAAATTCGTGTCTAAATCAGTTCATAACATGAAAAATTCAATTTTCTTTACGAAAAAGATCGCATCCAGGCAAATTGGAGACCGACAAAAGATCTTTTGATCGTGATTTGTCACTTCCTAACCATCTAGATGATCGGTGGCTCCTCCCAATAAGAAAACAAGAAAGGCTTGAAAGTAGTTCGGCCCGGTCCAATTCGGGGTGCTTTGTGATTTGAATGATGATGGAGTACTGAACTTGTGGACTTGCCCATAAGGACCAAGTAGTTCTCTTCATCATCTTCATCAGCTCAAGTGTTTTTCTATCACATCAAACCAGATCCTTCTATTTCCTACGGGAGTTCGTTTCTCTTCGTTTCTTACTAGGCAAACATGGGAGTTATCACCCACTCTCAAGAGTTCACTTTGCTGTCGCTCCGTCGAGGATGTTCAACTCTTTGGTCCTTGACTCACATGTCATTCCCAAGATTGTCCCCGAGGGCATCAAGAGCGTGAAGTTCATCAAGGGAGATGGTGGAGTTGGTAGCATTAAGCACACCAACTTCGGCGAAAGTAAGTTGGATCGGATATGTATTACTGTGCCGAGTTCATTGATAACATATAGGCCTTAGAATTAAACCATATGTTTTCACGAATTTCTGTAATAGGTGCCCATATGAAGTACACCAAGCACAAGATCGTTGTTCTTGATGCTGAGAACTTCTACTATAAACACTTTGTGCTGAGATACACGTGTGAGTTATGTTAGAGAAGTTGCACGTAAGAGAATTGGTGTGGTGTGGAGTAGTTGATATATCCAAGTTGACTAATAACTCATTAGCTTAAACTTTTGAGTGAATGTTGGTCCAATTGAATATGTTAACGGGCTCGGACTTGAGTTTTCTCCTGGCGATTTTCCTAAGTGAAGGTATTGGGCTTTTGTTGCATACCCCCAACAAATAGTATCAGAGTTGATGGTTGATTGATGGCCCACTCTCAATGTATATTGTGGTTTCGGGGTGGTGGGGGTTATTGTGATATCCTGAAATTCGACCCTTTTTGAGATATATGAAATAATTATTTCATCGATACACTGTTAGTTAAATCTCGCTCTGAATTGATCACTTATGAGAAGACTAACCAATAGGGAAAGGCTATTAAGGGATTAAGTACGCACGACTTGAGAACTCGACTATGGATTGACAATTTGACCATAAGGAATGATGAGAGACAATTTGAGTCATTATAGACTGATCAAAGAATGGTTATAGAATGGTTCATCGAGTATACAATTGGATCGCGAATGATTCTGACTGACCATTGTATGGATTGTGAACGACCCAAAGCCAATTCTTAATGATCGTGTACTTCGGAACTGGCGATTGACCTCTTGCAATTACATAACAATTGAGGTTACCCATGACTCGAGAAAGCTTAAACGTGGTTTGATATCAAATCAACCACGGGTCGAATACGCGTAACTCCTAAAAGCTGCCCGTTAGTTTGAGATATACTAAAGTTGTAACTCCTAGAATCTGAATTTGGGTATCAAACTTTCAAGGATTTCAAGATTGACCTATTGGACGTTGCCTTATTAATCCTCTAGTTTATCGGTTTGCTCAAAATTCTCGGAAAAGGAAATTTTTGGCCGAGAATTGGAGCCCACAAGGAAGTGGGCCGAGCGAAGGCCCATTGGGCCTCACGCCTAAGGTACTTCGGCCACTTGAGCCCAAACAAGTTCAAGTGGGCCCAATGGAGCCCACTAAGCCCACTTGCCCATTTTCTAGCCTAATAGCAAATTCAAGCTCAATTTGAACCCATGAACATTTCAAGCCCATTTCTATTTAATTTGGCTCATTCCAAGGCCCATCTCTTGACTTTGGCCCAAGGGTAAAATGGGAAATTTGTGCCAAGAATGTGAAATGACCAAAATACCCTTATTGCATTATTAAACAAAGAGACAGAGAGGAAAGGCTTTGATGAGTGAAGACTTTGGGAGAGTTGCCATGATGAGTGAAGACTTTAGGGAAGTTGAGAAATATCTCCCAATTCTCTCTCTTGTCTCTCATTTCCTTCTCTCTCTCTCTCTCTCTCTCTCTCTCTCTCTCTCTCTCTCTCTCTCTCCACCTTCGGCCGCCTAGCAACATCGCGTCCCTTGGTTGCTATTTGGCGTCGTGGAGCCACCCACCACCACCAGTCGCACGCCATGACCGCCGGTTGCTGTGCGCTGTCCATTCGAGTTGCTCCCCTTGTCGATCTGCCTTCATTGCAAGACAAACCAGTCAACAAAAGTTGCTGAGTTGCTATCTAGAAATGTGAAATGACCAAAATACCCTTCTTGCATTATTGAACAAAGAGACAGAGATGAAAGGCTTTGATGAGTGAAAACTTTGGGGGAGTTGCCATGATGAGTGAAGACTTTAGGGAAGTTGAGAAATATCTCCCAATTCTCTCTCTTGTCTCTCATTTCCTTCTCTCTCTCTCTCTCTCTCTCTCTCTCTCTCTCATATTTCTGCCCCCTCTCTCCCTCCTCTTTCGACCTTTGGCCTCCCAGCAACATCGCATCCCTTGGTTGCTATTTTGCGTCGTGGAGCCACCCGCCACCACCAATCACACGCCATGACTGCCCGTCGTCGTGCGCCGTCTGTTCGAGCCGCTCCCCTTTCCGATTTGCCTTCACTACAAGACAAACCAGTCCACAGAAGTTGCTGAGCTACTGTCCAGCCACCGTAATCACCCTATGTCGTTTCCGAACTAAGCTGTGCGTAGCACTCACTGTCACCGTAATGCTTGTGTCATTGGAATCGTTAACGGGTGAGTTAACGCTCTAATCCCTTGATTAGTATGTTAAACTTGATTAGGATTAGTTTATATTAAGTTAATTAGGTGATTAGTGATTAATGGTGATTAATTAGTTTATAGGTTATCAACTAGTGATAGGTTATCTAAAAGTTAGACGATAAGCTATCGAAGTTTTGGCGATAAGCTATCGAGGAAATGGTGATAAGCTATCGTCAAATAGACAATAAGCTATCGATAAAAGGGTGATAAGCTATCGTCAAATGGACAATAAGCTATCAGTATTTGAGTGATAAGCTATCACCAATTAGGCGATAAGCTATCGATTAATTTAATGATAAGCTATCACCAAGGGACGATAAACTATAATTAATTGGATGATAAGTTATCGCAATTAGGACTATAAGTGGATTTTATATGGGTGTTTTCTGCTTGAGTTAAGTGTTGAATTATGCCTGTTTCATGCTGTTTAATGCCTGTTTTGCCCCGAAAAATAATTTCCCTATGTGAGACTTTGTTATTTAATTTTTAAAAGGGTTTTTATGGACATATAAATAATAAACCCCGAGGTGTCGGGTTTATATGTCAAGTTTTATAAGTTAAATAGGACAAGGGTGTTTAAAAAGGGAAGCATGCAAAGTTTGACGGTTTAATTGTGTGTATGTGATCATGTGTGAATTTATTACTACATTTTTAGGCATGAAAGTTGTAGTATTCTGTTATGTGAGCACAACCACGTTTGCAATGGTTAAATGAGAAAGAAATGAAATTGGCTTGAGTAGTTGAGGTGCTTACGTGATCACATAATGAGAATCTATTATCCCCGTATGAGTGCGGGCGTGCCTTGAATGGCCGTGTTGAGACCCTCGATGGATTTTGAGCGTGTCCTGAGTGGCCGTGATCAATACCCGATTAAACCAAAGACCCTCGTGCGAGGATAGGCATGCCTTGAGCAGCCGTGATAGATGCCGGTCATGCTGGAAGATTGCCAACTCGTGGGGTTGTGTTGTGACCCTAAGTGGTCTTAAAAATCGGAACACGCATGGGTGCATTGTGCATGGAAAGTTGCCACGTGTTCTAATCACGTTATATGCTTATTGCATTATTATGGCACATAATGGATTATAACGTGAAGAGCGTGTGCTAAGGAAAGGCAAGGATGCATGAAATTGTGTGATGGCGTGTGTGTATGATGTGCTGAGTTGCCTGGCACTGTGTATAATTAAAGCAAAGCAAGGGGTTATTTATTGATCTTTCATCATTATATTGCTGCATGTTTTAGGTACATTTGAGATAAGTTGACTTGCTTAACAAGGCTTAGGCCACTAGCTTGCTGAGATTTATATCTCATTTGTTGTTGTTAACTGTTTTCCAGGATCTTAGCCTGGCAAACCACCCGATGCTGTTTGGGGTGCCGCAAGATGTGGATAGGATTATTACTACCTATCGTTTTCACGGCAAACCGCATCTTTTTTAGCACTACTTGTCTACTGTGTGGGTGGATGAGGGCCTAGCTATGTGAGTCCCATATCAGTTCCAAGCATGGTTCATCCGTGAGGGTGGGGGCCTCTACAACCCTTTGAGGGGCTTCGATGGTTCTCTAGATGGGGGCCCTGGGCAGGAGGTCTGGAACCCTATGGACATTGACCCACTTGACGAATCAGTGGAAGATCCCAAGACCAACCTTGATCCTGTGTACTCGTTAGATTACGAATCGTTGGAGCATGATCTCGGCTTGCCCTATTTTGACTCGCCAAACCACTATGTTGATAGTTCTTGAGGGACATGCCTGGGATCTGTTTTTTTTTTTTTTTATGACCCACTTTAGGATGGACTAGATTGACTCTCGGTCTAGTATCTTTTTGGTAGGCTTGTGAGGAAAGGTGCCCTTGAAGGGCTTGTAAATATGTTTCCTTGGGGTTAATCAAGTAAATAAATAAATTGGCGTTTTGGCATGACTATTGTTGATTTTTATTACTATCCTTACTGTTTGTTATTTTGACTGGGTGATTATTATCGCTTCTGCATGTATAATTGAAAAATAAAATGAAAGATCGGTGACAAGTCTTGGGACGTCTCATTCAATTGACCTAAGTGAATAGGGGTTGTCGCAAATCTCAAGGGTCGGGATGTGACAGTTGTGGTGTAGAAGCGCGGTCCTGATGGCAATCTTCATGGTTTGGTCTGGAGAAAGAGACTAGGGATGAACTAGGATGTTGATGAAGACTCAAGCTAAGATGTAAGTTGGTGCAAAAGAATACATGATATAAGGGGGAGTAGACTTAACATTGAGCTCACACATGAGGGGGAGATTGTGTAAGATTGTTGACACCTAAATTTTGGCACGACATTTAGTGTAATTTGCATAGAAAATTAGGGATTAAATTTTTAACCCCTAAACAAAAATATTTAAATTGCATAACATATAGTTTAGATTCATTTAGATTTAATTGCATTATTGCATCGGATTGGCGATGGTGAGCGAGCGTAAAATTTATCGAACAAAAAACGGGACGCTCGGGAATGCAAGGGCTCGGAATTTCAAAACGAACGGGCTCGAGTTGTTTTAATTTGGGCTTAATTTAGTAATGTTGAGTTTAATTAATTCAGCCCATTTAATTTAATTAGAGCCCAAGCCCAAGTTTAAGCCCATTATGACATTAAGCCCATTTAATTTGACCTAGGTTAGAACTATATAAGTATGTGTTTAGGTCAGAATTAGGGGGGAGGTCATAATTTTCTGATCAGAATTTTTGTGAGAGTGGAAGTGGGAAGGAGAGAAAGAGATCGGCGCCGTGCCCCTTGCCGCTCGCCGTGCAGCTGATGTTCGCTGGCCGTGAGTTCCCTGCGTCAACAACGACCTTGCTGTTTCGTCCCTCACGCCCACGTTGATCTAGAGAAGCTCCTGCCCAGTTGAAAGTCGTCCAAGTTGAAGCTTAACAGTGCCATGCAGAATATATAAAACACACGTCCAGAGAGAGGGGGAAGACGTTTTCGGTGGCTTCTCTCGAGCGTCTCCGTCTCCAAGCCTTCCAATCGGCCACCACACGACTTCGCTGTCCTCTTAGTGCCCCCGAAGACCACGTGCATGAAGGTTTTCTTCATCATCGACTGCTCTGTCACGTTCTTCTTCAGTCAACGTTCCACCACTTCCAGCGAAGGTCTTCGTGGTTGCTGCTCCTTACTGTGATGTCTCCGCCCAGAAGATCTCTTGGCTGCTCTCACCCGTGAAGCGTCACCAACAAGCCGACTCAACTGCTGCCCTTCCTTCACGTGACGTCCCAGCCGTGTCAAAGCTTCTGCCGCTCAACTCCAGCAACTTCCCAGACGCCATCCCATGCAGTCTTGAAACACTTCCAGCGAAGCCCACTTCTCCCGGCAACGCTCACAATCACGAAGACAGCCCCGGACAAGCTCAACTGAGCGTGAGCAGCGCCAGCAAGCTTCCATCGACGAAAAAGCCGCCGTTCTTGCCGGAGAAATCATCGGAGGTCGTTGCCGCCTCGCATCGTTCTCTTGCCGTCACCGTGAGCTCTCACGCAAGCCACCGAACATCATTCGAGCTGTCCGCACAGCCATGCCGAAGCCCCGCCAAGCGCCGACGTGAGCCCCGCCGGTGCCGTGCCTCGCCGTCGACGTCGCCGTTGCCATTGTCCGTTCCCGATCCGCAATCCCGTCGTCGCAAATTCCGAATTAGGAAAGTAAATTAGGTAATTATCCTTATCTTGATTTGAATTGAATATTCTATTACCTAATTTGTGTTCATTGATATCTAGATATGCATATTTGAACAATAGGTATATTCCAATTAGGATTTTATTTCCTTTTTTTTGAAATTTTGGATATCTACTTGCTTAATTTGGATAGATTTCAGAATTTTCAAAAATACTTTGAATATATCCGATATATTTGAGATATCTAAATCTTTCAAGATGTGATCGATTAGGAAAATTTCCTAATCCGCAACCGCGCATGTGGAAATAAATCTATCTATCAGGCTTTAGATAGAATTATTTCCATAGCGGGAATTTCGAATTTTAGCGTCGATCTGTCAGGCTTCAGATCGAAACTTAATTCGAAAGATTTAGCGGTTTTATTTTCTACGTGATTTTAATTTCGAATTTTCATAAAAAAAATACCAAAAAAAGGTTGAGTTAGAATAGGTTAGTTTAAAATTGCATGTTTAGATAGTTCGTATTTTTAATTCTGAATTTCTTTTAAAAAAATATAAAAATATGCCCGTCATTAGAAATAGGTCACGTCGTCGTATGACATATAGTTTGCATGTTAGGTTGCATTAATCGCATGTCAATTTTTGCACGTCATTGCATATAGGTTAGCTTGCATTTAAATAAAAGAAAACCCAAAAAGAAATTTCTGCACCATTGAACTTCAAATCAGAATTTTTTCAAAAATTGTCAAATTGAGTGTTTTTCTTGAAATTGGTACCGAAAGGGCGTTAAGGAATTTAACGTAACCAAGTCCCGAATTCATAATTTCTGGTTCGTAGGAATAAAGTAGTACTCCCGCTATTTTATTTAGGTTTCTAATCAACCTACCTTAAATGATTAGTGGCGACTCCTATTGAAAATATTTCCATGTTCACAATTGGACCTAAGTTGCGATTTGGTAGAGTTTGGGAGAACTCGAGCTAGGTTAGTTAATTTAATTGACCTAGTAATCCATTAGCCTAAGATCGAAACGCTCAATTTTTATTTTTAGGTCGCGACAGCTTGGCGACTCCACTGGGGAATAACTTGAATTTTTTTGAAAATTTAAGGAGGACTTAGGCCAAAAGATTTCATGGAAAAATCACTCGATTTGACAAAATTTATTGAATTCTCATTCTTAGGTGTTAAATGGTTTTGCAGGTTGGGAGGTATAAGGGGAGTAGTGATTGGCTAACCATTTGTTTTGCAGGTTTGGTGTAGTGGAATGGTGATTTAATTTTTGCACTATTGAAGCGTTGTTTGCATATAACTGTTGTGCATGATTTACAGTTTTTACACTACACCACACACAACCTGTGATCGGACCTGGGTCACACCCATAGTTCTAAGATGGTATTTAGATGGTTCTTTAACCTTGGCGGTAAGACCTCGCTAAAGGTTATCCCATTTGGATCCCGAAAATTTTCCAAAAAATGGCTCAAGGGTCGTCCTCGTGCACGTGAGGCTACTGCATGTGGAGGTTCCCCTTGTCGACCGAACCAAGCCGAAGTGATTGGACCCGACTAGTCATGACTACTGTATGCGAGGCTGCGACTAGTCATGATGAATGTACGCGAGGCTGCGACGTGTCGTTCCGTCCATCATTTCATTTTGCAAAGCCATTAGGGTAGATAGCTTAAGGTTCGAACCTCACATTTCATGCGCATGTCTATGTGATTGCCATTACCCTACCCGGTGCAGTAAGTGTTCTGAACCTTGATCTTGCAATTTAATTACTTTTTCGTGCATGTGGTCGGTCCATGATAGGTCTAAGTTGATCGTAATTTTTGAAAGTAAAAATCATTGAATTCTTTTCAAAGTGAAAGAAAAAGAAAAAATAAAGCTTTGAAAAGAGATTATTTTCAATTCTTATTATTATTTTCCTAGGTCTGTCATAAGTCATTATTTCCTAAGAAATGTGCCATCATTTTCACAAATACATGGAGTAATGAAAAATGTCATGGAAAATGGGAATAAAAAAGGACGATTAGACTGAGTCATGGACCGATCGTTTTGATGACGCATACTTACCGTGCCCTATTTTTGAAATTAGGTAACTACGGACCGATCACGTTCCCCTATTGGCACGCGGTCAAGAGCTAGAATGGCCGATCAAACTGAGTTGCAAGAACGTGTTGACGGTATGGCAGACCAGATCAAGCAACTCGCCGTCGCCATGCAACAAATGACCGCCGAGATCAAGGCTCTTCGGTCGATCCCTGTTCCAACATCCCCTGAAGTATCAGTCCCGAAGCATATAAGCGCAAAGAATGTCGATGTCGAGGAAGATGATGATATGCCTGAATTGGAAGATGACCCTGTCCAGATTGTCGTCAACAAACCTAAGCCTGATGAGCGGGTCAACAAGCTCGAGGAGAGAGTTAAGCAGTTGGAAGGTTCGCAGGATTCACCCTCGGTCGATCTGTCTCTGTACTCGCAGATCAAAATTCCAAAGAAGTTCAAGATGCCAGACTTTGACAAGTACAATGGTACCACTTGCCCAAAAGCTCATCTGCAGTTGTACCACGTGCAAATGACCTCGTACGTCGACAACGAGCTCCTGATGATCCACGCATTCCAAGCGAGCTTGACCGGCCCTGCTCTGCACTGGTACCTCATGAAAAAGATCAATAGCTTCAAAAGCTGGAAGGAGGCCAGTGAGGCGTTCCTCAAACAATACCGGTTTATAACGGACATCACTCCCACTCGTGATGATCTCGAGCGTGCTCAAATGAAGAAGACCGAGTCTTTCAAAGACTATGCCATCAGGTGGAGGAATTTAGCCGCTCAGGTTGTCCCAGAACCTATTGACAGTGAGCTGAAGAGGATGTTCGTCAAAACTCTCTCGTTCGAGTACCGTAATCGAATGGTCGCCATTCCAGCTGACAACTTCAACCAGCTCATCCCTATAGGCGAGCAAATTGAGATAGGGTTGAAGGATGGTTGGTTTGTGGAACCGTCTTCCTCAAACAAGAGATTCACTGCAAGAAAGGAGAAAGAACCGGCTGCAGAAGTGAACGTGGCATATAAACAACCGAGCCGGCGGAATACTAATCCTGCCCCGGCAATTCAAGTGGCAGAAGTTCAACAGCAAAGCACGGGCCGCCAACCTTTTCAGAGGTGGAATAATAGGAGGCAATTCACCCCCCTCCCCGGATCGTTATCGCAAGTATTGGCGGTGCTCCGGAAGAAAGGTTTACTCACCACTGAGCCAAAGCGGCCCAATCCTGAGCAATACCGTAACTTCGACCCGTCCAAAAAATGCGATTACCACATGGGTGAGCTCGGACACTCAACCGACGACTGCCTAGCCCTCAAGCATCGGATTCAAAACCTCCTTGATACGAAGGCGTTCTCGTTCCAATCCGCCAAGCCAAACGTTCAGAGCAACCCGCTCCCTGATCACGCGGGCAATGTGAATGCTGTATTCTGTTTCGATGCTGGTCCAATCAAGAACGTCAAGGTGTACACTGCTGAGGTCTATGGCGAGTTGGTGAAAGTCGGGTGTTACCCGAGTAATGAGGTCATTTCCCTGGCTATCATGAGAGAAAGAATCACAAAGATGGTAGAAGCTGGGATGATTGTTTATGCTGACCATACGGGCATCGTTTCCACTATCTTCGAGGTTGTCATTAACTGGGATGAGGAATTTGCTACATTAAATACCGGGAGGGACAAGCTCGATCCTTTGCCTGAAGATATGCTTCCGCTCAAAGACGCGTCTGACGATGAGGAGATCGTAGAGAGCACGCTTAAAGCTGACGAGGAAAAAGAAGTGATCGACACTCTGGGGCAGTCGAGCGGCAAGTTCGACTGTTATGTGAAGTACTCACCGCCCCCAAGCTTTTATTCGGATCCCCGCGACATTGTCCCTGACGGATGGGGAGGTATGGACGATCCAACGCCCCTAAAGACAGAGGACTCTGACGATGCCATGGAGGGGATAATTGCCTTGTTCGACGACGTCTTCATCGGAGCCATTGAGGAAGGACCGTTAGAAGTGATGGGCGCTGGCCCACAAGAGTAACACCTTTACTTTCTCGCACACTCCCCTGCGTGGGAGTCTTTACTGTTTTCTAGGATTTGCCCCTTTTCGGGCGCTGTTTTTCATTTCCGCCTTTAGGTTTTGATTGTCGCAATTTTCATTCAATAAATGTAATTCATTTCAAAAGAATCAATGAAATTACAAGTTTTATTCCAATTTTGAGGGCATGTTGAGGTACATTAAACCAGCCCGGTGATGATATCCAACCGATGAAAGAAAATATAGTCCAAGGAGAATTCTGAGGCCTGGGCTTCTTCATGCTTCCTCATGTTAAAACTTTTTCAAAATGAATTTCAGAAAAACAAAAACACAAAAAAATGTAATGTTTACCCCTGTTTGTCCTTCTGAATCCATTACTTTATGTTTCAGGGGCAATCTTGTGACACGTGAGGGTACGGGAACGGTCCAATCCGATGAATTATGCGCCGCCGAGCTTGATCCCAATGATGCCGGCGAACTTGATGATTCCTCATATATTCAGCGCAATCTAGAGCATCATGAAAGACCTAAAGTCCTGACGGTAGATCAAACTATCACCGTCAATCTGGGTGATTCCGGAGTGCCCAAAGAGGTGAAGATAGGGGCAACCCTTCCCGAAAGTGAGACGAAATGCCCAATCCAGTTGCCGCATGAGTAGGTAAGTCTTTCAATCAAAAAGTGCATCAAAGGCACTTCGAGGTAAATGATCTAGTCCTAAGGAAGGTGTTGCCAATCTTCACTGTTCCCGGAGGTAAATTCGCTCCAAACTACATCGGTCCGTATGTGGTTAAAAAGGTGCTTCCTGGAGGTGCCCTGATTCTCGCAGAAATGGACGGTCGTGAGTTCTCAAATCCTGTTAATTCTGATGCTGTAAAGATGTATTATCCTTGATAAAACCTCACATTTTGCAGCAAAAGTTTTTCAGTATCTGGTTTATACCTCTGAATTGCAAACATTTCGGTGATGAATAAATGATTTCAATCAATTTCAAGATGAAATGTGTCCATTGGCTTTAATTTCTGCATGGTTATTTTGTTAATTTGCATCATCGATTTCAAAGGGGAAGTCTATTTAGACAATCTAATAACTCATGTGAAATGAATTGAATATGTCGAATGAGGTGCCTCGGGATGATGAAAGGCAAGCCCTATCCTATACACAGTCCCATTTATTAATCCCCAGTGAGTTGAATAGAAAAAGTGGAAAAATCCCCAGTGAGTTGAGTGGAAAAATTCCATATCTGCAAGGTAAAGAGTTTTCTCGCAAAAGGTACGGCGACCGAAATGACAAGAGGCATTTCATTTCTCTACCTTAAAAAATACTACAGGTTATCCCTTGTTCCACCTCTTTGAGCCTAAATGCATGAAGAAATTCTTTCAAATTACCCCTGTCAAGAACCACCCCACATCGGGGCAAATTGGAGCAAATCAGCATTATAAGGTGAAAAAATGAATTGAAATTTTCTTGCTCTCACTTGCATCAATCTTCGAGTGTTGCTTTTTCAGATGAATTCATACGAAGTTCAAGTGCCTTAGGATGACGAAGAGCATTTCTTTCTCTATCCTATACACATTTACCCTTTGCTAAGCCCAATTGAGCCTGCAAATTCGTTTCATACAAACCCAGTTGGTGATCATCCCCCACACTGGGGCAAGGCAAAAGTCATCATTGTTCAAGCAGCATATCCAGAGCATTGATTGAAAGCAAGAGGATTCTGAGTTCAAATGGCGAGTCAATCAATCAGATTAGCTGGCTAGTGTTTACATTGTAAGCAGTAAAAAAAAAAAAGAAAAGAAAAAGGGGGGCAAGAAAAAGCAGTGTGCCTGGTAAAAGCAAGGCCAATGCCCAATGAAAAAATGCCAAGATACGGCATGTCAAAATCCCCAGTGGACAAGTCTTAAAGGAATCAAGTGATGAACTCTCGAAGCCAATGGAGCATTTACCGAGAAGACAATCTCTGGTGAAAAGGAAGACCGGTGACAATGCCAAGATGATCACCAACTTATTCACCCCAATCATACATTTTGAGCCTAAATGATCCATTCATTTCTCAACCCATGAACCTAGCCTACGTTACGTCCCTTGCAAAGTCTCTTCAGATTAGGGCACTTGAACTAACGTAGAATTTCATATGTTTATAAGCTTAGCTCGAAGAAGTGCGAGCAAGTCCATTTCTGTCTCATTTTGCAGGGTTCTTGACTTGTAAACCCGGAGACAATTGCAGAGTATTTTCTTTCAATGGCCTCGACTCAAAGAGTCCCTTTTGCTAAGCTGTTGACTAAGCCCATGTTATAGTCCCAGTAAAGACCTCCCAGATTGGTAAGGTCGTACCACTTGCGAGAATACTCGGACCCTTGTTTGACATGTTGATGGTGAGAAGGAGCGATTCTCAACAAATCAGCCTTTTTCAATGAGAATGAGAGAAAAGCCCTTTCAGACCGAAGGTCCCTCATTCGATATTTTCAAGACACCCACTGGTGAGTTAAGATCGTCTTGTCATAATTTTTCCCCAACGGGTTTTCTAATGCCGATTTGACAAAATCATCGTGCATGGAAGAGTTGAATTCATAGTGCATGTGTTTATGTGTTCTCGATAGTGCGAATGCATATTACGTGTTGCTTAAAACTGTGTCTAGCAGGAGACACCCCCCTCAGAAGTCAGAGATATCCCCAGGTAAGTATGTCTCTACATCCCTAACCTGTACGAGCAATCGTCAGGTCCCAAATTTGATCATTTCGTTGCGATCTCTAGATGCCTTTGATGATGTTCAGGTGTCTATTGATCAAGCCTTTTCAGGTACCTCTGATGATATCCAGGTACTCTGTCAAGGAACTCTCGAACATTCGGGCTAGTCCCACTGTTCACCAAAATCAGATTGTTACAATCTCCAGAAGATTCCCCCGTGAAGCACCTATGGCGATGTATAGGTGAAGCGGCTAAATCTTTACTAGTGTCTATGGCGATGTATAGATGTCTAGTAAAGGTCGGAGTTCTTCTTTAATCTCAGAAGATTCCCCCGTGAAGCACCTATGGCGATGTATAGGTGAAGCGGCCAAATCTTTACCAGCGTCTATGGCGATGTATAGATGTCTGGTAAAGGTCGGAATTCTTCTTTGATCTCAGGTATTCCCCCGCGATATGCCTATGGCGATGTATAGGTATAGCGGCCAAATCTTTATAAGTACCTATGGCGATGTATAGGTATCTTATAAAGGTCGGAATACTCTACCCCTCCTGAATATTCCCCCGCGACTCACCTATGGCGATGTATAGGTGGAGCGGCCAAATCTTTGTGAATACCTATGGCGATGTATAGGTATTTCATAAAGGTCGGAATATTCCCTCAACCCCCAGGTTTTCCCCCGCGATTCACTTATGGCGATGTATAAGTGAGGCGGCCAAATCCTTATGAGTACCTATGGCGATGTATAGGTATCTCATAAGGGTCGGAATATCCTCTTTAGTTCCCCCGTGATGCACCTATGGCGATGTATAGGCGCAGCGGCCAAATCTTTACAAATACCTATGGAGATGTATAGGTGGTTTGTAAAGGTCGGAACGTTTTTGCATTTTTTTATCTCACGAATCCAGGTGATGATTGGATACGTTGAGCTTTCTTCGTGTTCGTGTGTTTTGACTTAACTGCAGATCACCGACATTCATCAACAGTTTATCAGGCAATACCTATGGGACTGAGCCCAGACATTTGCCAAACAACAAACAAAGTCGAGTCGTACCTCGAATTGCATTATCTCGTACCAGTCAGGTAAGTAATTCCAGGTATGTTTTCTTTTCATGTCAGCATGCATTATTTCTTACTGCATTAAAAAATGGGACTCATAATCCCGACAAAAATAACATTCATTGCATTTGTGTAGTTGAAATTTAGGTATCATTTAGTCTTTGAATGCAACCTCTACGAGCTCACCTTCAAAGAGGGGCAGCTGTTGACACCTAAATTTTGGCACGACATTTAGTGTAATTTGCATAGAAAATTAGGGATTAAATTTTTAACCCCTAAACAAAAATATTTAAATTGCATAACATATAGTTTAGATTCATTTAGATTTAATTGCATTATTGCATCGGATTGGCGATGGTGAGCGAGCGTAAAATTTATCGAACAAAAAACGGGACGCTCGGGAATGCAAGGGCTCGGAATTTCAAAACGAACGGGCTCGAGTTGTTTTAATTTGGGCTTAATTTAGTAATGTTGAGTTTAATTAATTCAGCCCATTTAATTTAATTAGAGCCCAAGCCCAAGTTTAAGCCCATTATGACATTAAGCCCATTTAATTTGACCTAGGTTAGAACTATATAAGTATGTGTTTAGGTCAGAATTAGGGGGGAGGTCATAATTTTCTGATCAGAATTTTTGTGAGAGTGGAAGTGGGAAGGAGAGAAAGAGATCGGCGCCGTGCCCCTTGCCGCTCGCCGTGCAGCTGATGTTCGCTGGCCGTGAGTTCCCTGCGTCAACAACGACCTTGCTGTTTCGTCCCTCACGCCCACGTTGATCCAGAGAAGCTCCTGCCCAGTTGAAAGTCGTCCAAGTTGAAGCTTAACAGTGCCATGCAGAATATATAAAACACACGTCCAGAGAGAGGGGGAAGACGTTTTCGGTGGCTTCTCTCGAGCGTCTCCGTCTCCAAGCCTTCCAATCGGCCACCACACGACTTCGCTGTCCTCTTAGTGCCCCCGAAGACCACGTGCATGAAGGTTTTCTTCATCATCGACTGCTCTGTCACGTTCTTCTTCAGTCAACGTTCCACCACTTCCAGCGAAGGTCTTCGTGGTTGCTGCTCCTTACTGTGATGTCTCCGCCCAGAAGATCTCTTGGCTGCTCTCACCCGTGAAGCGTCACCAACAAGCCGACTCAACTGCTGCCCTTCCTTCACGTGACGTCCCAGCCGTGTCAAAGCTTCTGCCGCTCAACTCCAGCAACTTCCCAGACGCCATCCCATGCAGTCTTGAAACACTTCCAGCGAAGCCCACTTCTCCCGGCAACGCTCACAATCACGAAGACAGCCCCGGACAAGCTCAACTGAGCGTGAGCAGCGCCAGCAAGCTTCCATCGACGAAAAAGCCGCCGTTCTTGCCGGAGAAATCATCGGAGGTCGTTGCCGCCTCGCATCGTTCTCTTGCCGTCACCGTGAGCTCTCACGCAAGCCACCGAACATCATTCGAGCTGTCCGCACAGCCATGCCGAAGCCCCGCCAAGCGCCGACGTGAGCCCCGCCGGTGCCGTGCCTCGCCGTCGACGTCGCCGTTGCCATTGTCCGTTCCCGATCCGCAATCCCGTCGTCGCAAATTCCGAATTAGGAAAGTAAATTAGGTAATTATCCTTATCTTGATTTGAATTGAATATTCTATTACCTAATTTGTGTTCATTGATATCTAGATATGCATATTTGAACAATAGGTATATTCCAATTAGGATTTTATTTCCTTTTTTTTGAAATTTTGGATATCTACTTGCTTAATTTGGATAGATTTCAGAATTTTCAAAAATACTTTGAATATATCCGATATATTTGAGATATCTAAATCTTTCAAGATGTGATCGATTAGGAAAATTTCCTAATCCGCAACCGCGCATGTGGAAATAAATCTATCTATCAGGCTTTAGATAGAATTATTTCCATAGCGGGAATTTCGAATTTTAGCGTCGATCTGTCAGGCTTCAGATCGAAACTTAATTCGAAAGATTTAGCGGTTTTATTTTCTACGTGATTTTAATTTCGAATTTTCATAAAAAAAATACCAAAAAAAGGTTGAGTTAGAATAGGTTAGTTTAAAATTGCATGTTTAGATAGTTCGTATTTTTAATTCTGAATTTCTTTTAAAAAAATATAAAAATATGCCCGTCATTAGAAATAGGTCACGTCGTCGTATGACATATAGTTTGCATGTTAGGTTGCATTAATCGCATGTCAATTTTTGCACGTCATTGCATATAGGTTAGCTTGCATTTAAATAAAAGAAAACCCAAAAAGAAATTTCTGCACCATTGAACTTCAAATCAGAATTTTTTCAAAAATTGTCAAATTGAGTGTTTTTCTTGAAATTGGTACCGAAAGGGCGTTAAGGAATTTAACGTAACCAAGTCCCGAATTCATAATTTCTGGTTCGTAGGAATAAAGTAGTACTCCCGCTATTTTATTTAGGTTTCTAATCAACCTACCTTAAATGATTAGTGGCGACTCCTATTGAAAATATTTCCATGTTCACAATTGGACCTAAGTTGCGATTTGGTAGAGTTTGGGAGAACTCGAGCTAGGTTAGTTAATTTAATTGACCTAGTAATCCATTAGCCTAAGATCGAAACGCTCAATTTTTATTTTTAGGTCGCGACAAAGATACATGTGTGAGTTATGTTAGAAAAGTTCCACATCAAAAAATTGGTATAGTGTGAAATAGTTAATATATCCAAATTAATCCATAACTCATCGGATGAAGCTTTACGAGGTGAAGTTTGTCACATTGGATAATGACGGATGTGCCTGCAAGATGATCAGTGAGTACCATTGTTGTTTGCGCTTAAATGGCATTTTCAAAAAGAGCGATATGAGTTGCTAAAATGGAGGAAAATTGTATGACATGTTTTTTTTTTGCCTTTTTCTTACACAATTTGAGCTTTTGTGCGGGATGTTTATCGTGTATTTCAATGTTTCTGAATAGGGTTTGGTGGCAATAAAACTTGAAAGACGAATGAGCAATCCACTAAATGGATTGCGCTTGTTTGGATTTTCCCCTAAAGGGTGATCACCCCTTTGTCGTAATCAAGGTTAAGTATCGCTCGATTTATACGTGAGTTGCTTCAAATATCCTAAATTTCCATTCATAATTTTCAAGAAATCTCTAGCCATGACTAATGAGAAAAATAATTGATACTTGTTAAGCCCACATGACTATGGCTTGTTATTACATGTTGGTTTAGGTGCCCATCGTGCGCCAACCATTCTGGTGCATATGAGTCCTGAGGCTAATTCGAAGAGAAGCCATAAATACATTTCTTAATAGGTCGAGCGTGTTAATGATGCTATTGTGCCTCTTCATCCATAATCACTCTTTTAACCCTAAAGAGAAAGCTTTTAACCACTCAATCAAGATTTTACATAGAAATTCTCTTAGACAAGAGGGCCATTTGGGTTGTGATTGCAACATTTACCAACAAAAAAGGCAAAATACCTTTCAAATTAAACCAACTAGTCTGATCAATAAAGGTTTGAAGGGTTCTTTGTTAATTTTTGGACAAGAATGCAAATGGTAAGAAATTTAAAGATACGAATGTTGGGAACAATTGTTGCTAGCAATGTAAAGGTATTAGAAATATTAAAATGTGCAAAAAAAAAGATGAACATATATTCTGGATAGATTGGCTGTATTTACAAAGGATACACTTTGACTATTTATAACTTGCAATAGATGATAAGCAGTTACCAAGTATTTAAATTCGCGCTTCGTGACACCTATTATTTAGCAACACTTATTGACCTACCTTGTTTACCGACTCTTCGCTCCTACACTCGGCCACTTTCTGTCGACATCTCCATCGACTGCCCAGGTCTTCTTATTAATCGCTTCTACATTATTGATTAAACGATCCCAGTACTTAGTAATCATTAGCTACAATTACCATCTTAACTGGCTTTTTTATCGATTAAACTACCGACCAAACACTAGGGCATTTTTTGGAGTTAACACAACCGCAATGAAGAGAGAGTCCACAAGAATGATGGTTCGGAGACTCAAAGTCGATTGTAATTCAATTGGACAAGTCATTAAAAAAAAGAGCAAAAGTCATAAAAAATTCCGAACTATGCTTGCAATGACATATTTAGCATAATCATTTTCTTGTGACATAAAAAATCTCAAATTTGTACTTATGTGATACATTCACCAAAACAATTCTCAAGGTTTCGTTGCACTTTTTTAGTCAAAACAACGTCGTTTTTATTTCACTTTCAAGTCATGTGGGCGCCATATCAATATTATTTGCTTTCTAGCGTCCATGTTAATATATTTTTAATGGTTCTTATTGACATAACTTTGATGGAGGGTAAATGTGTCGCATACGTACAAATTTGAGATTTTGGTATCATAGAAAAAAGTGTTTAGAGTAAATGTTTCATAATGAATGTAGTTTAGGGTTTTTGGTGGCTTTTGTCATTTAAAAAAAGAAATCGATCAACTTTATATTTTTCTTTTATGAATATAATTGTGCATTGAAGGTTGCATTGTTTCGTCACGCTTGCTTCTTACGATTATTTTAATGTTTTATAATCGACTGCTTATTTATGTACATTTACATATAAATAAAATGTACATTTTATTTTCGTGACAAAATTAGTAGTATTATATAAATATTGAAAAATATCCCGACCCTCATCCGCGTTTTGGGGGTTGCATGCTCATCCAAGGTGCCCCCTCTCCTTAATGAGAATATTCAGTGATTTGCGAGCGCCATCTCATTAGTTGATATAGCATGCATTTTTTTAAATAGAACCACTTACAATTTGACACTTGTCTTAAATAAAAAAAACTAAAAAATCTGTCCTTTTTCTCTCTCTCGTTCTCCTCCATTTAGCCACCGCCTCGCCTGAGCTTCGCACTTCCCTTGGCTGTTGCCACCGGCACCATGTCCAGGCCTGCCGCTGCCTCCATCGTCTTCATGGCAAGCTCCATCTTCCCGAGCGTGACCTCTATTACGTTGTTTTTCGTTTTGCATTTTGATTTCGTAGTGCTGCCCATCATGGTGGCTCGTCCATGGCATC
The DNA here is from genome assembly GCA_031216185.1 of Syzygium aqueum. Lineage (NCBI taxonomy): Eukaryota > Viridiplantae > Streptophyta > Magnoliopsida > Myrtales > Myrtaceae > Syzygium > Syzygium aqueum. Next base: position 31,891,815 of record CM062238.1, on the reverse strand, counting down.
TTGACCTCACCGTCAAGACTCGGGGCCATTGATGAGCCACCGTCGCAAAATCTGAAGGCATGGCCACATATATGGAAGTTCGGCTTTGTTTGTGGTCTTACATCGTGGATTTTGTGGTTGACTTTGTCAGAAGTCTTAGCCAAATCTGGAAGTTTTTGGCTTTGTCTTGTATCACAGTCTCTGCAGTCGGCTCCGTCAAAAGTCGCAGTCATCACGGCGGCCTCCATCAAGCCGAGCCATTCCCCCTATTTTTTCCTCAAGTTCGAAATCTCCGTTGGGATCATCACAGGCTAGATCAGGAGGCATGAGGGAGGTGCGGCAACAAAGGCAGAGGGAGAAAACTTGCGCTGGGCGCAGAGGTTACGGCGTGGCGGCGAGCGTTGAGGATGGAGGTTGCGGTGGCTTGTGCGGTGGAGACAGCCGAGCCGGATTCTCAAGTGGTTGGGCAAACAGTGGTTGGTTGGAGGAGCGGGAAGTGGCCGGTGGAAGGAAGAAGACAAATGAAAATAAGATTTTTAGTAATTTTTTTATTTGAAACACATGTCAAATAATAAGTGGTTTATTTAGAAAAATGCTTGCCGCGTTAGCTAGTGACACGGTGCTCGCAAGCCACTGAATATATTATCCTCTCTTACTTTTATTTAATTTGTTTTTTTTAATTTTTGTTTTCTCCAATTTTTTTCTCTTTTGTATTTATTTTTTAAATATTAGATATATTTTCTGATGTGGCCCCACGTAGTTAACAAGTATTAAAAAATTACCATGACAGATTATTGTGTGCAATATCATTGAACCTGATCGTGACCTCTTCAGAAGGACCAAACTGATGTAGATAAAAAAACATTTAGAAATTCACTACATAATTCAAATATTTAGGATTTGGTTGCATATTTGGCACAACTTTTAGGACAATTGGTGCAATTTTCCCATTTATATGTGGCGAAAGATTTAAATTTCTTTGGGTAAAAACAAGTCAAATTGTTTGCAATGCAAATATTTATTAAGTGAAATCAATCTAGACACGCCTTGAAAACTCACATTTCTCATCCACCCCAATATTTAATGCTATAATGTGGAAGATTGCATTTCATCAGCTTCCATAGTTTGGATTCTGGTTGTACCACAATGCATGTCACATAGAAACATCTTTTTAATGCAATAATAGACAAATAATGTCATAGCCGGGGAATTTTATATGGACATTTCCAATTATTCCAAGAGTGACTTGAGAATGTAGTAGTTAACATGATTGGATGTCCAGAGAATCTTAATTGCTGAACTTGAACATATATTAAATGGAGTAATAATGTATAGAAGAATATATTGTCGGCATGATAAATAATTTCTATGAAGTTGATATCTCTATTTATATACACCAATTTAGATTGTACTGCGCCCACCATATCGGTGTAACCCAACACGAACAAAGAATTATAGTCCTTCATGTTTCATCTGTAGAGAACTTGTCCGTTCCATTGATCTTCTAGATTAGTGGTGGCTCTGCCCCAGTGAGAAAGGAAGAAAGGCTTAAAGCAACGCTGATCAGTCCAATTTGGAGTGCTTCGAACTTTGAATGCTTATGGACCACCAAACAAACTTGCCTATAAATACCAAGTGCTTCTCTTCATCGGCTTCATCAGCTCAAGCCTTCTTCAATAGCATTCACACCAAATCCTTCTACTACCTTCTCGAGTTCATTTCTCTTTGATTCTTACAAGGCAAAATGGGAGTCATCACCTACTCTCAAGAGTTCACATCTGCTGTTGCTCCAATGAGGATGTTCACGGCTTTGGTCCTTGACTCACACAATGTCATTCCCAAGATTGTCCCCGGGGGCATCAAGAGTGTCGAGTTCAGTGAGGGAGATGGTGGAGTTGGTAGCATTAAGCAAACTAACTTCAGCGAAAGTAAGTGGGATCACCACGTTGCTTTACCATGTCAAGTTGACCTATAGTATATAGAACTTAGAATTAAACCATCTACTTTCATGAATTTGTGGAATAGGTTCCCATATCAATTACACCAAGCACGAGATTGATGCTCTTGATATGGAGAACTTTTACTGCAAGTACACTTTGATCAAAAGTGATATCAAGTTCGAAAAAATCGATTTTATCGTCTATGAGGTGAAATTTGTCGCGTTAGATAACGGTGGATGTATGTCGCGACCCTAAAAAATTTTATCAATTTTTCTCGGGCTAATGGATTATTAAGATTGAACTTAACTCGGACCCTCCCAAGTCCTACCAATTCGCAACTTAGGGTTTAAGTTCTTAACATGCAAATATTTTCATGCTTGGAGTCGCCACTAATCAATTTATGGTAGGCTGATTAGAAACCTAAATAAAACATAGGGAGATATGTTTTATTCCTACGAACCAGAGATTCTAAGTCCGGGGACTTGATTACGCTAGATCTAGTCTAACGCCCTTTCGGTACCTTTTCATTTCAAAAATATTTTGGCAGGCAGTTCGGATCAATTTTAGCTTAGGTACTAACATGTGAGGTGTTCATGCGGGTGCGCAAACCACCAAATTAACACCCAATAATCAAAGCATTAAATAAATTGCTAGTTTAGGAGAAAACTTACCTCGAACCAACGCAAGCATCTGCATTGTTAGCTAGAAAATCACATCAAACACCCTAATATGATTTCTAATTAACAAGCATTCACTCAATTTCTTTTTTTTGGATTTTCACTTTATTTAAATGAAATCTAATCTATATGCAATGACGTGCAATTAATGACATGCGAATTAATGCAATCTAGCATGCAAACTATATGACATGCGACAACGTGACTTAATTCTAATGACGGACGAATGATTTATTTTTGGTATCTTTCGGATGAAATTCGGAATTATGAAAAATGCCTAAAATGACATGCAAACTAATGACTTTCTATTTTTGGTATTTTCTGTTTTAAATTCGAAATTCAAAAATACCTAAGTTAACATGTATTCTATGATGACTTAATCTACCCTAGAATGATTTATTTTTGGGTTTTGTTTAAAATTCGGAATAATTAAATTGCAGAAATTAAAATGCAATCTATCCTAATAAAACATAAAACAATTCACCATTTTTTTTGGATTTTTTTTATGAAAATTCGGAATAATGAAATAACGTGAATAATCCTTTAGGATTGAAACAGTATCTAATTTAAATTAGGAAACATGCCACGTTAAGTCCTACTTTAAATTAGATACTCATCTCATCCTTCGGGATACATTCAAAAACCCTAGACATGCAAAATTCTAAGCTAAATCTAAATGATATATTTTTTGAAAATTTTCTGTTTTATTAAAAAAAGAAAACAACTAAACAAGCAAGGATAGCAATCGATTCAAACTCAACCACGCGATCCGCCACGTTCGCTTCAAACTTGGATTAGGCACAGGAATCAAATTATCGGCCATATCTAAAAGGTTATAGATATTAACGGATAATTGATTATTCAAATTTGGGAAGCAAATAAAAATCATCATCGTATTCAAATAGTTATGAATAGGATAATGATTCTCCGTACCGACGCGTATCGGACTTTAGGGTCAAAGTCGGATAGTCGTCCCGATACGTTGCTAAATTAGGAAAATTTCCTAATTTGAATATTCTCGAATATTGCAAATATCCTGAACATTATCTTAAGATATCTAACAAATATTCATGCAATATTCACAGAATATTCCGATATGCAAATCAAATATTCACCAAATATTCATGCAATATTCCAAACATTCAAACTAGGAAAGTAAATATTCAGAAAATTTACTAGATATATTCAATTACCTAATTTGAAGATATCGCCAAATTTGAACCGATCTGGATCGAGCTCGAACTTGCGGATCGGGACGGGACGCCGGCGACGACAACGACACGGAGGATCACAGCAAAGCTGTCCGGTACGGCGGGGACGACTCCGGTTAGCGATGGTGTAACTCCGGCGGCGGTGCGATGGCTCCGGAACAGGATCGGTCGCGGTGGAACGTTGTCCGAATTTCCCACGGGAAGCTGCTGCGTTTGTGATCAAGGCTTATTGGACCTCTTGGGCGTTCGCTGTTGCTGATTGGCTGCTGGAAGGGAGGAGTTTCGATCGGTTGAAGCCGCGGATGATGCAAGAAGCTTCCTTCACGTACTCTCCACTTGGTCTTTCTGCATGGGGGGTCTTCAAGTCTAGTTGGTCTTCAACGTGGACTTCTCTGTTGACTGGGAAAGAAGACTTCTTCTTGTGTTTCACGTGGGCTTCTCTTGGGCGTTCGCTGGAAGTGATTCAAGACCGCATGGGGGACGTGGCGTTGAAGATTCTCGTTCGGGTGGTGCACGAAGAAGAACGTGGAAGCAGCAACAGGAGAGTTGGCTTTGCCGTGGGGGACGCGCGTCGCGACGATGGTGGCGTTGTGCTCGGAGGACGGCGTGCGGCGACGATTAGGGCGCCGGTCTCTCTCTCTCGCGTGTGTTTTTCTGAAAATTTTTCTGATGTCTAATTGTCTGTCCCCCCCCATAATTTGACCTAAAGTATGTATATATAGACTAATCTAGGTCAAATTAAATGGGCTTAATTTACCTAATGGGCTTAGACTTGGGCTTAGGGCTTAATTCAATTTAAATGGGCTGCATTAACTTGGGCTAAGCCCAAATTAAAACAACCAAGCCCACGTGACGTGAAATTCCCGGCCCTAGCATCCCGAGCGAGCCGAGTCTCGTTCGATAAAATCTAAGTTCGATTGCCATCGCCAATTTGATGCAAATGCAATTAAATTAAAATGAACCTAAACTATATATTATGTAATTTAAATATTTTTGGTTAGGGGTTAAAAATTAATCCCTAATTTTCTATGCAAATTACGACTAAATGAATGTCGGTAAAATTTAGGTGTCAACAATGTATTTGCAAGATGACCGGTGAGTATCATTCCAAAGATAGTGCTGAGCTCAAAGAAGATGATATCAAGCAGGGTAAGGACAAAGCTATGGGGCTATACAAGACCGTTGAGGAGTACCTTTTGGCAAACCTGGATGCTTGTGCTTAAATGGCCCTTTCCAAAATTCTGTTGTGTGATGTGAGCTAAGTGGTGGAAAATTGGATTGCATTTTTCTTTCCTTGTTCTTGCTCCATTGGAGCTTTTGCGAGGAATGTTTTTCATGTACTTTTATTTTTCCAAAGGGTCAGCACGTTGTGTAAGGTCATTTCACAATAAAACTTGAAAGACAATTGAGCGATCCATTAAATTAGATTGCATTTGCTTGGATTTTCCCCTAAAAGATGATCACCCGTTTGTCGTTACCAAGGTTAAATACTGCTCAACTTATACGAAAGTTGCTTCAAATATCCTAAATTTTCCACTTTATGATTTTCAAGAAGTCTCCAGCTCTGACTGAGGAGACAAATAATTGATATATGTAAGGCCGACGTGATTATGGTTGGTTATAGCATCTTGGTTTGGATGCCCATTGGGGGCCAACCATCGTTGTACATATAAGTCCTTGGGTGTGTTAACGACGCTATTGTCCCTCTTCATAGCCCACATCAGGTTATTAATATGGTCCAACTAAATATGTTAATAGGCTCGGAGTTGAATTACTTCTTGGTGATCTCCCTAGCTAGATTAAAGTATTGGGTTTCTACTCGCACTCCTAACAAATGGTATCATAGCGAATGATTGATTGGTGGCACTTGCAAAGTGTATCGGTGTTTGGTGAATATTTCAAGAAAGGAATCTAACCAATGTGGTTTGAGGGTAGCCTTCATGGTGCGGTCTAATGGAAGAGACTTACAGTGAAGGTGGGTGTTGCCATATAATAACGAAGTCTCGATTTTAACGTTAATGATTTGATCTGTTGGAATGAAAGTGGGCGTTGGAGATTCGAATTGAGACATGTTGGTTCATAAGGATATATGAATTAAGGAGAAGTAGACCCTAACACTGAGTTCACATGTGAGGGGAAGATTGTTAAAATCCGTATGTGAATTGTATAAGCAATGTCCCAAATCAAAGAATTTGTATAGCTTGTAATAGTGATATAACTCATTGATTTAAGCTTTTGAGTGAAGGTGGGTCCAATTGAATATATTGACGAATTTAGACTTTGCCTCTCTCTTGGTGATCTCTCACACAAATGTATTGAATTTCTATTAAGCGCTCCCAGCAATACTCTCGATTGCAGCCACACTCAAGAGAAAGTCCATAGAAATGATGATTTAGATATTCAAAAGTCGATGATAATTCAATCCAAACTAGTCACTTCATAAAAAAATCCATAAATTTTGATTTTTTTATTTAATTTAATTGTAAATTGAGGGTGGTTTTGTTTCCTCACGCTACCTACAATTATTCTAATGTATTTTGCTTGAAAGCTTGTTTGTTTGTTTTTTTTTTGGTAAGGATTGAAAGCTTATTTGTTTTTTTTTTTTGGTAAGGTGAAAGCTTATTTGTTTATTTTTCTTTTTTTCTTAATTTTTTTCTTCAATCTTTTTTTTGTAATATTTGATATATTTTCTAATGTGGCGCCACTTTAGTGCCAACTATGCGAAAAAATATTTAAAAAATACCACATCGGATTTTGGCATGTCATATTATCAAATTTGACTGCGGCCTTGCAAAAAAGACCAAATTGCTCCCAATAAAAGACATTTAGAATTTGATTGCAAAAATTCAAGTGTTTAGAACTTGATTGTATATATTGACAAATGTTTACTACTGGTGATGCCATTTTCCCAAATTTATATGTTGTGAAAGTTTTTGCTGTTTTGGATAAATAAAAGTCAAATTATGTGCGCCACAAGATTTAGATTAAGTGAAAGCCAATTTTAGTAGTTTTAGAATTCTAGTTGTACCTTAGTGCATATTAACATGAAAACTTCTATTGCATAACAATATCATAGCCACCTAACTTTTAGGTCGATATATCCAATTATGCGTATAGTGACTCGAGAATACATGATTAAATGTCTCGAGAATCTTAAATGATGAATTGAACAATTATATATTTGAGTAATCAATATATTATATAGAAGAATACATTGTCGGCATGATAAATAATCTATGAGATTTTATCTGCATGTGAAGTTGATATCTCTATTAATATCGCCAATTTAAATAGTACTCCGCCCCGCCAAATCGGTCAACCCGACGTGAACAAAGAATTATAGTCCTTCATGTTTGATCTATAATGCACTTGTCCTTCAGTATTAAGTCGACCAACTTTGGCGAAAGTAAGTCGGATAACAAATGTTTATCTATCATGTCAAGTTCATTTATAGACCACCAAACTCAGAATTAATCTTTTCACTATGTTGAATTCATGTAACAGGTGCTCACATTAAGTGCACGAAGCACAAGATTGATGCTCTAGATGTTGAGAACTTTTACTACAAATACACTTTGATTGAAAGTGATATCAAGTTCGACAAAATCGACTTCATTGTCTATGAGGTGAAGTTCACATCAGTTGATGGTGGATGCGTCCGCAAGATGACTAGCAACTATCATGTTAAGGAAGGTGGAGATCTCAAGGAAAATGACATCAAGCAGGGTAAAGACAAGGCTATGGGATTGTTCAAGGCAGTTGAAGAGTACCTCTTGGCAAATCCCGATGTTTGTGCTTAAATTGTCTTTTCAAAATCATTTAGAGTGATAATTATTGGAAATTGAGGTGATTTGTTTTGTATGCTTCTTTCTGGCTCTAGCTTGGAGCTTTTGTGTGAGGAATGGCTTTTCTAGTGTCTTTCTATGTTCTAAAGGGTTTGTTGGTTAAGTATAAGGTCATGTCAGAATAAAACTTGAAAGAGCAATGAGCAATTCAATGATTGATGCATTGCCTTGGATTTTTCTCTCAAGTAGATCTCCCTTTGTGATTACTATTCATCAAGTCGAATTTGCATGCCAATTTATTCTATTCTCACATCAGTTGCCAAATTTCCTTCTAGCCCTGAAAGAAAAGTATTATGAACTTCCCTATCCAAATTATGAAGCTTAAATATTTCCAATTATGAGACCGTTATTTTGACTAACTATAACTTCATTTCCCATCTAATCAAATTTGAAGTTTATTGCGGCTTGAAAACTTAGAAATTCAACAGAATTGATGCGTATAAGTTGCTTGTGGCTTCCAAAAAGCAAACATGTGAGCAGAAAGGCAGGCAAAAACAATTTTGGAGAGCATAAGAAAAACAGAGGACTTTGTTTTGGTGTTACTTGGTCATGTTGGTGTATGGTTCATATTCCCCATCAATAGGAAGGCACGGGGTTCCCACTCCCCTGTGAACGGGCGAGGGTCGCGGGAGTAGCAATCCCGATCAGTTAGAGGGCTTTTTAGTTTGAGTCCAAAAAAGAAAAGTTTCCTAATTCAATTAGGTTTCCTTTTTTGAATAGGTTTTCAAGAAAGATGTTTCTTATTTTGAATAGATTTCCTACTTGAATGGTTTTATTGCCTGTATATAGACTCTTTTTCTTGTAATTAAGAGATGTAATAGAGAGATACTGGGTGTTAATTATAGTGGAATCCTTTGATAGACGTAACCCTAGTTTAAGGGTTAACCGGGATAAAAATCTCGTGTCTCGATTCTCTTTCTCATTTTTTACTCTTTATTTCTTTGTGATTATGCGCTGAATCTTAACATCTGGTATTGGAAAAAGGTTTGAGGTTAGGGATTCTTGGTGAAGAGAGATTCGAAAAATCGAATCTTGGGAAGATGTTGTCGGCCGGTCAATCATAGGTTGAAGTAGAGAAGTTTGGAGGAAAGTGTTTTGAGTTATGGAAATTAAAGATGGAGGCTTTGCTCATGGACAGAAATCTATGGCACGTGATTGAAGAAGATAAACCCAAGGAAAAATCCAAGGAGAAGGTAAAGGAGGCTGAGTCCATGTCTGATGAATTGAAGGCATGGAATAGCAGCGCTCAGAGGACGTGAAGCCTAATTTGGCTATGCCTTGCAGGTAGAGTCCTGGTGAATGTGACCTTTGAGAAGATGGCAAAGGATCTTTGGATGAAGTTGGAAAATCTTTAACATAGCAGGTTTGTGACATCCCTGATTTCGGGCCTAGGAAGTCGAGGGCTGGTAATAAGAGGATTAGCAGGTAAGTCAGGTTGAGGGTCGGTATTGGAATAGACAGCATGATCGGAACGAGTGTACTGAGGGTTGGTCATGGTTCGATCGAAAGATTGTCCATGAGTTGGCCTAGGGATTGACACTGAAATGACCCTGACTACGCACATGATTAGGGTAATATGACCATAGGATGACCCTTCGACCATAAGGGCCGTTAGTGGAGCGGTCCGGGACAACCGTGAATCAGTCCGGTGTCGGCATGTATCGGTTGCAGGTGATACCGCACGGCCATGCATTAGTCCCGGGTGACCACAAGTTAATTCCGGGGTACCGGATTTCCATGAGGCTACATGACAATCGAGGGTCGACCATGGATCGTTGATACTCGAACGTGGCCCGTTCATGAATCGGCCACGGATCGTTGTGCTAAGTTGGGAAGGCCATGGACGAGACGTGTACCAGGCCATATGCCTAATGGCTTAGTCGCGATCCGGGCAAAATTGCCAGTCGTGGCGGCCAAGGCCATGTGCCCGGTCATGACCGGCCATTGTGCTCGTTAGCCAGGCCACGGATCAGCTACATGCCCGGTCGTGTGCTGGCCATTGTGCCCGACCCTCGTGCCACAAGTTGTACCCGTAAGATCCGATTTCAATCTTGTCCTGTGTCCAAGAAAGATGACCATGAGTCGTGTGTCGTGCCATTCTCGGGCCGACGTGCGTGATTGGCCAAGAACCGACCTCTCGCCCGTACGACCCGGCACGGTGCCCATGCGGCCGACCAAGCACCGGGCACGTCGCCCATGCGGCCCAACGAGCCGCTTGGCACATTACCCGTTCAGCTCGGCACGTTGCCCATTCGGCCGGGCCACGCGCTCGGCCATGTGCCCGTGCAGCCCGGCCACTGATCCGGTCTGACCGGCAAATTTGCCTAGTAGCCCGGCCGTGCGCCTAGTTTACCCGAGAAGACCAATTTAGGTTATTTTGGCTTGGTTTGTTGAAGGGTCAATGTTTGGGCATTTGTTAGGACCTTTTTACATTAAATTCCATCTCGAGAGGGTATTGTTGGAATTATTTTGTGAGAAAACCCTCGGAAAAAAGTTTGAGGATTATTTTGATGCGGGGCTAATTTTGGGCGTTAAACGCGTAGATTCGCAAGAATCGTTTGATCCGAACACTTAGGGATAAAAATCAGCCAAATTGAGAAAGCCCTAGAAAGTTTGACCGAGTCAAACCTTATCCGCATCATTATAACACTTATTAATGATAGCCAAGAAAGTCTTCCTCTTTATCTTTAGTATTTATGAAGCTATTTAATAAATCTTGGCTATCAAGTGATGACCAATAATGGAGAAGGAAGTCACGGCCAGCTTGGGGAAGGGAGAGGGACCACGGCCAATGAGTGAGGAGAGAGAGAAAGGAAGAAAATTTGGCCATTTTCATCATTACCCCATTTACTCCCTTGGACTTATTTTTCAACAATCATCATGAAACCATTAATGATGGAATGATGTGTGCGCTTACCTCATTCGTCAAGTGACACGCGCGCTTACCTCATTCTTCAAGTGACACGCGCGCTTACTTTATTCTTCATGTGACACGCGCGCTTGCATCATCAAAACCCTAGCCTTTACCCCTCTATAAATAGAAGCCATTAGGGAGAAATTGGCACACTTTTCTCACACACAAGCTGACAAAGAATTAGAGAGAAAGAGAGGGTGCCGAGAATTAGAGAGAGAGAGAGGGTGCCGAGATAGAGAGAGAGAGAGAATACCGAAATAGAAAAAAAGAAAGAGAGAAAACCCGAGAGAGAGAAAAGAAAAGCCGGGACCGTGAGTTGTTCGAGATCCGAGGACGTTGCTTTCCATCCATTCTCTACCCTTTAGTTCTTGTGTTATTAGAGCAAGTGAGATTTTATTACCGGGAAATGACGTTGAAATACGTTATACCACAAGATTTCCCCGTTCTCGGTCCTTGGTGTTCCGATGTTTTGTTCCTTATAAAGAGGTTGCCTTGTTTCGTGTTTTTGCATGTTATCTAATACGAATTAGAAACCGAGGTGCGACACATGAGGTAAACCGTGACTTAGCTATGCTTGGAATTCTTGTTTTATGCTTTCCATGCTCGTTGTTGTTTGATCGGCCACGGAGGCCGGTACGGTAAGAATATTTCGTGTAATGACGATTGACATGTCATCGCCTGTTAATAAACTTTTACTTACTGAGTCTCCTAACTCACTCCCGTTGTTTTTCCTCTTTTCAGGTCCGTGATATGGCGTCCCCTCTAACCCGCTTCGGATACCCCGTCGAAATGCGAGCCGAACTCCTTACCGTGATCAACGCCGGGGAGAGTTGCGCTTACCATCGCATCACAACTTATGTGATGGTCGACAAAGGCGGCGACGAGTTGGTTGCTCACCTGTATGTGGCATGGTACCGTGCCGCGAATGGTGAATGGGTTGGGCCCCTCCGCGGGTTCAACGGACCATTTACGGGATTGGACGGGTTGTTTCCGGGGCAAGTAGGGGGTTGAGCGCAACGACCAGCTGGACAAGGAGCGGGAGGGGCGGGAGGAGCGAGAGTACGAGAAAACATAGCGGAGCTAAGGACCCAAGCCAAAATTTTGCTGTGTATATGGCTTGTTTGTTTTTCGGAAGTGCCTTTGAAATAGGCATGTGAAAAATACCGTGTTAACTTAAGCTCTCGTTAGGGCATGTAAAATAAGCATGAATCCCTCTTGTTAATACAACGTGCACCGTTTGTCTTGAATGCTTGGTTTGTCTCGTTGATTTGCTTCCGAATGCTTTTCATATTTAAAAATCAACGGGACGTTCTAACAATATTTATGCTTCACGAGCCCGTTCTTTTCATGGTTGATCGACTAGTATCGCTCGTGATTGGTTCGGGGCGTGACAAGGTTGCTCGTGAACAAACTCTTTCTACGAAAGCGACTGTACAACCTACGGATGAGAGAAGGTGATTCTTTTTTTGCACACTTAAACGAGTTTGATACTATTTGTGGGCAACTTGTATCGATCGATGTCAATTCGGATGAGGAAGATAAAGCGTGTATTTTGTTGTGTTCATTGCCGAATTCATGGGAACATATAATTATATCGATTGGCACCGGTATTAGTGCATTATCTTTTAAGGGCATTGTAGCTGCTTTATTATATGAGGAGATTAGCAGAGATGGTTTTGATAGTGCAATACAAGAGGCTCTTTTCGTAAGGGGAAGGAATAGTGAACAATCCAATCTAGATTTGGTGGCAGGAATAAATCCAGAAGAAGATCTAAAAGGAGAGATCAATCGAAAATAACGTGTTGGAAGTGCAAAAAGCCTAGACACTTGAAAAAAGATTGCAGAAGCAAAAGTATAGGTCCAGATAAACGAGATGAGGCATCATCCTCTAGTAGAAAGAAAAATGATGACAACAGCAAGGGAGACATGTTTCTCGTATGCAATTCATCATAGGGTAACTGCAATGCAAGGATAATTAATATTGAAGGGTCTTTTCACTTGACGCCTCATAGAGATTGGTTCTGCTGTTACAAGCCATATTAGGAATGTACAATGCAAATAGGGGATGACATGGCGCTTGATATTGTTGGTCGCAGAAAGGTGATACTGAAGATGAAAGATGGGACAATTAAAAATCTTTCGAATATGATGCATATTCCTGGTCTTACTAGGAATGTTATTTCTATGGGAACTATGGTAGATGCTGGCATTACCTTCACTAGCAATAAATATTCATGCAAGCTAACCTGTAGATCTATGGTAATCGCCAGAGGCAAACGATATGAAAAATTGTGGAAGTTATTGGAAAGCACGGTAATCAGCGCCAAGAGATATATCTCAATGCAGGTGGAAGAAGGACTTTCGATGCTATGGCATCGAAGATTGGGTCACATCTGTGAGAAAAGGGCTGATGACCCTTACCTCAAAGAAGATGGTGGATGGTGTGACATCCACGATTTTGGCTAAACGGAATGATTATAGAACTGGCGTGCAGATTATGAGAGAAATCGGCTATGGATCAATCCAACGATAAGTCATGGATTGATCAACCTGATCAAAAGGGTAACTAAGGGATCAACCATGGTCTGATTGAAAGATCAGCCTTGGAATGATCAAGGGATTGGCAATTAATCAATCAAATGACCATACAAGTGACCCAAGCTATTCGGCCATGGATAGGCTTCTCGACCATAAGGGTTGGTCGTACGACGGTCTTGTACCACCACAGATCGATGAACGATCATGGATCGATTCCGTGAGGTCTTATTCTGATTGCAGTTGGTTTTGCACGGTTATGTACCGACTGTGGACGACTACGGATCGATCCATGTGACCGTGTATTGGTCACAGAACGATCGATAATATACAAGTACATGACAACCGAGGGTCGTTCATGGATCAAGTATGTTTGGCCATGACCGATCATGGACCGACCATGGGACACTTGGACGGGTCACGGATCAGTTGTGGATTGGTCTTGGATTGGTTCGACGAACTCGCCGAATGCGTCATGTACCTAAGCCGTGTGCCGGGCCACATGTCTGGCCAAGAGCTGGCTATGTGCCTAACTTGGACACTTCCGTAAGGCCAAAGGCTAGCCCAAGCACCAACCATGTGCTCGTCTAACTTATGGACGTTGCGGATGAGCCGCGCTAGGTCGCACACGGGCCATGCGCTCAGTTTGCACGGGTCATATGCTCGGTTTGTTCGGTTAATGGCCTAGTCCTGCGCCCATCCAGGCCAAGAATCGAGAGGATAGGCCTTGTGCCAGGCCATAGATCGGCCGTGTGTTCAGTCTGCTAGGCCACGTGCCTGGTCAGTGTCAGCCATTGTGCCCACACCATGGGTCACTGACCTAGTCATTTAAAATAAGTTTAGCCAAGACCCGCCACTTCTGATGGTGACTCGGCTATGAAACATGGTTTAGTAGGCATGATCAATTGTGGAGGGACACGAGGAACTCATACCTAGAGGTGTGCATGGTCCGGATGGGCAGTTCCCGCTCCAGAACCGTGGACCGCCAGCTACAAGACCAGTTCCAAAAATTGGAACCGAGACCCACCTGTCGGTTCCATGGATGCACCCGAGAACCGGACCATCAGTCTGGTCCGATTCCTAGGTGGGTCTATGGAACTGATCCCAACAAGTTTTCCTGGATAAATAAAAAAAAAATCAGTGGACCAACATCGGATCAACAGAACAAAAAGAAAATAACATAACTTTCCATACAATTCATACATTATGATCGGTTATATTGACTACATCATCCATAAATCAAGTGGGTACCCATCAATTATTAGGAAAAATGATCAAGATTATCCCAATTACAAAAGACCTTTAGACATGATAATAAATTTTCTTCTTTTTTAAATTTTTTTTGGTCAGATTTTATTAGTTAAAAATTAAAAAAATAAAATATATTATTATTATATTACTGGTTCGGTCTGTGTGGGCGGGTGAACGGTTCCACACTGGGAATCGAGAATTAGACCGATACCCACCGGTTCCAAACAATTGGAACCGGGAACCGGACCTGTTCCGGTCCAGTTTCGGGCGGGTCTCGGTTCTTTTGCACACCCTTACTCATACCCGATCAAGTAGCACTTCCTTTGGCCTGGTCCTCATGTTTGCTTTATTCCTTGGAAAAAATAGACAAAATAGAAGATTCTAGATAGGAAAGCTTGTCTTGGTGAGTAAGTATTAGATAAGATCAAATCCAAAGCTCATGATTACACAAAATCTAGATATTAAATGAAGGATGGTGAGTCATTTAGCTTAGGTGTTTTATACATCATTGCACTTCATTAATACTAGGATGATTCATGCTTTAGGTGGTCTAATATGAAGAGGGAAAATGTCCACCTATGGCCTAGGCTTGCCACACAATCTCACTAGGTTTGTCACCTCTTCTTCTTAGACTAGCCAACTTAATCCAATAGGCTTGCCACTTGAAGAATTCTTATTGGTCCAAATGGAAGGATAATGATGAGAGGTTTGCCTACAAATAGAGAAACCAACCCTTAATTTCTAACTTTCACACTCATTTCTGTCTTCCTCTCTCTCCCTCACGCCAATCACTCTCTAGACCGCTTTATCTCCTCTCAGTCGTGGCCTTGCCCGCGCCCATGCTAGTATCGCGCCATGTCACTTGGTTCGCCATTAGGCCACCGTCGGCCATTAACCTTGGAGGGTGGTAAGTAGACCTGCTAAACTTTGGTTAGGGTAATGTGTTACGCTGGTTGAACGAGTCATGTTCCTGTTGTGCTTGTCTGGTATAGTAAGTAGACTCACTAAATATTGGCTAAGGTGTCATGTTACGTTGTTTGGTGAGTCATGTGCTTGTGGTGCTTGTATGAATTCCGCGGTTTGTGAACACTTAATATAGCTTGCCATGCTTGCATTATTTATAAGATTTACTCATGCGTTTGGCATCATGTTTGAGAGCATGCCCGGGCCATGAACAAGTCTCGCTTGGTTCGGATAGGCATCGAGGCGTGTTAGAACGAGCCTTGTTTAGAGGGTCGGTATTGAGGCGTATCGGTCCAAGTATTGCTTGGTGTAGGTTAGTGTCATGACCGGTCGATTCGGGCCACAAACTTGGTTTCGTGCCCGGCATGACTTAAGACTTTAGAGGCAACATGGCATGATACACACTTCGCGTGAAGTACTCAAGTTGGTATGATGTTTGTTGGCATGGTCGCACAAGAGAAAAGTATAGCCGTCGCCCTTGATTAGGGGACGTTGCTCAATTAAGTTTGGATGAATAGCCGTTGCCTGATTAAGTTCGGATGAATAGCCGTCACCCTTAATTATGAGACGTTGCCCGATTAAGTTTAGATGAATAACTGTCACCCTTGGATTAGAGGATGTTGCCTGGAGAATTTTCGGAAGAACTGTACCAACAGTTGATATGATGAATCCCTCGTATGTATGCTTTTGATTGAGATGTTCTTGCTTGAATAGAAAGGCAAGTTAAGATCATCTTATGTACAAGAACGAGTGTGTTTGAGGCATCTTTGCTATTGATCCGCTATCAATTGATGTGGCTATGACATGTACTTTGTTCGATGCAAGACATCCTCCTATCCAGAGTTTAGTGAGTTTACTTACTGAGTCCTTGATTCATTCTGTTGTTTTTTAAATTTGTAGGCATTGAAGTCTCATATTAGTTTTGGGAGCTATAGTCACGCTAAAGGAGATAGGAATTTCCCCCAGCCTACGTGGATACATGTAGTGTGTTGAAAAGGGAAAAAGGCCCATAGAAAAGGGGCTTGTAAAATACAATCCTGTAAATATAAGGTTTGCTCATGACACGCTTTTCCCTGACCCCATTGTTTGATTGATGTTGTTGTGATTTTCCTGAGTATATGCTTCCACTTATTCGTAATGATAAGATAATAATGAACGGGATATCGCATCAATAACCCCGAAGTGAGGACATGACAGATGGAATTCCAAGCTATTATATGGGTTTTGGATTTTGTGAACATTGTCTACATGGGAAACATAATCGGGTATCTTTTGAATCCATGAGAGGAAGAGCGAAAGGGATTTTGATTTGATCCATAGGGACGTCTTCAGTCCTACACTTGTAGCATCGTTTGGAAAATCAAGGTATTATGTTTCTCTTACTGATGATTTTTCCATATGTGTGTGGATATATTTGATGCAAAGGAAAGATGATGTGATTGAAAAGTTTCGCGAGTTCAAAGCATTGTGGAAAATCAGTTTGATAGGAAAATATAAGTTTTGTGAACAAACAATGGAGGAGAATTCTATTTGGCGAAATTTAATCAATTTCGTGCTACTAGTAGAATTGTCATGCATAAGACAACGCCCTATACACCTCAGTAGAATGGGGTGGCAGAAAGGCTTAATCGGTCTCTCATGGAAAAGGCAAGGAATATGCTAAGTGGTGCTGGCTTAGCAGCTGAATTTTGGGCAAAAACAGTGGCTACTGCATGTTATTCGAAAAATAGGTCGCCCACATCAGCTTTGAAGGATCATACACCATTTGAGGCATTGTTCGAAAAGAAGCCAAACATATCTCATGTTAAAGTGTTTGGTTAGGAAGCATTTGTACATGTGCCAAAGGAGAAGAGGAACAAGCTTGAGAGCAAGTTAGAGAAGTGTATCTTCATTGGGTATAAGGATGTTGTCAAATGATATAAGCTGTGGAATCCTACTACTAAACGTATCATCTACAGTAGGGATGCGGTGACAGAATCTACGACAAATCATATTGTTTGCCAAGCTCTAGAAAAAACCATAGATGGTTGAGTTAGATGTTGGTTGGAAGGAAGAGACGGAGGCTACATTAGCTAGAACAGAAAATTCAAATTCTGAAGCTGATGAGCTTGACGAGGCGGATGGCGTAGTAGATTCTGAAACTGAGTCTGAAGTTGAAGCACCACCGAAACTAGTCCTAAGAAGGTCTACACGGCTGAGAAAATCACCTGAGAGGTATACCCTATTCGCCAGCGATGAGAATTGTGCTCCGTCTATTATAGATGATGATCCAAGTATAGTCAAGGAAGCAAGAAGTGCGAAGGATACCAAACAGTAGGAGAAAGCCATGCAAGATGAGATGGACTCACTAGATAAAAAGGACATGCGGAGTCTAGTAAAACTACCTATTGATCGAAAGGCAATTGGTTGCAAGTGGGTGTTCAAGAAGAAAATATCTGCAAATGGAGAGATAGAACAATATAAAGATTGTTTGGTTGTGAAAAGATACTCGCAGATAGAGGAAGTCAAATATGATGAGATTTTTTCTCCTGTTGCTAAATTAAATTCCAAAAGACTTGTCTTATCTATATCAGTTGCATACAATTTGGAGGCAGAGCAACTAGATGTGAAGACTGCATTCCTCCATGATGACTTGGAGGAGAATATTTACATGAAACAACCAGAAGGGTTTGTGGTCAAAGGAATAGAAGATCTTGTTTGCAAACTAAATAAGTCTTTGTATGGCTTGAATCAATCTCCAAGAATGTGGTACCAGAAGTTTGACTCATATGTCTTAAAGCTTGGCTTTGTCCGTTATGATGCTGATAATTGGGTCTATGCGAAAATGTTAGATGAAGATTTTGTTATCTTAACCTTATATGTTGATGATATGTTGCTAGTTGGAAATAGTTTGAAAATGATTAGCACCATGAAAGGATTGTTGTCAAAACTATTTGAGATGAAAGATCTAGGCCCAGCAAACTTCATCTTGGGCCTGCGAATTAAAAGAGAACTTGAGAATGGGAATTTGTGGCTAAGTCAGAAGAAATATGTTGCGTTGAAAAAGTTCAACATGACTGACTGTAAAATCGTGAAAACCCCCATGTCGACAAGTTCCAAGTTGTCAACACTCCAGTGTCCAAAGACTGAAGAGGAAGCTAAAGAGATGACAATGATTCCATATGCAAGCGCAATTGAGAGCTTAATGGGCAGAAGGACACCATTGGTGCCATAACTTGCGTACGGCGATCACTTTGGTGCCATAACTTTTTTTCGGATCACTTTGGTGCTAACTTCGGAAAAAATAGATCGCTTTAGTGACTCCGGCCAAAATTCCGGCCAAAAAGCTGACGTGGCATTAATATTTTTTTTTAAAAAAATCTAACTTGTATACGTGGAAATTATGTGGCTTTTTTTTGAATTTTTGAATTTTTTGAATTTTTTTTCTTCTCCGGCGAGGGCAACCCTCGCCGGCGTCCGGCGAGACTGCCCTCGCCGGCGTCGGGCGAGGGCGACCCTCGCCGGCCCAGGCGAGGGCCGCCCTCGCCGGCGTCGGGCGAGGGCGGCCCTCGCCTGGGCGGGGCGAGGGCGGCCCTCGCCTGGGCGGGCGAGGGCGACCCGGGCCAGACCCTCGCCGGCGTCGGGCGAGGGCCGTCCTCGCCGGCGTCGGGCGAGGGCGACCCTCGCCCGCCCAGGCGAGGGCAGTCTCGCCGGACGCCGGCGAGGGCAGCCCTCGCCCGACGCCGGCGAGGGCCCTCGCCGGAGAAGAAGAAAAAAAAATAAAAAAATTTAAATTTTATGTGTTATTTTCCTTTTTTTTTATTATTTTAATATAATATAATTTTTATTTTTTTAAAAAAATACACGTCAGCATTAAATTTTATTTTTAATGCTGACTGGACCTCTCCGGCGAGCCATGGACCTCTCCGGCGAGCCATGTCAGCGCCACGTAGAATTTCCGGCGAGCCACGTCAACGTTGGCACCAAAGTGATCGTTTTTCAAAAAAGTTAGCACCAAAGTGATCCGAAAAAAAGTTATGGCACCAAAGTGATCGCCGTACACAAGTTATGGCACCAATGGTGTCCTTCTGCCGAGCTTAATGTATGCCATGGTATGTACTCATCCAGATATTATTGTTCAAGCAGTGGGAGTATTGAGCAGATATATGTCCAATCTAGGGAAAGAGCATTGGATGGCAGTAAAGCGGGTGCTTCATTACCTTCTTAGTACATATGATCTTGAGCTATGTTATGAAGGCATGAAAAGCTCAAAGGGATAGTAAGCGTTAGAACTAAAGTGTTTTGTGGATTCTGATTGGGGAGGTGACATTGATAGAATAAGGTCAACTAGCGGATATGTTATTTTCTTATTTGGTGGAGCTGTGAGTTGGATGAGTGATATATTAGGAGGCCAAGCCATCATCACATAGTCAGCTCGGCTAGTGCTATCAAAGCAAGTACAACCTTCGGTAGAAAAATTGTGATTCCAGATGAATCGAGACTGGTCTAAAAAACGCAAGGATGGGAATAATTGCAAAGGGTAAGAGGGCACAAACAAAATATGGCTCTCCTAACTATTTTCACATAGGTGTTGACACCTAAATTTTACCGACATTCATTTAGTCGTAATTTGCATAGAAAATTAGGGATTAATTTTTAACCCCTAAACAAAAATATTTAAATTGCATAGCATATAGTTTTAGTTTAATTGCATTTGCATCAAGTTGGCGATGGCAATCGAACTTAGATTTTATCGAACGAGACTCGGCTCGCTCGGGATGCTAGGGCCGGGAATTTCACGTCACGTGGGCTTGGTTGTTTTAATTTGGGCTTAGCCCAAGTTAATGCAGCCCATTTAAATTGAATTAAGCCTTAAGCCCAAGTCTAAGCCCATTAGGTAAATTAAGCCCATTTAATTTGACCTGGATTAGTCTATATATACATACTTTAGGTCAAATTATGGGGGGGACACAATTGCAAATCAAAAAATTTTTCAGAAAAATCAAAGAGAGAGAGATTGTTTCTTGGTTCTTTTCGGCAGAAGCTCAATTCACGTGGGTGAAGGGGGAGCAAATACTCTTCACGATCTGCATTACAGGGACGCCCACAAAGAGTCAGAGAGGAGAAAGAAAGCAAGAGAAGACAAGTCAACAAAAGGGGGATGGTCTTTTAGGCGTGAAGAAGAACACAAGGCCACGAGAAAAACACACACCCACGGAGAGCTTGCGGAGAAGACGCCAAGGGAAAGAACGTGCGAGAAGGTTGTTTTGCTGACCATTGACTTCGCTGCTGCCTCCCCGACGTCAGCCCTTCGAAAGACGACCATCAACGCTGCTGCTGCTTCACGTTTGTCTTCTCCAGTCAACCAAGCAGTTCGTCAACGCCACTGCTCCTTCCTGGCGTCTACAAAGCAGCAGCATATTCCTCCCAGAATCGCTCACTCCACAGAGCTTATTTGTGGAAACTCAAAACACGAAAGTTGTAGATCTATGAGTCCTTGATCTGTGGCTTTTGGAATCGGGTCAATCCGACGTGTATTGAGAAAGTTACGCTTATTTTTCCGGAATCGTGCAGTCCTGAAATTTTCTACCCGGAACAACACGCACGCCGGACGCTGCCTTGCCGAACCCTACCGGAGCCGTCCTCCTCGCCGAGCTGTGTTGCTGATCCCGACGCCGGAGTAGCCCCGCCGGTGCCGCCGGTGTTTTCGCCGTCGTCTGTCAGCCGCAACCCGAGTTCGATCCCGATCCGCAAGCTCGTCCCGAGACGCTCAAATTTGGAAGTTATCCAAATTAGGTAATGATATTATTCAATGCACTTTCAGATATTTAATTTCCTGATTTGAACCGTTTGAAATATTGCATGGATATCATGTTGGAATATTAGATATCTTTAGGATAATGTTTGATATCCGCAATATTTTGAGAATATTCAAATTAGGAAATTTTCCTAATTTAGCAACGTATCGGGACGACTATCCGACTTTAACCCTAAAGTCCGATACGCGGAGATACGGAAAATCACTATCCTATTCATAACTACTTGAATACGATAATGATTTTAATTTGCTTTCCCATTTTGAATGATCAATTATCCGTTAATATCTATAACCCTATAGATATGACCGATAGTTCGATTTCTGTGCCTAATCCGAGTTTGAAACAAATATGGCGGATTGCGTGGATGGTTTGAATCGGTTGTTATCTTTGCTTGTTTAATCGTTTTCCTTTTCAAATAAAAAGAAAACCCAAAAAAATTCGGTTTTGTTAGGATTTTTGCGTGTTTAGATTTTGAATATATCCCAAAGGATGAGATAAGTATTTAATTTAAATTAGGACCTAAGGTGGCATGTTCCCTAGTTTAAATTAAATATGGTTTTAATCTTAACGGATTATTCACGTTATTTTTTAATTCCGAATTTTCAAGAAAACCCCAAAAAGAGAATGAATTGCTTTAGGGTAGATTAGGTTAGATTGCATCTTAATTTCAGCAATTTAATAATTTCGAATTTTAACAAAAAATCCCAAAAAAATAAATCATGTTAGGATAGCTTAGGGCATCATAATTGCATGTTATTTTAGGCATTTTTACTATTCCGAATTTTAAAAGAAAATATCAAAAAAAGGAAAGTCATTAGTTTGCATGTTATTTTAGGCATTTTTCATAATTCCGAATTTCGTCGAGAAATACCAAAAATAGTCATCCTTTCGTCATTAGAATTAGGTCACGTTGTCGCGTGTCATATAGTATGCATGTTAGGTTGCATTATTTTGCATGTCATATTTTTGCACGTCATTGCATTTAGGCTAAATTTCATTTAAATAAGTGGAAAATCAAAGAAAGAGGAATTGAGTGAATGCTTGTTAACTAGAAATCATATTAGGGTTGATTGATGTGATTTTCTAGCTAACAATGCAGAGGCTTGCGCTGGATTCGAGGTAAGTTGTTCTCCTAAGCTTGCAATTTATTTAATGCTTTGATTATTGGGTGTTAAATTGGTGGTTTGCGCACCCGCATGAACACCTCACATGTTAGTGACATAAGTTAAAATGGATCCAAACTGCCTGCCAAAACATTTTTGAAATGAAAAGGTACCGAAAGGGCGTTAGACTAGATCTAGCGTAATCAAGTCCCCGGACTTAGAATCTCTGGTTCGTAGGAATAAAACATATCTCCCTATGTTTTATTTAGGTTTCTAATCAGCCTACCGTAAAATGATTAGTGGCGACTCCAAGCATGAAAACATTTGCATGTTAAGAACTTAAACCCTAAGTTGCGAATTGGTAGGGCTTGGGAGGGCCCGAGTTAAGTTCAGTCTTAATAATCCATTAGCCCGAGAAAGAATTGATAAAATTTTTTAGGGTCGCGACAATAGGTTCACCTTCTTTTGATTTCTCGCATATTATTATTTCTTTAGAATTTTATTTCTATGTCACATAGGAAAATAGGATGTCTTTGGAGTAATTAAGAGCAGTTATAGCATATACCAATGTCAAGAAAATTTTATAGCAAGTTTCTTGATTTGAAGGTTCTTACTATCACTCTCCCACTAACTATCAGATCGGGAATGGATAAGGCCGTATATGGAAAATTATCCCTCAACAAAGTTCGGGACAATGCTCCAACAGTTCGACAGCGGTGCATTGAATCAGCATGTTTGCCGATATTCAAAGCATAAGTTGAACCTAATAGTTGATCAGCTTGAGCGCCGGCAGTCAGGATTCTGAGATGACTATCATTCTTACAAATCCGTGTGAGAAGCTTGTCCCTAAGCTTCACGTTTATAAGTGAATTCAAATAGAAAAATAATAACATAAAACTTAATTATCATTTCTCAAAATAATGCATTTATTTCAATGTGCCAAACAGATGGGCTTAGCTCTCCCAAAGCAAATCCAATACAAAATGCCCCGAAAGAAAAGATCACTGAAAAATCCTCACACAATGTTTTCTAGAAAACAAAAGGTCTAATTAGAATGCGCATCAAGCATAAGCATCGGGATTGGCAGAAAGGTACTCCTCGACGACCTTGTACAACCCCATAGCCTTTTCTTTACCTTGTTTAATGTCCTCTTCCTTAAGATAACAAGTGTTGTCAGACCGTCGAGGCTGTCCAAGGCTATGTTCCTTGACTTCCACAATATCCTACCCAAGATTGTTCCCGAGGGCATCAAGAGCGTTGAGTTCATCGAGGGAGACGGCAGAGTTGGTAGCATCAAGCAAACCAACTTCGGTGAAAGTAAAATCATACTCGTACTTCCACCATGTCAAGTCTATATAGAGATCTCGGAATTAACATTTAACCTCTTTGCTTTAATGAATTTACATTACAGGCTCCCATATTAAGTACACAAAGCACAAGATCGATGCTCTCCACTCAAGTAGCTTTTACTGCAAATATACCGTGATCGAAAGCAATATAAAGTTTGACAAGATCGACTCCGTTGTGGAAGAAGTGAAATTCATCCCAGTTGGCAGCGGATGTGTCTGCAAGATGACCACCGAGTACCACGTTCATGAAAGTTGTGAGCTCAAGGAAGAGGACATCAAGAAGGGTAAAGACAGCCCTGGAACTGTTCAAGGCTGTTGAGCAATACCTCGTGGCCAACCCCGATGTTTGCGCCTAAATGCTTTTCTCAAGATCCTTTCCGAGCGATGATAGAGTAAAGTGAGTGGAAAGTTTGTATTGTATCTTCTGTTTTCCCTTTGGCTCTGCCTCGAAACTTCTGGATGAGGAAAGGTTTTTTATCGTGTGTTTTGGCATGTTATAATGGGTTTGAAGGTTCTGGGTAAGGTCATGCCAAAAAAATAAAACTTGAAGGAGCAATGAGCAATCCGATAAATTATGGATTTTGCCCAAGAAAAGATCTCCCTTTGTGGTCGTGAAGGTGAATTTTCACTTGACTTATAGATGAGTTGCATAAAGAAGAGATAGAGGGCAAAATGAAGCACAAGGGAAAATTGAGCATTTCATTATACTTTTATAAAATAAGTGCATTGTAAGTCTTAAAACAAGTCATACAAGTACAATTGAGTACTAAAATTTATCAGAAAAGTGCAATCGAGTAAGTTTTAGGACTTGATTGTACTTTTTTTTTATAAATTTTAGGACTTGATTACACTTCTGTGACAAGTTTTAAGGCTTCCGGTGCACTTATCCTAACTTTTCCTAAGCTAGATAGATTATTGTCAGATGAAAAGCAAACATTGCTTCCCAAATAAAAATGGAGAAAATTTGACTAGCAATGAAGAAAAATCGAGGGTAGAAACAAATTAAAAAAAGAGAAAAAGAACCGTCATAATAGAGACATTTGTCTATATGAGTTAATCCAAGTTTATAGTACAATCATTTCGATTCGATGACTTAGCCATAGTGGCATTTGAATTGCCTTTCGTAAAGAGAAGCAAAATAAATTAGATCCACTTTGATTAAGAAAAAGAAACAAGCACTCCTACTTGATTAAAAGCCCAATTTGCAAGTGCATGAGTAACTCCATTGGTTGGGTTTACGAGTCCAAGCCTAACTCCAACTGAAATTGCGTTGAAAAAGGAAGTTTGAATACTCTGAGGGCGAAGACCATTTTGTTGGAATAACATCAATTAAGACATTGCAACGGGTTTCAAAAATTGCTTTTCGGATGCCGAGGGACGGAGCATAATTGCAGGCGAGAAGAAGAGCCGCTGCTTACACTTCCATAGGCGAGTTCCAATGTTCTCTTCTTGTCTATGCTAGGACTACTGAGCCGCTAGCCGATCACGCAATAACATCTATGGCTCATTCATTATCTTTCTACATTAAATTTCCGCCTTTGATCTAACTGTGGAGGCCAGGGGTCTGTCCTTTTACCAAGAGAATCAGCTCCTAAACTTATTTCTACGACTATCCTTGATAGCACAACAAACGAACATAGAGTTACACCCTTAGCAAGGGTGGTCATGGTTGCCTGGTATCAAGCCTAAAATTTATGTCTAATATAAAAAATTCAAATTTTCTTTTAGAAAGATTGTATCTAGGAAATGTGGAGCTGAAAAAGGGATTTGTTGACATCTAAATTTTGGCGATCCAGTTAGTCGTTTATTGCATAAAAAATTAGGGATCGATCCCGGTCCCTAGACAAAAAAATTAGTTAAATTGCATATAGATTAGGAGAATTTGAATAATATTTAGGTCCATATAATTGAATTTGCATGGGACTAGCGGTGGATGGCCTCAAGTTGATGGCTCTAAACTTAATGAATTATCTGGACTAAGCCCACAAATGACGCAAAATTTGGCCAAGCCCATGTACATCATAAGAGGCCAAAAATTGAAATGCCAAGTGGAAAAAATTGAGTAATTGGGTAATTTCGTTTGATAATATCACAATTAGATTTGATAAGAAAAAAGTTTTCTTTTGGGGCAAATAGGGTATATCTCATAAGATCTTTGAAGATTGGAGTTAAAATCCTAATTGCACTCTTTATAAAGGCACATAGGTTCACAATCAAAAGGGGGAGACACGACTTACATATATGGCAATTCAAAGAAACACAGAAGAGAGGTGGGCGGTGAGAATACACTACAGAGAGAGAGGGCCGAGCACTCCCTGTCCGAGCACCACCGCTGGTCCACCACCCGATCGAATCGAATAATCCAGTCCGATTCCGATAAGATTATGCACGTTCAAATTAGGTAACAATCTTATCCGATTTGATATAAATTGTTTAATTGCTTAATCCGAATAGACTTTGTTATCCAATTGATTTGATTCATTGATTGAGCCAAAATAAGTACTAATTTGATCCGTAAAGATTTCTGATTATTTTTTAAATTAATTCAACTTAATATTTGGCTAATTGTTGTGCTTAAAGATTGCGGTAATCTCTAATTAAATCTGCGAGACGGTGGGTTATTTTTTAGATTATCATAATCCTTAATTTAAAATCTTTTTGGATTGTGCGTGCAGACCGAGTAAATTTGCATCTTTAATTTAGATAAGTGCCACGTTTTGAAAATACCAAAAAGATCGAATTGCGTGTTAGATAGGATAGTGTATTGACTAGATTAGGATTGTATGTTTAAAATTTATCTAGTTAGACTTGTTTTCTAGATTAGATTGCATGCCTAGGTCATGTAATTAAGATGTCTTTGATATCATAGTAGTTCTACTTTAAGTGAACGTCATTTTAAGCTAGGTCAAATAGTTGTAGTTTAGATTATGTGCATTACATGCATAGTATGTAGGTTAGTCCTCATTTAAATAAGGGAAAACCCTAAAAATATTTTAGTGGAATTGAGTGTCAATTAGAAACCGTATTTAGGGTGTGATTTTACAGCTAATATTGCATATGCTTTCGTTATTTTGAGGTAAGTGTACCCTCTTTATTTAACAATTTATTCATCGCTTTGATTATTGGGTGTTTCGTTACTGGTTGCGTACTTACATGATCACATCACATGTTAATGAACAAGTTTAAAATCAATCTAAGCTGCTTGCTAAATTTTTTTTTGAATAAAAGAGAAAAGATACCGAAAGGACGTTAGAGTAACCCTAGCGTAATTAAGTTCTTGAATTCATAATCTCTGATTCGTAGGAGTAAAGTAAATCTCTCAATACTTTATCTGGGTTTCTAATTAATCCACCAAGAAATAGATTAGTGGCGACTCCAAAATGAAATGATTTGCATGTTAATAATTTGAAACATAAGTCACGAAATGATATGAGCTTAGGAGAGTTTGAACTAGGTTTAGGCTTGTTAATCTATTAGTCAACCTCTAGATGATGCACCTTCAAGTTAGGTCGCGACACGATTAATTTATATAGACTCGCCTATTTTATGCTATCATTCGGACGAAAATGGAGGATTCATAGTATCACCAAAATATTTGATTTGAATTACTTTTTCTAGAGAGGTGGTACACCGAGTACAGACAATCGTACTGGGCCCAAAATGTCTGCGAATGAATATGTAATATCTTATTAATTGCAATGCCTCACGTTGTTATCATTACGGCCAAACGATAGAGCTTTGATCGTGATTTGTACTTTTTCAATCCTTCCAGATGATCGGTGGCTCCTCCCAATAAAAAACAAGAAAGGCTTGAAAGTAGTTCGGCTCGGTCCAATTGGGAGTGCTTTGAACTTTGAATGATGATGGAGTACTAAACAGACGACTTGCCTATAAGTACCAAGTAGTTCTCTTCATCATCTTCATCAGCTCAAGCCTTCTCCATTAGCAATTACATCAAACCCTTCTCCCACCCTTCTTGAGTTCAGTTCTCTTTGTTTCTTAAGAGGCCAACATGGGAGTTGTTACCTACTCGCAGGAGATCACAAGTGTCGTTGCACCATCGAGGATGTTCAAGGCTTTGTTCCTTGACTCCCATATCCTACCCAAGATCGTTCCCGGGGGCATTAAGAGCGTCGAGTTCATTGAGGGAGATGGCGGAGTTGGTAGCATTAAGCAAACCAACTTCGGTGAAAGTAAGTCAGATCATACTCATATTTCTACCATATCAAGTATATATAGAGATCTCGAAATTTAGAATTAACTTCTTCGCTTTAACAAATCCACATAACAGGCTCCCACATCAAGTACACGAAGCACAAGATCGATGCTCTCGATGCAGGTAGCTTTTACTGCAAATATACCATGATCGAAAGTGACATCAAGTTCGACAAGATTGACTGTGTTGTGGAAGAAGTGAAGTTCGTCGCGGCTGGCAGCGGATGTGTTTGCAAGATGACCAGCGAGTACCACGTTCAGGAAGGTTGTGAGCTCAAGGAAGAGGACATCAAGAAGGGTAAAGACAGAGCTATGGGATTGTACAAGGCTGTTGAGGAGTACCTTGTGGCTAACCCCGATGTTTGCGCCTAAATGCTATTGTCAAGATCCTTTCGAGTTTGTATTGTACCTTCTGTTTTCCCTTTGGCTCTGCCTCGGAGCTTCTGGGAGAGAAAAGGGTTTTATAGTGTGATTTCTATGTTTTAAAGGGGTTTGATTGTTGTGTGTAAGGCCATGCCAAAAAATAAAGCTCGAAGGAGCAATGAGTAATCCAATAAATTACGGATTTTGCCCAAGAAAAGATCTCCCTTTGGAGTCATGAAGGTGAATTAAGGTGCGTTAATCCAATTTGATTTGTTAAAATAAAATCTTCCCACTAACTGTATTCATCATAACTATGCAACTTAATATTGATGAATTAAGCTGTAGTGTGCTTCTCCGCAAATCATGGAAGCAAACATTAAGATTGTTTACCTAATTAAAACCATCCTGCCAAACAAAATGGAGGATATGTGGCCAAAAAAAAAAAACAAACTCCATTTGACTAGAAAAGAATAAGAAAAATAAAAGGTAGAAATGTACTTAGCAAAAAATAAAAAAAAAGCTAAAGAAGGTCCCAAGAGAGACATTTGTTTTTGTGGGTTAATCCCAGTTTAGAGTAGACTCATTTCAGTCCGACGACGAAGCTATCATGGCATTTGAATAGTCAAACCTTAACAATGGTGGTCATGGTTGTCTGGTATGAGACTAAAATTCGTGTCTAAATAAGTTCATAACATGAAAAATTCAATTTTCTTTACGAAAAAGATTGCATCCAGGCAAATCGGAGCCAGACAAACGATCTTTTGATCGTGATTTGTCCTTTCCTAACCTTCTGGATGATCGGTGGCTCCTCCGAATAAGAAAACAAGAAAGGCCTTAAAGTAGTTCGGCCCGTCCCATTCAGTGTGCTTTGAACTTTGAATGATGATGGAGTGCTGAACTTATGGACTTGCCGATAAGGACCAAGTGGTTGTCTTCGTCATCTTCATCAGCTCAAGCCTTTTTCTATCACATCAAACCAGATCCTTCTATTTCCTATTGGAGTTCGTTTTCTCTTTGTTTCTTACCAGGCGAACATGGAAGTCATTACCTACTCTCAAGAGTTCACATCTGCTGTCGCTCCATCGAGGATGTTCAATGCTTTGATCCTTGACTCACACAACGTCATTCCAAATATTGTTCCTGAGGGCATCAAGGGTGTCGAGTTCATCGAGGTAGATGGTGGAGTGTGTAGCATTAAGCAGACAAACTTCGGCGAAAGTAAGTTGGATCATATATGTATTGTTGTGCCGAGTTCATTTATAACATATAGGCCTTAGAATTAAACCATGTGCTTTTATGAATTTGTGTAATAGGTGCCCATATCAAGTAAAACAGGCAGAAGATCGATGTTCTTGATGCTGAGAACTTCTGCTACAAATACACTTTGTATTGAGATACACGTGTGAATTGTGTTATAAAAATCTCACATCTGAAAATTGGTGTGGTGTGGAGCAGTTAATATATTCAAGTTGGCCCATAACTCATTGGCTTAAGCTTTTGAGTAAATAGGGGTCCAATTGGATATGTTGACGAGCTCGGATTTGAGATCCTTCTTAGCGATCTCTCTAGGCAAAGGTATTGAGCTTCTACTGCGTGCTCCCAACATATGATATAAGAATCATTGGACATATGGTATTAGAGCCTTTGGTTGATTGGTGGCCAACTCCCAACGTGTATTGCGGTTTCTGGGTGGTAGGGGGTAGTGGTGTAGTAGCGCGGTTCTGATAGTAGTCTTCATGGTTCAATTTGAAGAAAGAGACTCCCAATGTGTATTGCGGTTTCAGGGTGGTGGGGGTAGTCGTGTAGCAGTGCGTAGTAATGGCCGCGGGTCGATTTTGGCCCGGAACTGGCCCGGTCAAACTTGGCCTCAGCTTGTTGACTGGGCCTGCGGTTCGGAACCGGAATCGGTCCGTGGCCTACGGGACTGGTTCCGGTTCCAACAATTTTGGAACTGGCCTGAAACTGCCGGTTTCAGTTCCAAATTATTTTTAAAAAATAATAATGAAATTTTAAAAAAATTCATTATTTAAATTTTTTTATAAAACAATTTGAACTCTAATTGCCATGCATTGTAAGTGCATTAATCTCTAATTACAATGCTTGGCTTGGGTGTATTGAACTCTAATTACAAGGCTTGCCTTGGATTTTATACACAATGATTCTAATGCCTCTTCGTTCCCATTCGATATAGAACTCTCGGCTTACCTTGAACACCTTCAATGTGAAAATCTTAGCTTATCTTCATGCAAATGCTAAGAGTCCTACATCGAATGGGAATGAAGAGACCATCAAAAGGATTATGTATAAAACCCAAGCCAAGCCATGATCATGTGAAGTTATATGCCTTTTGTAGCTACGATCCTTTGCTAGTTAAGAGCAAATGGTTCCATTGGACCGCATAGAACCGGATCGGGCCAATAGTCCGGTTCCCGGTTCTATGATTTACCGGTCCGATTCCTAGTTTTAAAACTAAGGGACCAATCTTACCGGTTCGGTTCCCGGTTCTGAACGGAACTGGACCGAACCGGGAACCAATCATCCCTACAATTTATATTTTGATTACAATTTATATTGAATAATTCATTATTTTTTTATTTCATAATTTATTTTTAAAATTTTTAAATTACGAACCGGAACTTGCCGATTCCTAATCGAAATAGGAACCGCTAGGGGTGGCTCCTGTTCTGGTTCACACATGGCCACGAACCGAAACCATCGGTTCTGAATCAAAATCGGCCGGTTCCAAACCGTGGTCATGCCTATAACGCAGTTCCGATGGCAGTCTTCATGGTTCGATTTGAAGAAAGAGACTCCCAATGTGTATTGCAGTTTCAAGGCGGTGGGGGTTGTGGTGTAGCAACGCGATCCTGATAGCAGCCTTCATGGTTTGGTCTAGAGAAAAAGACTAGGGATGAACTTGGATATTGATGAAAGATTCAAGCTGAGATATGTATAAGTTGGTGCAAAAGGATACTTGAATTAAGCGGGAACAGACCTAACACTGAGCTCATACACGAGAGGGAGATTGTTGAGGTACACGTGTGAATTGTGTTAGAAAAGTTCCACATCAAAAAATGAAGGTGGGTCTAACTAGATATATTGACGGGCTCGAACTTGAACTTGAGGTTCCTCTTGGCGATCTCCCTAGGTGAAGGTATTAGATTTTTATTGCGTGCTCCCAACACATTGATTGAAAGCGACACCAAGTTTGAGGAAATCGTCTTCATTGTCTACGAGGTGAAGTTCCTGGATACAATCTTTTCTAAAAAAAGAAATTGAATTTTTTATATTAGACATAAATTTTAGGCTTGATATCAAACAAGTTTAGGAGCCGATTCTCTTGGGGAAAGGACAGAACCTTGGCTCCCACAATTAGATCAAAGGCTGAAATTTATTGTAGATGGTGCATGGAAAGACAACGAATGAGCTATAGATATTATTGCATGATTAGTTAGCGGCTTGGTAGTCCTAGCTTAGACAAGAAGAGAACATTGGAACTCGCCGATGGTAGTGTAAGCAGCAGCTCTTCTTCTCGCCTGCAATGATGCTAAGTTCCTCGGTGTCCGAAAAGCAATTTTCGAAACTGATTGCAATGTCTTAATTAATGTTATCCAACAAAAGGGTCTTTGCTCTCGGGGTACTCAACCTTCCTTTTTCAATACAATCCGGGTTGGAGTTAAGCTTGGACTTGTAAACCCAATTGATGGAGTTACTTATACGCTTACAAAAAAATAAAGATGAACATGTATCCTTGATAGATTGGTAGTATTTTAGAAAGAATACACTTTGACCATTTATAACTTGCAATGGATGATAAATAGTTACCACGTATTTAAAATCTCACTTTGTGACACCTATTATTTAGCAACACTTATTCACCTAACTCATTTACCGACTCTTCACTCCTACACTCGGCCACTTTCCGCCGACATCTCCATCGATTGACCAGGTCTTCTCGTAAACCGCTTCTACATGATCGATTAAACGCTCCCAGTACTTAGTAATCATCAGTTACAATTGCCATCTTAACGGGCTTTTTTATCGATCAAACTACCGACCAAACACTTGGGCATTTTTTGGTCTTAACACAACTGCAATCAAGAGAGAGTCCACAAGAATGATGGTTTGGAGACTCAAAGTTGATTGTAATTCAATCGGACAAGCCATTAAAAAAAGGAAGAAAGTCACAAAAAATGACAAACTATACCTACCATGATATATTTACCGTGAACCTTTTTGTTTGTGACGTTAAAAACCTTAAACTATGTGTACTGTGAACCATTTGCCCTAGTTTTTTCTTTTGTGACATAAAAAATCCTCAAACTTTTACCTATATATACTGTTATTTTCTGACGTTCATGTAGGCAGATTTTTAATAGTTTTCATTGACATAACTCTGACGGAGGGTACATGTGTCATGCAGGTATAAGTTTTAGATTTTCAGTATCACAGAAAAAAATTTTTAGATAAATATGTCACAGTGGGCATAGTTTAAGATTTTTAGTGGCTATCGCCCTTCAAAAAAAGAAATGAATCAATTTTTTATTTTTTATTTTATGAATATAATTGTGCATTGAAGGTTGTTTTTTTTTTTTGGTAAGGTTGCATTGAAGGTTGTTTTGTTTCCTCACGCTTGCTTATTGCGATTATTTTAATGTTTTATACTTGAATGCTTATTTATGTACATTTGCATATAATAAAATGTACGTTTTATCTTTGTGCCAAAATTAGTAGTATTATTTGAATATTGAAAAATATCCCAACCCTCGTTCGCGTCATAGGGGTTGCGCGTTCATCTAAGGTGCCCCTCTCCTTGGTGAGAAAATATTTAGTGTTTTGCAAGCGCCACGTCACTAGCTGATGTGATGTGTTTTTTTTTTTTAAAAATAGATCCACTTACAATTTGACACTTGTCTCAAATAAAAAAAACTAAAATATCTGTTTCTTTTCTCTCTCTCTCCTACATTTAGTCATCGCCTTGCCCAAACTCCATCCTTCCCTTGGCTGGTGCCACCAGCGCCACGTCCAGGCGAGCCACCGCCTCCATCGTCTTCGTGGTTAACTCCATCTTCCTAAGCATGACCTTTATTATGATGTTTTTCTTTTTGCGTTTTGATTTCGTAGAGCTGCCAATCACAGTGGCTCATCCATGGCATCTCGACCTCACCATCAAGACTTGGGGCCATTAATGAGCCACCGTCGCAAAATCTGAAGGCATGGCTCCAGATATGAAAGTTTGGCTTTGTTTGTGGGCTTACATCGCGGGTTTTATGGTCAACTTCGTCAAAAGTCCCAGCCAAATCTAGAAGTTTTTGGCTTTGTCTTGTATCACAGTCTCTGTGGTCGGATCCATCAAGGGTTGCGATCATCCCGGCAGCCTCTGTCAAGTCGAGCCATTCCCTCTATGATGTGGACATTGAACCCTATCGAGGAGGAGGTACTAGGGACTCGTTGTTCTATCCGCTAGGCCTGATCACTCGAGCGAGAGAGAATGAATTCAAACAAGCTGTCGGCATCATGGTTCAAGATATTTAGAATGGAGACAATCTGGATTTAAAATTTGAAGATTCTGAAGCTCCTTGGCGTAACATAATTACTCTTGGTCCAACAAATTCTGAAGGAGCTTAGAATTGACAAACTCCGAATTGGCTCAAATTTGGATGGATGCTTGGAAACGGGCTGCTGATCAATACTCATTACTTTAGTAGTGAGTGATGACGTTTTTTAGCGATGACGTTTTTTAGCGATTTGGAGTCGTTTAGATGAACTTTTAGGCTTTTTTTTCCATTTTTGGATGAGTTTTTAGTAATTAAGGTTATTTTTGTAATTTTAATCTAGTAGGATTAGGATTAGGGTTAGTACCCTATATAAGGTTGCTTATAGATTTCTAAGAAGAGGCAGAATTTTATATAGAGAAGTTTTCTTCTGGAGTTCTCTTGAGAACTAGATCTTATTAAGGCTCCCTTGTGGTGAACGAAATCAACTTATCGAGCAAGATTGCGAATTCTCTTGTTCGTGGCGTTATAACGTGGATTGGTTGACACAGGTTCGTCAACAGGTCTCGTTCATACCGAGATTACCAATCACATGTTCGATTGAGGGTTGAGGTCAGCAATTCGTAACTCACAGATCTTCGTAGAACGATCATCTTCCGCACAGATTCATATCCTTTGGTATCAAAGCCAGTTCTACAAGGTCTAGTTATCCTATTTTTACTGCTTTTCATTCATCAATCTAGGGTTTATAGAATTAGGATTTCGTTATTAATTGAATTAGGGTTCTGAACTTGTTCTTGCTATGATTTCAATTTTGATTTAGGGTTTTCGGTCCTAGTTGTTTTTTTATATATTGTACTTGAGTTTGTAAAAAAAAAAGCAAAAGCAAAAAAAAAACCAAAAAAAGAGGCAAAAAAAAGGGCCAAAAAAAGAAAAGCAAAGAAAAAAAAATTCAAGAGGACGACTCATTTTTTTTTATCATTGATAGTTGGACCGAATAGAAATAAAAAATTTTAGTAGCAGAAATTGAATATGAATCCGAATCTCGTGAAAATTTGCTGAAATGCTGAGTTGAGCGGTATATTGCTAAATTTGATCTTGCTTGGTGGTTTGTCGATTGTTGTGAGGATCTTGTGAGACTGAATTCAAGTCTAAAAAAAAAAGAGCTTGCTAAAAGGAAACGAGAGGTAAAAGGCAAAAGTGTGTGAGTTTAATTGAGGGAAGAAAAAGCCAAAATTGAGTTAAACACAAGAGGAGTGACAAACACTTTGAGCGAAAAACGTGAGGAGTGACTAGTGAGATTTCTTTTATCTCTAACATTTTCTTGCAGGTTTAAAAAAATGTTAAGCTCAGGCCAGGGAAGTGTGAATCAAAGGGAGGATCGCACTCATCCAAGGGATGATGTGATTCTAGCAGGCATCCAGCAATTGAGTTTATAAATTGAAGCACTTAGCAACCGAGTTACAAAATGTGAGACGAGACTTGAAGATGACCGAGAGCCACCACGAGGGAGGCCACAAAATCAGCGAGAGGAGCCCAGGGCACAACCTAGATGGCAGCGGCAATTTGATGATGCATATGTGTCCGATACAGAAGATGATCGAGATGGCAGGTTTGAGAGGAGAAACGGACGCCGAGGATTTAGACGTCGAGAAGATGATGAGCTTGGCAACATCAAGATGATGATTCCATCTTTTCAAGGAAAGAATGATCCTGATGCGTATCTAGAATGGGAGAAAGGGATGGAGATGATATTTGATTGCCAGAGATATTTGGAGCTCAAAAAGGTAAAAATTGCAGCTGTTGAATTCTCTGATTATGCTA
This sequence comes from Syzygium aqueum, assembly GCA_031216185.1. NCBI lineage: Eukaryota > Viridiplantae > Streptophyta > Magnoliopsida > Myrtales > Myrtaceae > Syzygium > Syzygium aqueum. The sequence continues at coordinate 31,856,353 of CM062238.1, read as the reverse complement.
TAATTTGGTGGGATCAACTTGTGACTAGCAGGAAACGCAATGGTGAAAGACCAATAAAAACGTGGGATGAGATGAAAGTAGTGTTGAGGAGGCGCTTTATACCTAATCATTACCACAGAGACTTGTTCCATAAGCTGTAAAATCTCACACAAGATAATAGGAGTGTGGAAGAATACTATAAAGAGATGGAAATTGTTATGATCCATGCTAATGTGGTGGAAAACCGTGAGGCCACAATGTCATGATTTTTGTGTGGTTTGAGCCGAGATATAACAAGGGTAGTAGAGCTGCAACACTACGTTGAATTGGAGGAATTAGTGGACAAAGCCATCAAAGTTGAGTGGCAATTAAAGTTGGATTGAAATTACAAGAGTGGTGGAGGTTCAAGCTCGAATTGGAAGTCTAATTGAAAGAGAGACGATAAGCCGAATTAGAAGAGAAACAATATCAAGACTAAAACTTTGAAGGAGAAGGAGAAGAATGGCAAAGTTGGTTCGAATGCGGCTTCGGGTAAAATTGAAAACCCTAACACTAAGACTCATGATATTAAATGTTTCAAGTGTTTGGGCAGGGGTCATATGGCAAATTAGTGCCTTAATAGGAGGGTGATGATCATGACTAGACATAATGATGTTGAATCAGAAAGTGAGAGGGAGGAAGAGGGTGATGACATGCCACCATTGGAGGATTGTAGTGATGTTGAGATGCCAGCAAAGGGTGAATTGATGGTGGTTAGGCGTTCTCTTAGTGTTCAAGTCAAAGAGGAGGAGCATCACCAGCAACGCAACAACTTGTTCCATACAAGATGCTTGGTGAATGGTGAGATTTGTAGCTTGATTGTTGATGGAGGTAGTTGTACAAATGTAGCAGTTGTACCATGGTGGAGAAGTTGAGATTGAAGACTACAAAGCATCTAAGACCATATAGAGTGCAGTGGTTGAATGATAGTGGTGAAGTAAAAGTATCGAAGCAAATCCGAGTTCTATTTGAGATAGGGTGATATAAGGATGAGGTGATGTGTGATGTTATACCTATGCAACCTGGGCATCTTTTGCTTGGTAGGCCATGGCAGTATGATCAAAAGGTACATCATGACGGGTACACTAATCGATATTCATTGGTGATGAATCAGAAGACATACACATTGGTACCAATGACACCTACTGAGGTGTATGAAGATCAATTGAAACTACAACGTGAGGCTGAGCAAGAGAGAAAAAGTGATAAAACTGAGGGCCTGCGTGGAAACTCTGAGATGTAAGTAAAAGGAGAGGAAGAAGATAAGAGTAGAATGGTAAAAACCGAGAGAAAATGAGAGAGAAAAGAAAAGAGAGAAAAGAATTTCTATGCAAAATCGAGCGAAGTGAGGAGAGCTTTGATTCTGGACCGACCAATACTTGTACTTTTGTACAATGAGGCACTGTTTACTACTAATGAACTTGACCCGCATTTGCCAAGTTCTATCGTGTCTTTGTTGTAGGAATTTGAAGATGTCTTTCCTGATGATCTTCCTGGAGGTTTACCACCGATTCGAGGCATAGAGCATCAAATCGATTTGATTCCTGGTGCACCATTACCTAACCGATCCGCATATCGAAGCAATCCTGAAGAGACAAAGGAACTTCAGCAGCAAGTTAGCGAATTACTAAAGTAAGGATATGTGAGAGTCTCTTAGCCCGTGTGCTGTTCCTGTTTTGTTGGTGCCAAAGAAGGATGGGTCTTGGCGAATGTGTGTTGATTGCCGAGCAATTAATAACATAACGGTAAAGTATCGACATCCTATTCCTAGGCTAGATCACATGTTGGATGAATTGCATGAGCTTGCATATTTACTAAAATTGATCTGAAAAGTGGTTATCATCAAATTAGGATGAAAGAGGGGATGAGTAGAAAACTGCATTTAAGACCAAGTACAGGTTATATGAGTGGTTAGTCATGCCATTCGGTTTAACTAATGCACCTAGTACTTTTATGTGACTCATAAATCATGTTCTGCGTGCTTTTATTAGTCGATTTGTAGTTGTCTATTTTGATGATATCTTGATATATAGTCGAAGCCTTGATGATCATATTGAGCATGTGCGAGCTGTTTTGCAGGTCTTAAGGGCTGAGCAATTATATGCTAACCTAAAGAAGTGCTGTTTTGTAACTGATAAGTTAGTATTTCTAAGCTTTGTTGTTGGTGCTGATGGAATATAGGTTGATGAAGAAAAGGTGAAAGCAATCCGTGAATGGCCGACATCTAAGACAGTAGGAGAAGTGCGCAGCTTTCATAGTTTAGCCAGTTTCTATCGTAGATTTGTAAAAGATTTCAGCACTATCGCCACATCTTTAACCGAGATTACAAGAAGCACGTGGGTTTCACGTGGGGAGAAGAGCAAGAAAGAACATTTAATTTGTTAAAGGATAAGCTGACTAATGCTCCTTTGTTATCTTTACCGAATTTCAATACTACTTTTGAGATAAAATGCAATGCTTCTGGTACAAGAATTGGAGCTATGTTGATGCAAGAAGGACGTCACATAGCGTATTTTAGCGAGAAGTTAAGCAGAGCCACATTGAATTATCCAACTTACGATAAGAGATGTATGCTTTAGTGTGAGCTTTGGAGACTTGGCAACATTATTTATGGCTAAAGGAGTTTGTGATCTACACTAACCACGAGACCTTAAAGTACTTGAGGGGGGAGTAAAAGTTGAACAAAAGACATGCCAAATGGATGAAGTTAATTGAGACTTTTCTATATGTAATCAAGTACAAAAAAGATAAGGAAAATGTGGTAGCCGATGCACTTTCTCGAAGGTACGCAATTCTAACTACTCTAGGAGCAAAGTGTCTAGGTTTCGAGCATATCAAAGGTTTATACGCTGATGATGATGACTTTGGCAGAGTATTTGAAGCTTGTAAGCATGCTGCGTTTGAAAAGTTTTATAGGCACGATGGATATCTCTTTCGTGAAAATAAGTTGTATTTGCCTAGATACTTTTTGCACGAGTTGTTAGTGCGAGAGGTACATAGTGGTGGTTTAATGGGGCATTTTGGAATCAATAAGACTTATGAAGTGCTGCATGAACATTTTTTTTTGCCATACATGAAACGGGATGTCACACGAGTTTGTGAAAGATGTATCGCATGTAAGCAGGCTAAGTCTACTATTAAACCACATGGTTTGTATACACCTTTGCCTATCCCGACGCATCCTTGGGTTGATATCTCTATGGATTTTGTGTTAGAATTGCCTAGGTCTAAGCATGGCAAGGATTCTATTTTTGTGATTGTTGATCGATTTTCAAAGATGGCTCATTTTATACCTTATCATAAATCTGATGATGCATCAAATGTTGCTGAATTATTCTTTCGAAAGGTTGTGCGTTTGCATGGCATGCCTAGGTCCATTGTTTCTAATCGAGATACTAAATTTTTAAGCTACTTTTGGAAGACATTATGGAAGAAATTAGGTACACAACTTTTATTCTCTACTACTTGTCATCCACAAACTGATGGTCAAACTGAAGTAGTTAATAGGACTTTAGGGACATTGTTGCGTGCTATTATTAAAAAGAACATTAAGTCTTGGAAAGATTGTTTACCGTATGTTGAATTTGCTTATAATAGGAGCGTGCATTCTGCTTCTAAATTCACACCGTTTGAGGTTGTCTATGATTTTAATCCCTTAACTCCGTTAGATTTAACTCCTTTGCCTGTTGCTGAGCGTGTGGATTTAGATGGTGCTAAGAAAGCTGAATTTGTGAAGACTTTTCATGAGAAGACACGACTGGATGTTGAGCTTAAGACAGAGCAGTATACAAAGTAAGCCAACAAAGGGTGCAAGAAAGTAGTATTTGAGCCCGACGATTAGGTTTGGGTTCATATGCGCACAGAGCGTTTCCCCAAACAGCAATACTCTAAATTGCTACCGCGAGGGGATGGACCATTTATGGTGTTGGAAAGAGTCAACGATAATGCTTACAAGCTTGACCTTCCAGGTGAGTATATTATTAGTGCTACTTTTAATGTTTCTGATTTGACTCTTTTGATACAGACATTGATTTGAGAGCAAATCCTTTACACGGGGGAGGGAATGATGTGGATATCGAACCCTATCAAAGAGGGGGTGCTAGGGACCTGTTATTCTATCCGCTAGGCCCAATCACTCGAGCGAGAGCGAAGGAATTCAAACAAGCTATCGGCATCATGGTTCAAGATATTTGGAATGGAGATAATCTGGATTCGAAACTTGAAGATTCTGAAACTCCTTGGCGCAACATGATTACTCTTGGTCCAGCAAATTTCGAAGGAGCTTAGAATTGACGAACTCCGAAGGAGCTTAGAATTGACGAACTCCGAATTGGCTCAAATTTGGATGGACGCTTGGAAACGGGCCGCTGATCAATACTCACTACTTTATTAGTGAGTAATGACGTTTTTTTAGCAATTTGGAGTCGTTTAGATGAACTTTTAGGCCTTTTTTTTTCATTTTTAGATGAATTTTTAGTAATTAAGGTTATTTTTGTAATTTTAATCCTAGTAGGATTAGGATTAGGGCTAGCACCCTATATAAGGTTGCTTATAGATTTCTAAGAGGAGGCAAAATTTTATATAGAGAAGTTTTCTTCTGGAGTTCTCTTGAGAACTATATCTTATCAAAGCTCCCTTTTGGTAATCGAATTCAACTTATCGAACAAGATTGTGAATTCTCTTGTTCGTGGCGTTATAGCGTGGATTGGTTAACACAGGTTCGTCAACAGGTCGCGTTCATATCGAGATTACCAATCACAAGTTCGATTGGGGGTCAAAGTAAGCAATTCGTAACTCACAAACCTTCGTAGAACGATCATCTTCCGCACAGATTCATATCACTCTATCTTTTCTTCAAGTTTGCAATCTCCTTCGGGATCTTCCAAGCTAGATCTGGAGGCATGAGGGAGGTGCGGCAACAAAAGCATAAGGAGAAAATTTGTGCTGGGCGCAGCGGTTACGGCGCGGCGGTGAGTGTCAAGGATGGAGGTTGCGGCAGCTTGTGTGGTGGAGACAGCCGAGCCGGATTCTCAAGTGGCTAGGCAAATAGTGGTTGGATGGAGGAGTGGGAGGTTGGCTGTATGAAGGAAGAAGACAAAGGAAAATAAGATTTTTACTATTTTTTCTATTTGAGACATGTGTCAAATAATAAGCTGTTTATTTAGAAAAATGCTTGCCACATTAGCTAACTCACTGAATATTTTCTCGTCTCTGACTTTGATTTAGTTTTTTTTTTAATTTTTTGTTTTCTCCAATTTTTTGCTCTTTTGTATTTATTTTTTAGATATTTTATATATTTTCTAATGTGGCGCCAAGGAGCTAACAAGTATTAAAAACTACCATGACGGATTATTGTGTCAATATCATTGGGCATGATTGTGACCTCTTAAGAAAGACCAAACTGATGCAGATAAAAAAACATTTAGAAATTCATTGCATAATTCAAATGTTTAGGATTTGGTTGCATATTTGGCACAACTTTTAGGACAATTGGTGCAATTTTCCCATTTATAAGTGGGGAAAGATTTAAATTTTTTTTGGGGTAAAAACAAGTCAAATTGTGTGCAATGCAAAGATTTATTAAAGTGAAGTCAATCTAGACACGCCTTGAAAACTCACGTTTCTCATCCACCCCAATATTTAATGCTATAATGTGGAAGATTGCATTTCATCATTTTCAATAGTTTGGAATCTGGTTGTACCACGATGCATATCACATAGAAACATCTTTTTAATGCATTACTAGACAAATAATGTCACGCCCCGAATTCCGACGAGCGCAACACCCCAAGCTTGGTCGAATTAGTGCGACGTCCCAGGAAACATCGCCGCTCCAAACTAACATATCAGAGTCAAACACGGTGGAAACGAAAACATAAACCCTGACAATATAATCATCGGATAATAGGGAGAGACAAATCACTAAACCACCAAGCACTATATTACACCACGATATATATAATATCCATTACAATCCATCACAACCAGCAACTTCTGCACCAACAATTGCCGATATCAAAAAGGGACTAGCGACATCGAGTAGACTAATACTACCATAAAAAAGGGGGGCCTCTCAAAACTGTCCAACTCTTAACTTCTAACTAACCCCTATTCGCCCTGGAGGGGGTCCACTTAGAATCAGTCTCGTCGATGCTAGTCTGTTCCTCTGAAGACTTGGACTCAGCATTGATCTCAATCATATTATTCTTGTTCCCCGACTTTACTAGAATTTTGATCGGCTAAATGGTTTTAAATAAAACCGTGAGAACACTTCTCAGTAAGCAACACCCTAAACCTAACCTAGGGCAACACGTATCTCTGGGCATGTTCAAGCATACAAATCACACAACTATCAAGCCAGAACAATAGCAGGCACAAATGTCTCACCTTGATACGCACGAAATCTTACATGTGAATTCAAGCATTATTACCAGAAATCGACACCATGTCGCACTCAATAATACCAATCAAACCATATCTATGCCAACATTCGCATATCAAACACGACATCATACAATCCTCATTTCACTCAAGCATTCACATCCAATTCATTTCTGACCCGCATAAACACGCGTTAGGTCCAACAATACTTCTAAAGCCCGTGTCAAAATGCCTCAGTCTCAGTGTCTCTAGCCCACATAAATGAACACGCCTCAAGTGCAACACCATCTCCCTTTTTATAACACAACCCGCATAACACGCATCAAGTTGAACAACACTTCTATAGCCTGCGTCAAAACGCCTCAAGCTCAGTGTCTCTAGCTCGCGTAACACGCCTCAGGCGCAACACCATCTCCTTTTTACAGCACAACCCGCGTAAAATGCATTAGGTTGGTGGTCTTCCGGTATAATTGGGCATTGTCCCGCTTAACACGCCTCAGGACGAGTTCAATTCCTCGCGTAAAACGCATCAGGGATTATGTTATCACATGTGCACACATTTTCCATTCATTATCTGTACTCCTCGTAAAAACGTCTCAGGATATTCAATGATCGTGCAACACATCAGGCACCCAATCACATGCCAATTTCATATGACCAACTCGCACACATCATTCGACATACTCAGGCTAGCAATAAGCCATGCTAACTGACAATTTCGCCAATTCAATTTGCACGTGCACAATTTAACATGAATTTTTGCATTTTAAGCCAAATTTCACCACTCAAGGGTGTCGTACTCCCATCGACAACCCCAATCCAGCACACATTATATCTCAAACATGAATACACATCAATTCAGCCACCAATGCACAGCAACTCAGCCATCACGGAAAAATCACTATAACGGCACATTTAGGCCCGTTTTTCATGCAATAAATCACGATAATCACTCGTAATCATTCTGATTACCTAATTGATCAATTATAACCTCAAATCCACCTCATAAATTATCATAATTCCATCCAAACCACTCAGCCAAATCAGTCCAACCATTATTCCAAGATTAACCCCTACAACTCGCTAAAACAGGCCCGAACTAACCCGAAATTACCCGTTATCTTAGGCGAGGGTGAGATTATCACTTACTTGTGATTCCAAGCAAGATTTGAGCACTACCAGGCGGCTGTACAGAGGAGAAACAGCAGCAGCAGTGTCACACGATGAGGGGTAACGACAGTTCACCAGCGGCCATGAGCGGCGGCGAACGGCAGCGATGGGCTGCTGGCTTTCTCGGCTGTGCTGGGCTGAGATGGGGGCTGCTAAGGGTGTTTCATGGTAGAAAGCATGGGAGAGATACGGTGGTGGTGGTGGTGGTGGTGGCGTGACACGGCGAAAGGGCGAGCGACGGTTCGACGGAACGGTGACGAACGGACGGCGATTGGCTGGCCGGTTGGGCAATTCAAGTGAGGGAGAGGAGGAGGGAGTTCTCGGCCAGAAGAGGGAGAGGGAGAGTTAAGCGTGAGAAATGAGGGGAAAGAGAGAGAGGAAAAGAAAGAAAAAGAAATGAAAGGCCTAGTCTAGCCTACCCCCGGAAAATTACTATCCTGCCTCTCTCTCTAATTTCTAATCGATGGCCATAATTCGATCTTTTCTTAAAATAGACGGCCCAGATCAATTCCCATCAAAATATCCAAGGGCAAAATTGGAATTTTACAAAAAGTGCAGGGGCAAAATCATCCTAAACTTTTTATCTCTAAAGTTGGTATAAATGACCAAAATGCCCTTCTCATATTACACTTGGTCTTCACAAAATTCAGGGGCAAAATGGTCATTTTTTCACTTCTTGTCAAAATTTTAGCTTTCTAACGAATCTGGACAAATCTAAGGCTGACCACGTTAATAAAAACATCGTCCAATTACTCTGTCATGACTTTCAAAATTTTCGATACCCAAATTCGATCTCTAATTAATGACTAACTCCAAATAATGCAACTTGAGCGTATCTCAAACTAAGGGAGAAGAACAGCAAAAGTGCCAAAACTTGTGTACGGCGCTCACTTTAGTGCCAAAAGTTTCTTTTGGATCACTTTAGTGTCAAAATTTTTGAAAAACGATCACTTAAGTATCAACTCCGGTCAGTTTGGCTAGAAATCTGACGTGACATTTTTTTTATTAATTTTTGAAGCCGATGTGGCTCGCCAGAGGTTGAGTCAGCATGTATACATCAAAACGACATAGTTTAGCATGTGCACTTGGATTTTTTAAATATTTTTTTTAATTTTTTTCTGTCTTTCTTTTTTCTTTTTTTTTCTTCTTCTGCTTTGGTCACCGCCGGTGACCGGAGGCCGGCAACCGGCCACGGCCGGCCGCCTGGCCTCAGCGACGGCGAGGCCGACCTCGCTGTTGCTGGGTTTGGCGACGGCGAGGTTGGCCTCGCCATGGTCGGGCGAGGCTCGACCTCGTTGGGTTTGGCGACGGCGAGGTCGGCCTCGCTGTCGCTGGGCAAGGGCGTGCCCCGGCGAGGCGAGGCCAGCCCTCGCCAGATCCGGTGGGGCCGGCCCTCGCCCAGGCCACGGCAGCCTCGCCGATGGTCTCCCGGGGGAAGGCGACCCCTGACGAGGCCGCCGTGGCCTGGGCGAGGGCCGACCTCTCCGTTGCTGGGCAAGGGCGTGCCCAGGTGAGGCGAGGCCGGCCCTCGCCAAATCCGATGGGGCCGGCCCTCGCCCAGGCCACGGTGGCCTCGCCGACGGTCGCCCGGGGGAAGGCGACTGTCACGCCCCGCAACCCACGAAGCACGAGCATCCCAGACCAAGGTCTAATTTCGTGCGACGTCCCAAGAAGCGTCGTCGACCCAACGCCCAATCAGAGAACAAGCACAAGCGGGAACCACGTATATCTATATATATATACACCCGTACAAAAATTTTAAGACAACCACGAATAGCAAAGCAGGGAGATACGGCTTAAACTTTATATAAAACTAAAGAAAACTATAATTGCTATGTTTACAATACATACTTATACAAACCAAGTTATAAAAGATTAAACCAAAAACAGCCACTAGTTGACAAAAAGGGGCTAACGGCTGGGTAAGACTACCGATCCTATAGGGAGGACTATTAGCAAAAAGAAACAGTATCTCTCCCATTACTCTAGCCTACACTAAGGCTCCCAATCTGGATATGAGGACTCAGGGGGATCATCCGATGGCTCCTCAGAAGCCTCCTCACTAGATCCTGACGGCTTTTCATCCAAGACATCTGCCGCAGCCCTTTCATCCTCTGAATCTAGCTCAAGTTCTGGGTCCAGATACCATCCTAACTCTTCATCGTCCTCTTGTCCTATCTCGACATTAGATCCTACCTCAGCGACTTCTCCATCCTCGTCTAGGTCCTGATCCATGGGTGCCGATTCTGGCTCCTCCTCGGCATTTTGATCTTGATCTTCAGCCATCAACTATGGCTCCTCTGGCTCCCCGTCCATAGGCATATCAACCTCATCTTCATCGGAAATATCCTAAGGATTTATTATCTCACCATCTGCATATACAGGCTCCATCAAACCATTTGGACCAATTGGGGTATCAAAAGTCCTAAGGGGCGGTCCTAGGTTTCCGTCAGCATCTCTTAAGCACCATGCCATGTATTCTTGAGTCTGATGAAAGTATTCACCCACGTTACAAACACCAAGGATCGGTATCTTGCATATGATTCTCCATTTCCTGCAGGGTGTGTACTAGTATACTGACGTATCTGTATAGGTATTCCAAAAAGCGGCGGATTTAGCATCCTTACGGCTGGGGGTTTGAAAAGGTGGGTTATTACAACTGTGAGATAAATCTCAGCAAGTACATAACTCCTAAACCTAAACATGGCTAACATGCACCTCCTGACAGGTAATTTAAACACACTAAACAGTGTACCGTCAATTCACAACAAAAGCCTAGGCCCAAGGCCCAAATCATTCATAACATAACCCTGCAATTTAGGCATTTAACAACAATATTCAAGTGCGATTTATCAAATATGCCCAATTATTCCGACCCGAAGGCCACAAATATACCGACCCATGGGCCACAACCCGTAGGTCACTTTTAGTGATGAATCGATTCGTAGGCCTGACCCGAAGGCCACAGATGAATACGACCCGAAGGCTCGACTCGAAGGCCACAATTTATTTCAACCCGGAGGCCAATAAATACTCCTGCTCGAAAGCTCGACCCGAAGGCCACGATTATGCCACAACACATTTAATTCACACCTCAACAGTATATCCATTAATTCAATTGATGTACCATTCGACACGGCACCCAATTCACATAATTTAATGTAACGTAAAACCGCAATTCCAAGACCCGACTTTCATTGGCATTCTCGGCTATTGAATCTACACGTGGCCTCATTCAATTACGTGCAATTAAGGCCCAATTAGTCCATGGACCATACCATTTAAGCACACACAACTATGATTCAATTAATTCTCACTTAATCAGAATTTAATAAATTCGGATCCCATGGGGGCAACCACTAAACAGCCAATATCAAGGCACCAATCAACCTCTAAATTAACTTATTAACCCCCAATTATTCCATATAATCAGCCACTAAACATTGCACCTTAATTAAGCTTGATTCCAATCTAATTAGCCCCTAAAAATCACAATTTCGGTTATGTATGAACAGTACCAGGGCAGACCATAATTAGGCCACTAAACCACCTATAAATCACCTCATTAAGCTCTAATGAAGACTCCTAATCAGCCCACACACAAACACACCTACTTAGACCACACTTAGGCTTAATTAACCCTTAATTCACCCCTAAAACACACATTATTAGCTAGTAAAATTTTAGGGGTTAATACTCGCCTAATTCGAATCGAGACGACGGAAACGAGCGGCCAATCACCGACAAGCGGTGGAATCGGCGGCGGCATTCCGGGGAACAAGCCAGCGGTTCACAGCGGCGCCGGTGACGGCCTTCCCGGTCTCGGCTGGAACGACGACTGTGGACGGCGGAACACGGGAGAGAGAGGTCGAGGGGACTAAGGGTGATGGCTGGGGGTGGTGGTGCTCGGTTGAGGGCAACGGCGGCCGGCGGTGGTGCACGGCGGCGACGGTGAGGACCCCGCGGAGCTCCGGCGAGAGTGAGGCCGAGAAAGGGAAAACGCGAGAGAGGGAGAGAGAACCGGGAAAATGAGGGGGAGAGGAGAGAGAATGGGTCAAATGCTGGTCCAAGTTCTGGTGAGTGGGTTCCATGTGTCAAAATCTTAGCCAAAATGACCATTTTGCCCCTCATCCAAGGGCTAAGATTATCCCTTATCCAATAATTCAAGGGCAAATTGGTCTTAAGCCCTTAATCAAGGGCTACCCAGACCTGGATTAACCCTAATTAGCCTTAGTTAACTCCCCACAATGGCCAAAATTCGGAATCACCAAAAACGGGTCCAAGGGCAATTTGGTAATTTTCCGGTTCCGGGTCAAAATTCCAATTTTTGTCTCTACTGATCCTATATATGTGTGGCCAACGTAATATGGCGTCGGAATCGTGAAAATAGCTTCTTAAGCTCTTGAAAAGCGACTGCAAAGTCTTGGAAATAAAATAATATTATTTTTCACTTCCGAGCCAAAATTCTAATTTTTGACCATAATGACTCTAAATGTGCGTGACCACCCCAACATGACACCGGCCTCGAAAAATAATGTCATTTGGCCTCAAAACGGTTATCAGAGTCTCCAGGGGCAAAATTGCAAATTTTTCCAATTTTTGTCGAAATTCCAGTTTTCAGTCGTACTGATCCCAAACATATGTGGCCACACTAAAATGATGTCGGTTCTTCAAAATAGTCGCAAACGCCCTCGAATTTTCGACATCGAAGTTCGGGCCCAATTTCGCGATCAAATTTGCTCGTTTTGAGGTTTTAAGGCCTCTCACTAACGGGCGGCTGTTTAGGAGTTACGCGTATCGACCTAGGGTTGTCCAAGTCGTGATGGTCTCGAATCTCGGGGAAGCGCGAGGAATTATCACTAGTGTCGAGGGTCACGATCGTTCGGATCAAATTCAGGATTCGTTCATCAAAGTACTTTTAGTTGTGTAGAATCACTCGCAATCGGAGCGTACGTCACTGATTATATCGAATCCGTTATTTTCCTACTATCGGCCCATATTAGCTCAAAATATTCCCTCGACGTTTCTCGGAATCGGTACTCGACTCATGATCGGGTCCCTGATCCACGTACCGTTCCTCATTTAGCCTTTCCCATTTGGTTAGCATCCCGTGATTGATCAAGTCCGGGCGAGACTTACTAAAATCAAACGAGAATTAACATACACTTTATTGATTCCGGTATCGGGTCAAAATTCGGGATGTTACGGCGACCCCCGACGAGGCCGCCGTGGCCTGGGCGAGGGCCGGCCCCGCCGGATCTGGCGAGGGCCGGCCCTCGCCCAGGCCACGACAACCTTGCCGGCGATCGCTCGAGGGAAGGCGACCCCCAACGAGGCTGCCGTGGCTTGGGCGAGGGCCGGGCCCGCCGGATTTGGAGAGGGCCGGGCCCACCGGATTTGGTGAGGGTCGGCCTCGCCTCGCCTAGGCAAGAGCGTGCCCATGGCCGGCCGCCTGGCAGGCGAGGCGAGGCCGGCCCTCGCCCAGGCCACGGCAGCCTCGCCGGCAGTCGCCCAGGGGAAGGTGACCCCTGGCGAGGCCAGGCGGCCGGCCATGGCTGGTGGCCGGTCACCGGCCAAATGAAGAATAAGAAGAAAAAAAAGAAAAGAAGGAAAAAACAGAAAAAAAACAATTAAAAATTTGAAATTTACACGTGGAAATGCCACGTAAGGCTAAGAAATTTAAAATATACATGTACAAATGCCATGTAGATTAAAATTTTAATTAAAAAAAGCCACGTATTAATTTGGCCTGAATTTCTCGCCGTTGGCACTTAAGTGATCGTTTTTCTCCGATTTTGGCACTTAAGTTATTCGAAACAAACTTTTAGCACTAAAGTGAGCGTCGTACACAAGTTTTGGCACTTCTAGTGTTCTTCTCCCCTCAAACTAATGGGTGGTTTTCGGAAAAATTTGTATGCTCGACCCGTGGTCGAAACTAGATCGAGCCACGTTTAAGTTTACTTGAGCCATGGCGACCACGATTGTTATATAATTGCGATGATCAATCACTAGTTCTAAAGAACACGATCGTTCGGAATAAGTTTGAGATCGTTCGCAAATTTCGTATTTTGGCGAGGCGGAATCACCCGCGATTCAATTATACGGCATTCGCAAATCGATCAATGACCATCCTTAGATCGGTCTATATTAGCCCAAAATATCACCTCAATAATCCTTATGGTCGAAAGTCAGTCCATAGTCAGGTTCTATGGTCGCGCAAAACTAGATCCCTAATTAGTCTTTCCCTACTTGTTAGTGTCCCACGAGTGATTAAGTCTGGGTGAGATTTATTACAAATGCGTTATTGAAATTATGCATTTCATAAATACCAAGTGGGCCAAAATTTGGAATGTCACAAATAATATTATAGCCGGGGACTTTATATGGATATGTCCAATTATTCTAATGGTGACTTGAGAATGTAGTAGTTAACACGATAGGATGTCCAGAGAATCTTAAATGTTGAACTTGAACATTTATTAAATGGAGTAATAATGTATAGTAGAATATATTGTCGGTCCTTCCCCATTCTCTCTCTCAGAAGCAGAAGTTTGTATTGAAGTGTCATTCTCCTCCAGTCAATTCCTTCCATCCATATGACCGAGGCCTTATCACGAGCTGGGCTCGAACCAGCGCTCTCCAGATGCATGATCCGGATTTCAACCTTTCTGATCGTGACTTTGGTGACCCGGTTCGACACAGTGGTGCCTACGTCCGAGGTTCTTTTTTTTCACCCTGCTCCAAGCTTCCCCCCCTTAAATTTGTCATAGATGAAAATTCACTTATGTTGTTTAATGAACATAAGGAATTCTTTATAGAACTGGCTTTGGTCTTGCCATGATAAATAATTTCTATGAAGTTAATATCTCTATTTATATACACCAATATAGATTGTACATTGCCCACCATATCGGTGAACCCGACACAAACAAATAATTATAGTCCTTCATGTTTGATCTATAATGAATTTGTCCGTTCCATTGATCTTCTAGATTAGTGGTGGCTCTGCCCCAATTAATAGACTTGTCAAAATGGGTCATAAACCCATTTCTTAACCCATATATTAGTAAATTGGTTATAAATGAGCTAGTTATATTTAGTAAATGGGTCATAAATGGGTATAGGTATAATATGGGTATTAAATGGGTCATAAATGGATCGTAAATGGGTTTACAACTTATTTAAACACAATTTATCTCTCTCACCCTCACTCACTCCGCACTCTCATATCAGTTTAGGTATGAGTTTTTCTAGATTTAGTTAAACATGGAAGTGTTTTAGCAATATAGGGCGGGTCGGGTACGGGTACGGGTCAAAAAAATTGCATTGCACATAAATAGGTCATAAGCGGGTTAATGAGTTAATTTGGATCGGTCCACTTGTGACCCGACCAATCTAACTCGATTCACCCATTTAATAGGTCTACCAATGAGAAAGGAAGAAAGGCATAAAGCAAGGCTGATCAGTCCAATTTGGAGTGCTTCGAACTTTGAATGCTTATGGATTGCCAAACAAACTTGCCTATAAATACCAACTGCTTCTCCTCATCGTCCTCATCAGCTCAAGCGTTCTCCAATAGCATTCACACCATATCCTTCCACTACCTTCTCGAGTTCATTTCTCTTCGATTCTTATAAGGCAAAAATGGGAGTCATCACCTACTCTCAAGAGTTCACATCTGCTGTTGCTCCATCGAGGATGTTCAAGGCTTTGGTCCTTGACTCACACAATGTCATTCCCAAGATCGTCCCCAGAGGCATCAAAAGCATCGAGTTCATTGAGAGAGATGGTGGAGTTGGTAGCATTAAACAAACTAACTTTGGCGAAAGTAAGTGAGATCATACACGTAGCTTTACCTTGTCAAGTTGATCTATAGTATATATAGAACTTGGAATTAAACCGTCTACTTTCATGAATTTATGGAATAGGTGCCCATATCAAGCACACCAAGCACAAGATCGATGCTCTTGATGTGGAGAACTTCTATAGCAAATACACTTCGATCCAAAGTGATGTTAAGTTCGAAAAAATCGACTTTGTCGTCTACAAGGTGAAATTTGTCGCGTCAGATAATGGTGGATGTATTTTCAAGATGACGAGTGAGTATCATTCCAAAGATAGTGCCGAGCTCAAAGAAGATGATATAAAGCAGGGCAAGGACAAAGGTATGGGACTATACAAGACCGTTGAGGAGTACCTTTTGGCAAATCTTGATGTTTGCGCTTAAATGGCCTTTCCAAAATTCTATTGAGTGATGTGAGCTAAGTGGTGGAAAAGTGTATAGCATTTTTCTTTCTTTCTTTCTTTTTTGTGCTCCAATGGAGCTTTTGTGAGGAATGTTTTTCGTGTACTTTTATGTTTCGGAAGGGTCTGCTATTTGTGTGTAAGGTCATTTCATTTCACAATAAAACTTGAAAGACAATTGAGCGATCCATTAAATTAGATTGCACTTGCTTGGATTTTCCCCTGAAAGATGATCACCCCTTTGTCGTAATCAAGGTTAAATATTGCTCCACTTATACGAGAGTTGCTTCAAATATCCTAAATTTTCCACTTATGATTATCAAGAAGTCTCTAGTGAGGAGACAAATAATTGACATATGTAAGGCCGACGTGACTACGGTTGGTTATGGCATCTTGGTTTAGATGCCCATTATGGGCCAACCATCCTAGTACATTTAAGTCCTGGGGTTAATTAGAAGAGAAGCCAAAAATACATTTCTTAATAGGTTGAGTGTGTTAATGATGCTATTGTGCCTCTTCATAGTCCCAAATCAGGTTATTAGTGTGGTCTAACTAAATATGTTAATGGGCTCGGACTTTGACTCCTTCCTAGTGATCTCCCTAAATTAAGGTATTGAGTTTCTTTTGTGCGCTCCCAATAAATGGTATCAAATTAAATAGTTGATTGGTGGCACTCGCAATATGTTTTGGTGTTTAGTGAATATTTCAAGAAATGAATATGACCAATGTAGTTTTTGGGCAGCCTTCATGGTGCGGTTTGATGGAAGAGACACGTAGTGAAGGTGGGTGTTGTGGTGTCATAACTCGGTCCTGATTATAACCTTCAAGATTTGATCTACTGGAATGAAGGTGGGTGTTAGAGATATGAATTGGGACATGATGGTGCAGAATGATATATAATTAAGGAGAGATGGACCCTAACACTGAGCTCGCACATGAGTGGGAGATTGTTGAGATGCACATACGAGTAGTGTTAGAAAAGGCATACATCATAGAATTATTATGGTATTGAGCAGTTATTATATAATAATTGTCATATAACTCATGAAATGGAACTGAGTCCAATTGGATATATTGATGAATTCGAACTTAAACTTTCTCTTGGCGATCTCTCTTAATGAATGTATCTAATTTCTATTGGGCGCTTCCAACAATACCTGTGATTGTAGCCACACTCAAGAGAAAGTCCACAGAAATAGTGGTTTAGAAATTCAAAAGTCGATGACAGTTCAATCCAAACTAGTCACTTCAATAAAAAAAAATCCATAAATTTTGATGTTTTATGTAATTTAATTGTAAATTGAATTGGGTTTGTTTCCTCACGCTACCTGCAATTATTTTAATGTTTTTTACTTGAAAGCTTATTTGTTTATTTTTCTTATTTTTTTCTTTTTTGGCTTTCTTCAAACTTTTCTTTCACTTTTTTTTGTAATCGTTGATATATTTATTAATGTGGTGCCACTTCAATGCCAACTATGCGAAAAAAATATTTAAAAATACCACGTCAGAATCCGGCGTGTCATATCATCAAATTTGACTGCCACCTTGCAAAAAAGACCAAATTGTTCCCACTAAAAGACATTTATGATTTGATTGCACAAGTTCAAGTGTTTAGAACTTGATTATATATTTGGACAAATGTTTACTCCTGTTGCTGCCATTTTCCCAAATTTATATGTTGTGACTGTTGTTGGTGTTTTAGATAAATAAAAGTTAAATTGTGTTCAGCGCAAGATTTAAATTAAATGAAAGTTAATTTTAATAGTTTTAGAATTCTAGTTGTGCCTCTGTGCATATTAACACAAAAACTTCTTTTAATGTAATACTGGAGAATAATATCATAGTCTCCTAACTTTTATGTCGATAAATCCAATTATGTGAATAGTTCGAACATCTACATAATTGAGTGTACAGTAGATAACATGATTATATGTTTGGAGAATCTTAAATGATGAGTTCGAACATCCATATAATTGAGTAACTAATATATAGAAGAATACATTGTGGGCATGCTAAATAATCTATGAGATTCAATCTACATGTGAAGTTTATATCTCTGTTAATATCGCCATTTTAAATTGTAGTCCGCCTGCCAAATTGGTAAACCCGACAGGGACAAACAATTATAGTCCTTTATGTTTGATCTGTAATGAACTTGTCCTTTTCCGTGAACTTCTAGATTCCTGGTGGCTCTGCCTGCCCCGTGAAAAAGCTAGAAAGGCTTAAAAAGCAAGGCTGATTGGTCCAGTTCGGAGTGCTTTGAATTTTGAATGCTTATGGACTGCTAAACACCTAACTAGCCTATAAATACCAACTGGTTCTCTCGATCATTTCATCAGCTCAAGCCTTCTTCAACAGCAATCACACCAAACTCTTCCATTTCTTACTTGAGTTCATTTCTCTTTGCTTCTTACAAGGCAGACATGGGTGTTGTCACTTACTCTCAAGAGTTCACATCTGCCGTCGCTCCATCGAGGATGTTCAAGGCTTTGGTCCTTGACTCGCACAACATCATTCCCAAGATTGTCCCCGGTGGCATCAAGAGTGTCAAGTTCATTGAGGGAGATGGTGGAGTTGGCAGTATTAAGCAGACCAACTTTGGCGAAAGTAAGTCGGATAATAGATGTTTATCTACCATGTTAAGTTCATTGATAAACTGCAGAACTAAGAATTAATCTTTTCACTTTGAATTCATGTGACAGGTGCTCACATCAAGTACACGAAGCACAAGATTGACGCTCTTGATGTCAATAACTTTTACTGCAAATATACTTTGATCGAAAGTGATATCAAGTTCGACAAAATTGACTTCATTGTCTATGAGGTGAAGTTCACACCAGCTGATGATGGATGCGTCTGCAAGATGACTAGCGACTATCATGTTAAGGAAGGTGGAGATCTCAAGGAAGATGACATCAAGCAGGGCAAAGACAGGGCTATGGGATTGTTCAAGACAGTTGAAGAGTACCTCTTGGCCAATCCCAGTGTTTGTGCTTAAATTATCTTTTCAAAATCCTTTGGAGTGATAATTATTGGAAATTGAGGTGATTTGTTTTGTATGCTTCTTTCTGGCTCTAGCTCGGAGCTTTTGTGTGAGGCATAGCTTTTCTAGTGTCTTTCTATGTTCTAAAGGATTTGTTGGTTAAGTATAAGGTCTTGTCAGAATAAAACTTGAAAGAGCAATGAGCGATTGATGCATTACCTCGAATTCTTCTCTCAAGTAGATCTCCCTTTGTGATTATCATTCATCAAGTCGAATTTGCTTGTGAATTTATTCTATTCCCACGTCAGTTGCCAAATTTTCTTCTAGCCATAAAAGAAAAGTTATATTGAACTTCTCTATCCAAATTATGATGCTCGAACATTTCGAATTATGAGACTGTTATTTTCATTGACTATAACTTCATTTCCAATCCCATCTAATCAAATTGGAAATTTATTGCAGCTTGAAAACTCAGAAATTTAACTGAATTGATGCGAATGAGTTGCTTGCGGCTTCCAAAAAGCAAAGCATTTGAGCCGAAAGGCAGGCAAAAAGAATTTTGGAGAGCATCAGAGAAACAGAGGACTCTGTTTTGGTGGTGTTACTTGGTCGGAGAGTGAACAAAGCACCCTATAAAAGTGAGATAAGATATCACCTGCTTAAGGATATGAAAAGCTAGGTTGATTCAAATCCATCAAATCATAACAATCTAGTCTATTAATAATATAGTATTGGTTTGACGGGGACCTATATTTCAATTTGCGTTTAGAGATTTTCATTTATCAATCTCAATGAATGTGGATTGTAGGGTCGTTTCCAAGACAGGGACTTTTGTGCAATTGCCTCCCATGGCTAAATCCTAACACCAACAGCGAAAACTATTTGTACGGACGATAATTTCTTTTGCATGAAATATAACTTTACCTCAATGATTAGAAAGAAAAAAATTACCACCCTGAAAAACTAGTTTTTCGTCATTCATCAACAAGGAAAATCTTTACATAAGCGTTTCTTTTTGCATAGTATTGAGATAAATATATAGGTAATTAAGCTATTTTGAAGAACTAATTTTTAAACCAAGGTGTTAAATATATGCTAGTCGTGGAGCACTATCTACCATTATTTCAATTGGTCAGCACATACTATCAAAGCAAGTACGCCCTTCGGTGTAAAAATTGTGATTCCAAATGAATCGAGACTGGTCTAAAAAAGGCAAGGATCGGAATTATTGCAAAGGGTAAGAGGACACAAACAAAATATGGCTCTCCTCACTATTTTCACATATGTTCACCTTCTTTTGATTTCTCACATATTACCATTTCTTTTGAATTTTCTTTCTCTATGTCAGATAGGAAAATAGGGTGTCTTTATAGTAATTAAGAGCAGTTATAGCATATACAAATGTCAAGAAAATTTTATAATAAGCTGTATTATTTATTCTTGATTCGAAGGTTCTTACTATCACTCTCCCACTGACTATCAAATTGAGAATGGACAAGGCCGTATGAGCATAAGTTGAACTTGAGAGTTGATGAGCTTGAGCACCGGTAGTCATGATCCTGAGATGACAATCGTTCTTACAAATCCGTGCGAGAAGATCGGCCCTAAGCTTCACGTTTGTAAGTGAATCCAAATAGAAAAATAGTAACATAAAACTTTATTATCATTTCTCAAAGTAATCCATTTATTTCAATGTTCGAAACTGATGGACTATTATCACCCGAAGCAAATCCAATACAACATGCCCCGAAAGAGAAGATTACTGAAAAATCCTCACACAATGTTTTCTAGAAAACAAAAGGTCTAATTAGAATGCACATCAAGCATAAGCATTGGGATTGGCAGAAAGGTACTCCTCGACGACCTTGTACAACCCCATAGCCTTTTCTTTGCCTTGTTTGATGTCCTCTTCCTTAAGCTCCACACCAGCCTTTGCATGATACTCACTGGACATCTTGCAAACACATCCACCATTGCTTGAAGCCTCAAATTTGACCTCGTAGACAACGAACTCAATTTTATCAAAGATCACATCGCCTTCAATCAAGGTGTACTTGCATACTAGGTTGTCAGAGTCGAGGGTATCAATCTTATGTTTCAAACACTTCAAGTGACCACCTAGCATAAATTGAAGCTCTTGCTTAGAATCAGTACAATAGGGATTAACAAGAAGCACAAATTCAAGTATACGTTTCACGGATTAAGGACGAAAGTTACCATCGGCAAAGTTAGTCTGCTTGATGCTTCCAACTCCTCCATCTCCTTCAATGAACTCAATACTCTTGATGCCCTGGGGGGCAATCTTGGGGATGAGATTGTGGGAATCGAGAATCAAGGCCTTAAACATTCTTGATGGGGCAATTGGGGCTGTGAATTCTTGGGTAAAGGTAGTGATGCCCATGTTTGGTTTTGAGACTGAAGATCTGAAAATGGAGTAATGTGAAAAAGATTGGCTTGAAGGCAGAAGAAGACTGCTGAGCTTGCTGTGAATATGTTAAGCAACAACTTGATGGGTATTTATAGATTCTAGGAAATGTGTGTGTAATGGTTTAGCTGTTTTCGCTGACGAAGAATTCGAGTTCAATCTATTCGTAGCACTCCTCTTTGGACTGGCCCCACTTCTAGATGGAAAAACCTATATAATCACACTTATGAGATGGACCAAAGTCTAAAATTCTAGAAATAATGGGCCTTCAAATGAGCCATCCTTGTCATTGACCGCCGTTGTATGGAAAATTCTATATGATAGCAAGATGGATGGAACACCATTGTTCTCTAGAAAACGGTGTTCTTTTCCTCTCTCTCTCTCTCTCTCTCTCTCTTCACGATTAATTTAGAATATGGCTGGGTGACCGACATATGTGTTGAACAATCTTAAGTATATGCGATTTAGCTTTTGTTTGCTCGTTCGGTCAAGACATTCCATAATTATCAATTTTCCTTTGCATCCAACTTTTAGGATGATTTAACATGCATATTGTTGAAAACAAATGCGGAAAAATAAATACAGAACATAAGGATTTACGTGGTTTGATCACAAGGTGATCTACGTCCACGGACGAGGCACATCAAGATTCCACTATAATCAAAGAGAGTACAATTTTCAGAAGTCAAAACAACGACTTAACAAAACCTCACGGCTCACAAAACTCTCCGAAAATAAAATTCTCTCTACAACAATGAAAAAACCTAGCCGCGGTATAAATAAGGCTGCCCAAAAAATTTTCTTAGGGGTGAACCCCCCGAAACATTTGTTCACTTACTCCGGATCGGGTGGACCACCATGGAGATTTGTTCGTTTGCTCTGAGTTGGGCCTATCGGCCCAACCCTCCGCGTCACAAACCAAATCTCAATTTTTTCTTCATTTTCGGATTGCACAAAAAATATGTCGGGTCGAGTCATAAACCGGACCGAGTACATAAAATTCAAGACATATTTAACACATATATTCTGCGTTTTATGTACTATTACCATAGGGGCAAACAAAGAATTTTCCAGAAGAACCTAGCTATGATAGTAGAGATAAACCGGCTCAATTCATTCTCTACAAATCTAATAATCTTATATCAGCTAGTATTTAAGCATTACCATTTAGCATTAGGTTAAGTTACTCTCAAAGGCTCTTATATTGTTTCTATTACCGCTAATTGACAAAAAAAAAAGTAGTTTCACCGACAAATATGACAGACACGGAGTTTGAAGTGGAAAAATTATTCACTACCTCATTAACAAACTATAATTTTATGCACTCGAAAACGGTTTGTTTTTTGTCTGATTAGAAAACTAGTCTAGCTTGGAGCTTTTGTGTGAGGAATGGTTTTGGATTTGTTGGTTTTGTGTATGGTCATGTCGCAATAAAACTTGAAAGAGCAATTGATCAACTCGACAATTGTTGCATTACCTTGGATTTTTCCCTCCCGTAGATCTCCTTTTGTGATTATTGTGACATTCCGAGTTTCGACCCATTTTTGGGATTTATAAAACGCGTAATTTGTCAGTGTGTTTATAGTAAAATCTCGCCCGGGAACTGATCACTCCCGGTTATCGTTTTAAATTAGAGATTTCGCTAGAATCGCACTCGATCAAATTTGACCATTATTTAGACCCCGAACTTGGCAGTCGATTTTCGGGAGTTTCAGGACGAAATAAATTGGACGGTGTCAATATTATGGTAGCCAACGTTGAGATTGCTAGGAATAGTGGAAAAATAGGAGTTTTTGACCGAGTGCAAATCTGGACTAGTAGACCTCACTCGCTATAGTTTGATTTAATTAATTTGGCCTTTGTCCCTTTTTATATGCGAGGCTTATTTTGGACCGGTAGATGGTTTTTGATTTTGAATTTGGGCCTTCGGATCGCATTTAATATTTGAATGTTCAAATATTTCCTAATTCTATGTTTCTCTCTCATCCCTCCCCCTCTGCCGCGCCAGCTACGCGCACGTCTCCCCGCGCGCACGTCCCTTCCTCCCCTAGCCATGCAGACCTCTCTCTCTCTCTCTCTCTCTCTCTCTCTCTCTCTCTTCCCTCTCCCTTTTTCCCCTCGGCGTGCATGTTACGCCCATGCAGACACGCTTTCTTCCCCCCCTGACACTCTCTCTCTCCTCTTCTTCTCTTCCCTCTCTCTCTTTTCTTCTTCTTCTTCGTTCCTTCTTACATAGCCCCCCGAACGGTTTGGCTTCTGAGCTCGCCGACTGCCACCACCGCGAGCCGCCCCGTCGACCGCCTCGCGCCGCCGCCCGACCAGCCGCAGCTGCCCCGTCGGTCGCCCCGCTGCCTGGCCACCTTTCCCCCCTGCCGCCGCCCCCACAGAGGCTCCCCCTCTCACTCTCCTCCTCCACGGCCCCCTCTCGCCCTCCGTCCGACGCCGCCTCCGACCGTCGCTGCCGCGAGCTCAGCTCTCCGAGTCGCCAGGAGCTCGCCACCGCCACCGTCGCCGTCGCCCGACGTCCCCGTCACCACCGTGAGCCACCTCACAGCCGTAGCTCACCGGGCCGAACTCCCCTTCCCCCTGTTTGACCGGCCTTCAGCCCAGCTCGCCGAGGAGCCGCCCCGCTCGTCGCCGCCGTCAGTCAGCCACCGCCCCCTGGCCGACCATCCTCTTCCCCTCCCTCGTGCATGCAGCAGCTCGCTGCCGCTTCCGCCATGGCCGAGCCTCGCCGGGCCGCCGGCCAGCTCGTCCGGCCACTTGCCCAGCGCCGCCACCCAGCCTCGGCGACCTTGCCCAGCCCCTTGCAGCCGCTGTGCTCACCGAAGGCAGCCCAACCGCCGTTGTCGTCGTCGTCGCCCGAGCGTCCCGGGCGTGGCCGAGCTCGCCGTGCCCGCTGCCCAGTCGGCCCAAGCGTTCCCAGGCCAACCCCGGGCCGTGGCCAAGCTCGCCCGGCCATGCCCGTGCCCGTGGCCGAGCGTCTCGGGCCGAGCCCGTCACCATGCCCGTCGCCCGTAGCCGTCCCAACCTTGTGCCCGGCGCCTTGCCCGTCCAACAAGGCGCGTCGCCCGTCCGTTCGCCCGTGCGCCCCCGGGCACGCCGCGCGGCCACCGTGCCCGCGCGCCAGGCACGCCGACCGGCCATTGTGCCCTTGTTGGCCGGCCACCGCGCCCATGTAGCCCGCGCCCGCGCCTAGTCCGGTACTGTTCACCCGGGCCATTTTAGGCTCGAGCCGATTTTCTCCGGGCCAAACTTAGGTAAGTGACTTCCTAAACCCTACCTAGTACATTGGGTATTATTAGACTTGTCTAGAGTTTGATTAGTACCGGTTTAGGGGTTAAACGCGGATTAGGGTCAATATTCGTATGTGCGTGATTGTTATATTAAATTGTGATATTTGTGAGGATTATTTAGTGGCTATTTTTGGTGGGCTAAATGACCGTATTGTCGTGGGTTAGAACGGCTAGGGCGTGTTTTAATTTAATTATATTACGTTATAGTTATGTTATTTGAATTGGGTTAGATAATATGTTTGAATTGGATGATGGTGTGTGGCCGACTTGAACGTCGAGTTCGTATGTTGAGGTGGCGAAATGTGAATTGGGCTGAGTTGTGAATATGAAATGTTTGATGCAATTGGCGTGAAATTGATTGATTGGATGACGTGTGCTTGCCTGTCGATTTTAAGCCCGGATCGATTGGAGGGCTACGGACTTGGGACGTGTTGACAGCGGTCCGTGTGAAGGCATGAACGGCCGATGGGCCAAATGGATGCGGGGTTGAGACGTGTTGACGGTGACCCGTTAAAGGTGTGATAGACCGGAACGTGTTTACGTCGGTCATTGGAATGATTGATTATGTGGCTTGGGACGTGTTGACGGCGGCCACTGGATGGTATGATTGGCATGGCTTGGGACGTGTTGACGACGGCCATTGGCTTGAGTGATTGGGCGGCTGGTGAGCCCGTGAGAGGAAAGTTGGTTGGACGCGTGCATGCAACTTGAGTGTGATTGAAATGGCTGTTGAGCGTGTGATCGAATTGACTGATTGAGCGTGTGATTGAATTGGCTGGTTGAGCGTGCGATTGGATTGGTTGGTTGAGCGTGTGATTGGATTGGCTGATTGAGCGTGTGATTGGATTGGCTGATTGAGCGTGTGCTTGAAATGGCTGGTTGAATGTGTGGTCTAATTAGTAAGGTGAATTCCACGCAAGTGTGGTTGGCGTTTGAGCAATTGCGATGTACTATTTAGTTACTATTATTGCATTACCATGTTATGACTAACGTGCAGTGTTGGCAAGGGCTTGATAGGTAAGTTCAATAATGCGAATTTTATATCTTATGGGGTAGATTGCATGTAAGACTTGTCTGGGTACGCATTGGCCTACGTGGGGTATAGGGTGTTGCTTATTGAGACTCGTTCTCATGGTTATTATATAACCATTTCAGATCCGCGATCATGAGTGACTGGAGACGTTGCAAGGATATCTCGGAGATCGAAGACGGGTCAAGCACCCGGCATTTTGAGTTTCCCCTTTTTATAGAGAAGCTAAGTTTGCGAACTATTGTCCGTTTTGGGAAACGTGGTTTTGCTGTTGTGGCCTAGCTTGGGGATTTGTCTTTTGTGAGAGTCGTATGTATTCGTCAAGTGTAGAAATTACATTTATTTGTCTATTGCTATTGCTGCCCTTTGTCATTATTAATTGTCCGGGTTGTTTCTATTTGTTTCCGCGCGTGCTTAATCTCTGATGTTTGGGTTGGGTCGGCGACGTGCCTGGGACGTCGCATTCAATGATCGACCATCGAGGGGTGTCGCGAGCTCAATAAGGTTCGGGGCGTGACAATTATCATTGCTTAAGTTGAAATTGGACGTGAATTTGTTCTATTTATACTTCAGTTGCTTAAGCTATCATAAATTTCCTATGGCCCTAAAAGAAAGTTATCCCAACACCTCCAAGGTTATCCCTTCATGAACCTTGAATCCCGAAAGACCAAGTGGCCCAAAACTATCCTTGATGCACACTTATTTTGACCTATATTGCCTTTCGCGGAGGACCTCTGGTGCCATATGTAGCTGGAGCAATATAATGCGGACATCGAGACATCTCTAGTCACATTCCAAATCTATTATCCGATGAGTGATGCCCTGTTGATTGATATATAAGCTAACACCTACATTAAATAGTCGACAACTTATGTGATTATTTAGAATACTTCTTTAAAGGCTTCGCCCATGCGGACCGGCTCAAGTTGTTACGGTCGATATAAGAGGCGTGGTTTGAGGATTAACTAAACCCGTTATGGATCCGACAAGGCTATGTTCAGTGATACATAAGGAGGCCATCATCACACAAGTACTTCTAGGACTTGACCCATATGAATGGGATTGAGTCGCTCCATCACCCAGCTGACCACTACCGACTAGCAACGACTCTTGCCAGCGCCTGAGACCATTTTTGGTGTTAACCAGAAAAAAGACCATTCCACAAATTGCAGTACACAAAAATTTATGGATTCATGCATATTTGTATTATTATTTTTAATTCAAAAGATATATCTGATCTATATCTTAATATTCGAACGTGATGATTTGGAAGTCGACCAATTTCGTTGTTCAGCGTTTACAAACTTTAATAGTTTTACTATTCTAGTAGTGCCTCAGGTAATATTATGTAAGGACTTCATGTAGTACAACAGTATAATGTTGGTAGTCCTATTTAATCACGAGAATTGTTGCTTGAGAATGTAGTAGTTAGGATGATGAATGCCTTTAGATTCCTAAATAACAAACGGGGCATCTTATAAATTAACAAGTTTATAAGAAGATTATAACATGATAACTTATCATACAAGGTTGATTTTCATCGTGTTTGAAAAATGAAGTCTTCCTTCTTCATCTTCTAGGTAACTGGTGGCTCCGCCCAATAAGAAATGAAGAAACGCTTTAAGCAAGTCACAATGGTCCAATTCGGAGCGCTTTGAACTTTGGATGATGATGGACTGCTGAACTATCAACTTGCCTATAAATGTAAAGTAATTCTCTTCACCATCTTCATCAGCTCAAGCTTCTTCCATAGCAATCACTCCAATCCCTTCTATTTCCCAGTTGAGTTAATTTCTCCTTGCTTCTTACAAGGCAAACATGGGTGTTGTCACTTACTCTCAAGAGTTCACATCTGCTGTTGCTCCATCGAGGATGTTCAAGGCTTTGGTCCTTGACTCTCACAACATCATTCCCAAGATTGCTCCCGTGGGCATCAAGAGCGTCCAGTTTGTTGAGGGAGATGGTGGAGTTGGCAGTATTAAGTAGACCAACTTTGGCGAAAGTAAGTCGAATAATAGATCTGTAAATACCATGTTAAGTTCATTTATAGACTGCAGAATACATAATTAATCTTTTTACTTTTGTGAATTCATGTAACAGGTGCTCACATCAAGTACACGAAGCACAAGATTGATGCTCTTGATGTTGAGAACTTTTGCTGCAAATATACTTTGATTGAAAGTAATATCAAGTTCGACAAAATTGACATCATTGTTTATGAGGTGAAGTTCACATCTGCTGATGGTGGATGCATCTGCAAAATGAGTAGCGACTATCATGTTAAGGAAGGTGCGGAGCTCAAGGAAGATGACATCAAGCAGGGTAAAGATAGGGCTATGGGATTGTTCAAGACAGTTGAAGAGTACCTCTTGGCAAACCCCGCTGTTTGCGCTTAAATTGTCTTTTCAAAATCCTTTGAGTGATAATCACTGGAACTTGAGTGAAATATTTTTATATGTTTCTTTTTGGCTCTAGCATGGAGCTTTTCCAATAGCAATGGTTATTCTAGTGTCTTTCTATGTCCAAAAGGATCTGTTGGTTATGTATAAGGTTATGTCAGAATAAAACCCGAAAGAGCAATGAGCAATTCAATAATTTATGCATCGTCAGACCGTTATTTTCACTGATAATGACTTCATTTCCCATCCTCAAATTCGAAATTTTTGGGGCTTGAAAACTTAGAAATTTGCCGGCATTGATGCGAATGCTTGTGGCTTCCGAAAAACATACAAAAGAATTTTCATGCGCATAAGAAAAACAGGGCACTCTATTTTCGAGAAGCTGAATACATATTTTGACAATTAATCCACTAAATAACATGGTATGTTAGCTCTGCCTTCAAATTGTTTCTTGACATCGAGAAAATACTTCATGAGACAATTATTTTGCGTCTTTAGTACTAAGAGCGATCGTGCTAATTTGTTTGTTGATCTCTTGTACTCGAACTGGATGTTTAACCCTCTTTAAAGTAATAACGTTTGGACTAATTCTTTTTTCAATTTGTTATTAACCCGTTAGGATTGGCGCCTCATAGGATTTTTAGCTCATAATTGTAGGTCATCTGTTCAAATTCCATCAATTGTGAGTAAATTACTCTATGTTAGAGCCACTTGCACTAGTGAAACATCTACATGGGACTTTCAGGATGTTTCATAAGCCCTCGTATATTCGTATCTCTGTGCTCCTGCCTTGAATTATTATAGGAAAGGATGTACTTTTTTCCTAATAAATAATTGGTTTGCCAAACCTAACATCGATAGTTGCCATTCACACTTGGCAATCATGATGGTTTGCGGTATTCATTCCTTGACATAACGAGCAATATAAATTGGGGGATTATCCAATCAATTATTGGATCCGGTACAACCTGTTAGGATGAACATGAAATATCCAGTAATTTATGATCGAAAGATAGTCAAAAGAGAACCAAAATTTGAACCCATGCCTAATTGGACCAAGTTTCAATTTAGAAAATAAAGCCAATGAATTGTAAGCCTAACAGATATACCAACTAGTCAATGATTTAACTGTTCGATACGTAATTTTATTGCACTGGTACCCATCTAGACTAGATGCACCTCAACATCGTCCATTAGCATCATTTTGTTGATTTTTTCCATAGAAGAGCTCTTCTTTGGTTTCTGCTCAACCTGGAGACAAGTTTAAAATTGGAAGGGTTGAACAATGAATTCCAAAGTCTCCTCTACACCGTCAAAGGATTAAGGGTCCTATGGCTACCGATGATGTTTTCATTGTCTATGATCTAAAATTAATCACTCACATTTTTAAGGCCGGTGAGACAAAAATTTAATAAAGATAATTATTCTCTCTTGACCCCATTCATGGTATATCCTCAAAATTTGACGATTACTGTTCAAGAGCTATTTGAACTGAAAGGTCGGTGGTCTTTGACTTTTTTGCCCTTTTTAAAAGTCGAGTACTTTTCATGATCTTCTAGATTAATGACGGTCCGTACAGTGTAGAAAGCGACAAGAGTTTGGAAAGTGGCTGCTTGTAGTCCAATGTGGAGCGCTCCTATGAATTCTGAGTAGTACCAACAAGAGTGACAAAAATTTGCATTCAAAATCAGTAGGTCAATTTTAGATGACCTGTACAATCTTCACATTTGAATTTGTCTTTTTCAATCACCAAAATGACAAATTTTTTACCGGTGGAGAAATCAACACGTACAGAGGTCAAAGTCTATCCTCGGTCATTGTGGAAACTACTAATATGGTTAACCAAATTACAGAAGTCAATCCCATAGATGTGGGGGTCCATCCAAATTAAATAAGCAGGTGTCATTGTATGACTTTAGTCAAATTAATCGGATAGCGAAATTGATAGGCGTTGGAACTAATTCATGGGTCCTCTTTCCTATTTTAGGATTCTCGACCATTTACATAAATTCGTATTTACATAATCGTGGGTCCATATACCATTCGGAAAGGAAGGAAAGTATAGGATGGTGGCCAACGACTGACGAGTCGCTTTTGGAGTGCTCTCAGTATGAACTCTTGAAAGTGTGAGATGAGTAGCTAAATCAGTTAGGCCATTCATCTATAAATACCCACCAGATGAGTACTCTTCTCGCCATCAACAAGAACTCAAGCTTCTGCATTAAGCTGAGCATCACTGATAATCCTTTCAAATCCTGCATACTGCTGTTTCTTCTATTTTATCAGGAAAAGAAATGGTGGTTACTAGCTACACCCAGGAGTTCACAACTCTAATTGCTCCATCTAGGATGTTCAAGGCTTTGATTCTTGATTCGCACAATCTTATGCCCAAGATTGTTCCTCAAGGCATCAAGAGCATCGAGTTCATCCAAGGTGACGGCGGGGCTGGAAGCATTAAGCAAACCAACTTCGCTGAAGGTTAGTCTTGATGTGAATTAAAGTTGGTACCAAACATAAAAATATGTTTGCTGTTGATTGAATGTCAATTAGTGTGTTAACTAAAGCAGTTGAAATTTTAGGTGGTCATTTGAAGCAATTGAAGCACAGGATTGATGCCATGGATGCTGAGAACCTTGTGTGCAAGTATACTTTGATTGAAGGCGATGTAGTTTTCGACAAGATCGAGTCCATTGCTTACGAGGTAAAGTTTGAAGCTTCAAGTGATGGCGGATGTGTCTGCAAGATGACTAGCGAGTACCACACTAAGGCAGGTGCGGAGCTCAAAGAAGAGGACATCAAACAAGGCAAAGACAAGGCAATGGGACTGTACAAAGTTGTCGAGGAATACCTTTTGGCGAAGCCCGATGTCTATGCTTAAAACGTTTTCTTTGTGCTTCAAATGAATTGTGCTTCACATATTTTGGCTATGGTGTTTGTCTCGTTCCTCTGCAGTTTCAAGTCCGATACTTGAGTCACGAAAGATTTCTTGTATTCCCATATTATATTTATAAAGAAACGATTGTCATTTGATTTGAGATTCAGCTAAAACAAATCATGTAAGTGCAACTGATCGTCACTGTCCAAATATGTAGTTAGGGTTGATTTTTGAAAGAGCTGAAGGACGGATATGTAATATTTGGGCCCATAAAAAAAACCCAGCCATGTCTCTTAAAAGCCCAAGCCCAACCAATTTATTTATGCTTCAATAAATGAAGCACAGAAGCCAGCAGAGTAAACGAAGAGAGCAGGAGAAGACGCACGACCGTGAAGAAGGAAAGAGGGAAAGAAGGGAGGAGAGAGAAATTCACACGCATAGCCGACTCGGACACTCTAACTAGCCGAATCAACTATAAATCGCAACGCCTGGTAAGCATTCGAGCCAATTGTTCGTCTAATCAAATTGATTTCGGAAATTAGGGCACAAATTTAAAGGAATATCAATTTTGAATTGCGAGGCTCGATCGAGGAGTTATTAAGCTGCAATTTTGTGTGGAATGATGGTTTATGGTATTATAAAGTGGTGGGGTTTGTCGAGTAGCTATTTTGTATGGTTCGTCTGGAACGAATTTCGGAGTTATGTTATTCGAGAAGCGAAATCCGATTTTTGAGTCGTTGAGCCGTGAATATATATAGAGTTGGTAGTTTAGGATGCTATGAGGCCATGAGATTTTATGGAACTCGATTTGGAATTTTGGTTTGCCGAATATGAATTTTCGAAGTCGGGCACACAAGTTGAACAGTGCGCGAACAGCGGCTTTTAGGCCGATTTTCGTCGATTTTAGGCTCGATTTTGGGACAGCCGAGTTGGGGTTCTTGTAGTGCTCTAAATGAGCTTTCTTTTGACTATAAGCTCGCTTGGAACGGAGTTTGGTGGAGAAAGTTATGGCGCAACCAAGTTTCACGTTCAAGCTCCGCATTACGGGCGGTTTGGATAATCTCTTTGGATGAGCAACTTGTGAGCGCCTTTGAGTTGTCCTATTAACGTTAACGTTTAAGCGTCGTTTAGCCGTTTCGTAGTTATCGTAGCATTTTAGTTAGTTTTGACGTCGATTCTCGTTTAATTGTTAGGATTACGAGATCGTCGGTTCGAGTGAGCGTCATTATATGATTTTTGGGAATTCCAGGTGAGTGGTGCTATCTCTTCTTTGAGTTTATAAACTCATGTTTTGAAAGTGATAATGATATGAGTATCGTATGAGTTATTAAAGCATGTTTGTTGCATAAAAGCCTAGATCGGGCAATTACTACCTTTTGTCGATTGTGAAAATGAGTTGAAAAGTCTTATGGCGTTATTGAAACGAAGCTTTTGTGAATGCTTATATTAAAGGTTTTGTGAAGAGGATTAGCCGAGGGCTATTCTTGTTGCGAAATGTTTTGTGAAATGGATTTATTGGTGTTGATTACGGATTTTTTTTAGATTGAGTTATAAGTTGTTGTTGCTCGTATTACTATGTTGAGAACCCGTTGAGGGGGGAGTATGCATACTGTCAGGATATCCTTCTGGGCCGAACCGCCGGCTTATAATAGGTGGTAGACCTTGCCAAAAGGGGTAAACTTGGTCGCCTTTGTCACGGCGTTAAACTTGACCATAGTTTGATGACGAGCATGAGATTGGTTGATGGATGAACCATCAACGTGTTATGTGATGAGATTAGTCAATGGATAGACCATTGATGATTGGCTATTGTTGTTAAGTGAGTTTTTATTTAGTAATCTGATATGGATGACTTTTATTGAAAATTTATTATATTTTTGAAATATTTTTGCTATATTGTACATCGAGTTTGAGTTATGGGCCGTGACATTTTTTATGCGATTGCATAGTGATTGTTCGATCTGCTTAGAAGAGATATGCACTGCTTACTGAGCTGTGGTTGCTCACCCCTCTGTTTCCCTAATCTTTTCAGGTTCCTTGGTTAGTAGTCAATAGAGCAAGAGTGGTGTCGTTGGGACTTTTGGGAGTTGAAATCGTTATAGTTTGAGGCTGCGTCCTTTGGGTGGGAGGACGGCCGTGTCATTCCCTGTTCTGGTAGGTTTTGGGGTGTGACATTTGTTGGTATCAGAGCTTATGGTTATGATATTTAGGTGTAGCTTTTATGGGACGCTATGAGATTGTGTGTTAGTTTATAGCTCGCATTAGTCTTTTGTTACTAGGGCATATGTTTCTTTTTAGGTCCAAATGATCATCAATCCGACTCAAAGAATGAGAGAGCCAAAGTGATTAAGAAGATTTCAAGTTTGTTGGCGCCGCTACCAAATCCGAGGAGGAAACTCTGTATTCTTCATTCCTTCAAAGTTTGTGTCGGTTCATATGCGCTTGGACTTTCAGGCTTTTGAGGATCTAGTTTTAAGGAGCTTTTCATTTTCTAAGATATGTGCTATTGAATGGAGAAAGGTTGAAGAATCTAGGCTTCAATTGCAGAACTTGAGAAAAGAAATTGATGAAGCAAAAATCAGGATGAGTCTCTAAGACTTTAAGGTGTGAAGAGACAAAGAAAGAACTTGAATTAGAGAAGCAAAGAACAATGAAGGAGAGACGCATTTCTCCGTTCGATTCAAGTTCTGATATCAAGCTCCTCTGTTGCAGTCGGCTGTTGTTTTTCTTGCTCAATTCTGACAGAATTCTTGTAATTTTACGGAGTGTTCTTTGATGAGAGAAATTGTCTTGTTTGTCTAACGACATTGATTTGGCATTCCAAGGTGCAGAAACGAAGGATGGTTTAGAGATGTGGTGCATCGAGAATATTCACTCAGTTCACATTCCAAGGGTTTCACATGGTAAATTCTATTTTGGGAGGAAGTTCAAGGCCTAGAAACAGAGAAGTTCTTGTCCTTCTTCAATCCATGCATTATACCCATCGAAGGAGTGTGCAAGTCAGAAATAGGAATTTCGAATGGGTAAAAGTACTGTATCAACTTGTTTGCATGCAAGGGAGTGTGTTGTTCATGTTAAAGAGATTGCATCTGATCGATCATCCTTAAATCACTATGATGTGTTCATATTGGACACTTGCTTCAAAAATATTTCTTTTCAGTGGGTACAACTCTAGCATACAAGAAAGAGGTAGAGCTCTGAAAGTATTACATTAAGGAAAATAAGCATCATGGAAACTGTGAGGTGGCAACAATAGAGAATGGAAAGTTTGTTGGTGATGCTGATGTCGATGAGTTTTGAAGTTTATTTGGTGGCTATGCTCCTATTCCTCGAGATTCACTATCTGCATTCCAAAAAGAGGAAATTATTCAATCTGTAAATTTTTTTTTTCTTTTCAATGTAAGATAATTATTCGGGGGTGGCAAAGGAGCTATTGAACCAAGAATTGCTCGACACAGATAAGTGCTATTTGTTGGATTGTCATACTGAGATTTTTGTATAGATGGGCATGTGCACCTCAATGATGGAACGGAAGTCATTGATTTCAGCTCTAGAAGTTTTTCTGTGAAATGAGGGCAAATCAACAAGACTCGTGTGACCTTATT
Organism: Syzygium aqueum; assembly: GCA_031216185.1. NCBI lineage: Eukaryota > Viridiplantae > Streptophyta > Magnoliopsida > Myrtales > Myrtaceae > Syzygium > Syzygium aqueum. The sequence goes on along the minus strand of CM062238.1, from coordinate 31,821,927 downwards.
AACTGAAGGATTAGAAACTCCCAGTTTTTGGCCAAGTTACAAGTCTTAAGATCATAACCTTCCAACAAAAATGGTAAAGTGTGTTAAAGTTCTCAAGAAATTCTACCAGACAAAAACAAAGGATTGAGATCATCTCATGGAAGCAAATGTAGGAATGGTGGCTGGATCTTGTAAGAGGAAAAGGTTGGTTTGGATACACTATGACTCTGTCCACGCGCCCAAGCACCTGAAGCACTTGAATGCCCTGTTATGTCAGATTTGTGGTGATACTGTTTGACTCACAGCCAATGATGATGCCTTTGTTGCTTGTAATGAGTGTGCATTCCCATTGTGCCATCCCTGTAATGAGTACGAGAGTAAAGATGGTAATCAATGTTCGCCTCAGTGTATGACTCGCTATAAAAGGCACGAAGGGGGTCCTCAAGTGGAAGAAAATGGTATTCATGATTTAGAGAACCAGTCTAACTACACCCAAGGAAATGTCATGAGGCGCCAATGGCAAGGAGAAGATTCTGATCTCTCGTCTTCTTCTGGACATGAATCTCAACGTCCAATCCCCCTTCTCACTAATGAGCTGCTAGTATACGGTGAAATCCCTTGTGCTACACCTAACAATCAATCTATTTGGACAACATCTGGAACTTTGGTCCGTTCTGATGATAGGCATTCGGTTCATTCTATTGATCCTAGACCAGCCAGTTCCTGTGTGAATTGTGGACTCCTCAAGGGACTTGAACTCTTATGGCCATGAAAATGTTGATCGGAAAGAAAAAGTTGAAAGCTGGAAACTCAGGCAGAAAAATAACATTTCCCCCATGACTAGTACATACCCAAAAGGAAAAGGAGACATAGAAGGAACTGGTTCTAATGGAGAAGAACTTCAGACGACCGACGGTGCTTGTCTACCTTTGAGCCGCATGGTGCCTATACCATCATCAAAAAAAAAGGGGGGCGGGGCTTAGGCAATGAATGCCTAGGTTCATGTTTCACCTGTCCTTACCGATGGAGCATTGGACAGAATAGGGTAATTAAAGAAGTCACTGACAAGGAGCAGGGATGAAGAGCAAAAAGTTGCTAGTTGAGAACATTGGCTGATTGCGTTTCTCGGAGGACTTGGATTGGAGTGTAGCAAGCTCAGGTCAAGTAAAGGCTTCATTGAGCAGGAGTTCAGAATTATGATCGAGCAATTTATGATGCCGGAAAAAAAAAAAGATAAGCATTAGCTTCTAGAGATGTAGAACCTCTTAAAAAAAATCGGATCTAGGCAAGGCAGAGCAACAGCAAGAGGCAATAGAGATTGATACGAAAGTGATGCACGAGATATTGGTTGATGTGCAGATGGGTTACTAGCTTTTGCAGAAAGATAATTCCAACAGACTAGTCGAAAACCGAGCTTTGATGGAAAATATTACAGATTCGGAGGAATAGAAGCGTGCCCTTGAAGAGGAAAACTCTGCGATAATTCAAGAACTGAATTCTCTTGGTAATTTCTCTCTAGTTTTATAGAGCTTTGGAAGGAGAAAGCTGAAGAACTAAAAGCTCTTGCTGCTGAGCTTTGTGGCCTCCAAGTGATTAACAACGATATGAGGGAGGGGATTGATATGCTGAGGAAGATACTAGAGACATAATGGGCAGAAAAGTCACTCCCGGTTGACTCAATTGAGGAGTTGGACAGAGTTCAATGAGGGAGAGACATCAATGATAAACTAAACCACCAAATTTTGATTGGCAACGATTTTTGAGGGAGGAGGCTAAGGAACTTTTGAAAGGAGACCAAAAAGTTAAGCATTCATGGTTCTTGGCCATTGAACTGCGAAGAGTCAAGATTGGGTAGGGAAAATGTAAAAGAAGAAGAAGAAGAAGAAGTAGTAGAAGTAGAAGTGAGTTATCTAAATTAAGGAAATAAAACAGAATATGGAGCTCAAAGGGAACACATTACATAATGAAATTGAGAAATACAGGATTCAAGAAGAGAATTTGAATTGCTGCAAGAGAAGAGCAATGAGTTTGAATTTTAGAAAAGGGGGAATGAGGCTGTAACTTTTATTTATTTATTTGATCTCCAAATTTCTTCCGTTCGAGAAGTTATACTTGAAAATAAGGTGCAGGAGCTGAGTGAAGTCTGTCAAAGCTTGAGGGATGAAAGTGCTATTAAGAATGGGAATATTGAACAGATGAAAGAAAAAGTCGGGTTATTGGAGAGAGTGAAATTGGTGGACTAAAGAGTGGGCTATCTGCATATGTTTCCATCCTATTGTCTTTTAGAGGTGGAATGACATCTCTCAAGCCACAATCCAATTACTGGACGCACAAGATTACGGAAAGGGCATATCAATTACATGAAAATGGACATGTCAAGTTCCTAGATGAACAAAGCTTTACAGTACCAGAAATCTCAAATTTGTAGAAGATGCAAGATAGGTTTTAAACTCTTGAAAAAAAAAAGGGGCTATCAGAGAAGAAATGAAAAGGATAGATAGAGAAAAGTGAAAATGCGCTTATGAATCTTGAAAGTGACTCGCTAGAAAGAAAGGATTTCCACGAAGAGGAAATAGTATTTGGAAATAATCTCAACAATGACCAGGAGCCAACCAAGTCCAAATACAAAACTCCTTCACAAACAGGACAATTGATGAAAGATATTTCGCTTTCAAGCTTTAGATTCTTTGTTTAATAAAATAAGCTGTAAAGAGGAAGAGGACCAAGAGGTCACTCAAAGTCAAGGACGAGACAGTGAAGAGGCAGCTAGAAGAAGCGGAGGAGGTAGTCATGCATATGATGGTCATGAACGATCATCTGGTGAAAGATATCGACGTGAACTTATCCTCATTTGATTAAAGGTTTAGGTAAATTCAAATTTCGAGGACGAAATTTCTCGTAGGAGGGTAGATTGTAATATTTGGGCCCATAAAAAAAACCCAGCCATGTCTCTTAAAAGCCCAAGCCCAACCAATTTATTTATGCTTCAATAAATGAAGCACAGAAGCCAGCAGAGTAAACGAAGAGAGCAGGAGAAGACGCACGACCGTGAAGAAGGAAAGAGGGAAAGAAGAGAGGAGAGAGAAATTCACACGCATAGACGACTCGGACACTCTAACTAGCCGAATCAACTATAAATCGCAATGCCTGGTAAGCATTCGAGCCAATTGTTCGTCTAATCAAATTGATTTCGGAAATTAGGGCACAAATTTAAAGGAATATCAATTTTGAATTGCGAGGCTCGATCGAGGAGTTATTAAGCTGCAATTTTGTGTGGAATGATGGTTTATGGTATTATAAAGTGGTGGGGTTTGTCGAGTAGCTATTTTGTATGGTTCGTCTGGAACGAATTTCGGAGTTATGTTATTCGAGAGGCGAAATCCGATTTTTGAGTCGTTGAGCCATGAATATATATAGAGTTGGTAGTTTAGGATGCTATGAGGCCATGAGATTTTATGGAACTCGATTTGGAATTTTGGTTTGCCGAATATGAATTTTCGAAGTCGGGCACACAAGTTGAACAGTGCGCGAACAGCGGCTTTTAGGCCGATTTTCGTCGATTTTAGGCTCGATTTTGGGACAGCCGAGTTGGGGTTCTTGTAGTGCTCTAAATGAGCTTTCTTTTGACTATAAGCTCGCTTGGAACGGAGTTTGGTGGAGAAAGTTATGGCGCAACCAAGTTTCACGTTCAAGCTCCGCATTACGGGCGGTTTGGATAATCTCTTTGGATGAGCAACTTGTGAGCGCCTTTGAGTTGTCCTATTAACGTTAACGTTTAAGCGTCGTTTAGCCGTTTCGTAGTTATCGTAGCATTTTAGTTAGTTTTGACGTCGATTCTCGTTTAATTGTTAGGATTACGAGATCGTCGGTTCGAGTGAGCGTCATTATATGATTTTTGGGAATTCCAGGTGAGTGGTGCTATCTCTTCTTTGAGTTTATAAACTCATGTTTTGAAAGTGATAATGATATGAGTATCGTATGAGTTATTAAAGCATGTTTGTTGCATAAAAGCCTAGATCGGGCAATTACTACCTTTTGTCGATTGTGAAAATGAGTTGAAAAGTCTTATGGCGTTATTGAAACGAAGCTTTTGTGAATGCTTATATTAAAGGTTTTGTGAAGAGGATTAGCCGAGGGCTATTCTTGTTGCGAAATGTTTTGTGAAATGGATTTATTGGTGTTGATTACGGATTTTTTTTAGATTGAGTTATAAGTTGTTGTTGCTCGTATTACTATGTTGAGAACCCGTTGAGGGGGGAGTATGCATACTGTCAGGATATCCTTCTGGGCCGAACCGCCGGCTTATAATAGGTGGTAGACCTTGCCAAAAGGGGTAAACTTGGTCGCCTTTGTCACGGCGTTAAACTTGACCATAGTTTGATGACGAGCATGAGATTGGTTGATGGATGAACCATCAACGTGTTATGTGATGAGATTAGTCAATGGATAGACCATTGATGATTGGCTATTGTTGTTAAGTGAGTTTTTATTTAGTAATCTGATATGGATGACTTTTATTGAAAATTTATTATATTTTTGAAATATTTTTGCTATATTGTACATCGAGTTTGAGTTATGGGCCGTGACATTTTTTATGCGATTGCATAGTGATTGTTCGATCTGCTTAGAAGAGATATGCACTGCTTACTGAGCTGTGGTTGCTCACCCCTCTGTTTCCCTAATCTTTTCAGGTTCCTTGGTTAGTAGTCAATAGAGCAAGAGTGGTGTCGTTGGGACTTTTGGGAGTTGAAATCGTTATAGTTTGAGGCTGCGTCCTTTGGGTGGGAGGACGGCCGTGTCATTCCCTGTTCTGGTAGGTTTTGGGGTGTGACAGGATAGGCGATCCACAGTTATCTGTAGCAGCACAAGTAGAGTTGACGGGCAAGGACTTGCTGCTGATGATCATTAGGGATGGTCTTAACTGTCTTTAAGGACGACTTTGTTTGTCGCCTGTAGCCATTTTTCTTGCAGTCATATCAATTGTGTCTGAAGCCTGAACTAGTTTTCGCATACCATATATTAAAAAGGAGTAATTGGATTTTACACTTGGGAGGAATCTATCCCTCTGAGATATGTGTGCAGAAAAGAGGTTTCCTCAAAAGTTTATATACCAGGTTTTGTAGAACTTAATTAAGTTACGATATCTGTAAGGACCAACTGGTAAGTAAACCTATTGATGTGTTTCTAGTATGGGGCATGAATTTCCTTTCTCGAAATCGAACAGGAGCTTACCACTTAATTTCTTCGTAGATGAAAAAATGAAGAATTTTCTTCTAATTTCTGCAGTAGCTAATTATATGTTATCTACAGAAAGAGGTTCGAAACATTGCTTTTAAAACACCAATAGACTGCGCTATATCAAAAGCACAGGTGTTTTAAACATGGGCGTCACTACCTTTATCCAAGAATTCACAACCCCAATTGCTTTTGTCCAGAATGTTCAGGGCTTTGATTCTGGATTCACTCAGGCTCATCCCCAAAGGCCCCTCAGAGCATCAAGAGCATTGAGTTCATTGAAATAGATGGGGGAGTTGGATGCATCAAGCAGACTAACTTTGCCGAAGGTATCTATCGTCCTTAATCAATGGTGCACATACTCGAATTCATCCTTCTTATTGATTCCTATTGTAGTGATTCTAAGCACAATTTGTTGACTTATTTTGTGATAAATTCTCCGTTGACGAAGTTTAGGATTGTGCTCTCCTTTAGAATCACTACAATAGGATTCAATAAGGAGGATGAATATGAGTATGCGCATCACTGATTAACTACAATAAGAACCTTCAGTAAAGTTAGTCTGCTTGATGCTTCCAATTCATCCATCTCTTTCAATGAACTCGATGCTCTTGATGCCCTGGGGGGCAATCTTTGGGATGAGATCGTGGGAATTGAGGAATCAAAGCCTTGAACATTATTGATGGAGCAATTGGGGTTGTGCATTTTTGGATAAGTTAGTGACGCCCATGTTTGTTTCCGAGAGTAAAGATCTGAAAATGAAGGAGTACTGTGAAATAGACTTGCTTGAAGGTAGAAGAAGTCCGTTGAGTTTACTGTGGAGATCTTGAGCAACAACGGGTGGGTATTTATGGATTCCGGGAAAGTGTGTGTAATGATTTAGTTGTTTTAGCTGACAAAGAATTCAAGTTCAATCTATTCGTAGCACTCCACTTTGGACTGGTCCTAATTCTAGATAAAAAAACTTATACGATACATTTTGAGGCATTGAGTAAAGTCTAAAATTTCAAATATAATAGCCTGCAAATGAGGCATACATTGACGGCACAATAAATAATTTCTATGAGATTCTAAGCACATGCGAAGTTGATATCTCTGATTATATCACCAATTTAGATTGTACTACGCCCACCATTTCGGTGAACACGACATGAACAAAAGAAATCTGGTCCTTCATTTTTGCTCTGTAATGAGCTTGTCCTTATCCTTAATCATCTACATCACTGGTGGCTCTGCCCCAATGAGAAAGGAAGAAACGCTTAAAGCAAGGCTGATCAGTCCAATTTAGAGTGCTTCGAACTTTGGATGCTTATGGACTGCTAAACAACTAACTTGCCTATAAATACCAAGTGCTTCTCTCCATCGTCTTCATCAGCTCAAGCCTTCTTCAATAGCAATCACACCATATCCTTCTACTACCTTCTCGTGTTCATTTATCTTTGATTGCAAAATGGGAGTCATCACCTACTCTCAAGAGTTCACATCTGTTGTTGCTCCATCGAGGATGTTCAAGGCTTTGGTCCTTGACTCCCAATGTGTATTGCGGTTTCAAGGCGATGGGGGTTGTGGTGTAGCAACACAGTTCCGATGGCAGCCTTCGTGGTTCGGTCTAGAGAAAAAGACCAGAGATGAATTTGGATATTGATAAAGATTCAAGCTGAGATATGTATAAGTTGGTGCAAAAGGATACTTGAATTAAGAGGGAGCAGACCTAATACTGAGCTCATATACGAGAGGGAGATTGTTGAGATACACGTGCGAGTTATATTAGAGAAGTTCTACATCGGAGAATGAATGTGAGTCTAACTAGATATGTTGATGGGCTCAGACTTGAGCTCCCTCTTGATGATCTACTCGGGTGAAGGTATTAGACTTTTATTGCGTGCTTCCAATGCGTTGATTGAAAGAGACACCAAGTTCGAGGAAATCAACTTCATTGTCTACGAGGTGAAGTTCCTGGATACAATCTTTTCCAAAAAAAGGAAATTGAATTTTTTATATTAGACAAAAATTTTAGGCTTGATATCAAACAACCATGACCACCGGTTCTAAGGGTGTGACTCTATGTTCGTTTATTGCGTTATCAAGGACAGTTGCGGAAATAAGTTTAGGAGCCGACTCTCTTGGGGAAAGGACAGACCCCTGGCTCCCACAATTAGATCAAAGGCAGAAATTTAATGAAATGGTGCATGAAAAGATAACGAATGAGCTATAGATATTATTGGATGATCGGTTAGTGGCTTGGTAGTCCCAGCTTAGACAAAAAGAGTACATTGGAACTCGCTGATGGAAGTATAAGCAGCAGCTCTTCTTCTCGCCTGCAATGATGCTAAGTCCCACGGAGTCTGAAAAGCAATTTTCCAAACCGATTGCAATGTCTTAATTAATGTTATCCAACAAATGGGTCTTTCCTCTCGGGGTACTCAACCTTCATTTTTCAATATAATTCGGGTTGGAGTTAAGCTTGGACTTGTAAACCCAATTGATGGAGTTACTTATGTGCTAACAAAAAATAAAGATGAACATGTATCCTTGATAGATTGGTAGTCTTTTAGAAAGAATACACTTTGACTATTTATAACTTGCGATAGATGATAAACAGTTACCAAGTATTTAAAATCTCACCTTGTGACACCTATTATTTAGCAACACCTATTGACCTAACTCATTTGCCGACTCTTCGCTCCTACACTCGGCCACTTTCCGCTGACATCTCCATCGACCGAGCAGGTCTTCTTATATAAACTGCTTCTACATTATCGATTAAATGCTCCCAGTACTTAGTAATCATCAGTTACAATTACCATCTTAATAGGCTTTTTTATCTATCAAACTACCGACCAAACACTCGGGCATTTTTTGGTGTTAACACAAGCGCAATCAAGAGGAAGTACACAAGAATGATGATTTGGAGACTCAAAGTTGATTGTAATTCAATCGGACAAGCCATTAAGAAAAGGAAGAAAGTCACAAAAAAAAATTACAAACTATACTCATTGTGATATATTTACCGTGAACTTTTTTCTTTGTGACATTAAAAACCTTAAACTATATATACTATGACACTTTATCCTAGTCTTTTCTTTTGTGACATAAAAAATCCTAAACTTTTACCTATGTATACTATTGCTTTATGGCGTCCATGTAGACAGATTTTTAATAATTGTCATTGACATAACTCTGACGGAGGATACATGTATCATGCAAGTATAAGTTTGAAATTTTTTGTGTCACAGAAAAAAACTTTAGGATAAATATGTCACGGTGGGCATAGTTTAAGATTTTTAGTGGCTTTCGCCCTTAAACAAAAGAAATGAATCAACTATGTTTTCTTTTATGAATATAATTGTGCATTGAAGGTCGTTTTGTTTCCTCACGCTTGCTTCTTGCGATTATTTTAATGTTTTACACTTGAAAGCTTATTTATGTACATTTACATATAAATAAAATGTATATTTTATTTTCATGCCAAAATTAGTAGTATTATTTGAATATTGAAAAATATCCCAACCCTCATTCGCCTCGTGGGGTTGCGCCTTTATCCAAGGTGCCCCCTCTCCTTGATGAGAAAATATTGAGTGATTTGTCAGCGCCACATAACTAGCCGATGTGGCGTGTATTTTTTTTAAAAATAGAACCACTTACAATTTGACACTTGTCTCAAATAACAAAAACTAAAATATCTATTTCTTTTCTCTCTCTCTCCTACATTTAGCCATCGCCTTTCCTGGGCTCCATGCTTCCCTCGGCCGTTGCCACCAGCGCCACGTCCAGGCGAGCCACCGCCTCCATCGTCTTCGTGGTCAACTCCATCTCCCTATGCATGACCCTTATTACGTTGTTTTTCTTTTTGAATTTTGATTTCGCAGTGCCGCCAATCACGTTGCCTCATCCATGGCATCTCGACCTCACCGTCAAGACTTGGGGCCATTCATGAGCCACCGTCGCAAAATCTGAAGGCATGGCTCCAGATCTGAAAGTTTGGCTTTGTTTGTGGTCTTACATCGTGGATTTTGTGGTCGACTTCGTCAAAAGTCTTAGCCAAATCTGGAAGTTTTCGGCTTTGTCTTGTGTCGCAGTCTCTGCGGTAGGCTCCATCAAGCGTTGCGGTCATCCCGGCAGCCTCTGTCAAGTCGAGCCATTCCCCCTATTTTTTCGTCAAGTTCGCAATCTCCGTCGGGATCTTCTAAGCTAGATCTGGAGGCATGAGGGAGGTGCGGCAACAAAGGCAGAGGGAGAAAACTTTTGCTGGGCGCAGAGGTTACGGCGTGGCGGTGAGCGTTGAGGATGGAGGTTGCGGTGGCTTGTGTGGTGGAGACAGCCGAGCCGGATGCTCGAGTGGTTGGGCAAACAGTAGTCGGATGGAGGAGCGGGAGGTGGCTGGATGAAGGAAGAAGACAAATGAAAATAATATTTTTTACTATTTTTTTTATTTGAGACACGTGTGTCAAATAATACGTAGTTTATTTAGAAAAATGCTTGCCACGTTAGCTAGTGATGAGGTGCTCGCAAGCCATTTAATATTTTCTCCTCTCTGACTTTTATTTAGTTTGTTTTTTCTTTAATTTTTTGTTTTCTCCAATTTTTTTCTCTTTTGTATTTATTTTTTAAATATTTGATATATTTTCTGATGTGGTGCCACATAGCTAACAAGTATTAAACAATTACCATTACGGATTATTGTGTGCAATATCATTACGGATTACTATTTTTTTTATTTGAGACATGTGTCAAATAATAAGCTGTTTATTTAGAAAAATGCTTGCCACGTTAGCTAACTCACCCAGTATTTTCTCCTCTCTGACTTTGATTTAGTTTGTTTTTTTTTATTTTTTGTTTTCTCCAATTTTTTTCTCTTTTGTATTTATTTTTTAGATATTTGATATTTTTCTAATGTGGCGCCAAGTAGCTAACAAGTATTAAAAACTACCATGACGGATTATTGTGTGCAATTTCATTGGACCTGATTGTGACCTCTTCAGAAAGACCAAACTGATGCAGATAAAAAAACATTTAGAAATTCATTGCATAATTCAAATGTTTAGGATTTGGTTGCATATTTGGCACAGCTTTTAGGACAATTGGTGCAATTTTCCCATTTATAAGCAGCGAAAGATTTAAATTTCTTTGGGTAAAAACAAGTCAAATTGTGTGCAATGCAAAGATTTATTAAGTGCAATCAATCTAGACACGCCTTGAAAACTCACATTTCTCATCCACCCCAATATTTAATGCTACAATGTGGAAGATTGTATTTCATCATTTTCCATAGTTTGGATTCTGGGTACCACAATGCATATCACATAGAAACATCTTTTTAATGCAATAATAGACAAATAATGTCATAGCCGTGGACTTTTATATGGACATTTCCAATTATTCTAACAGTCACTTGAGAATGTAGTAGTTAACATGATTGGATGTCCAGAGAACCTTAAATGCTGAACTTGAACACTTATTAAATGGAGTAATAATATATGGAAGAATATATTATTGGCATGATAAATAATTTCTACGAAGTTGATATCTCTATTTATATACACCAATTTAGATTGTACTGCACCCTCCACATCGGTGAACCCGACACGAACAAAGAATTATAGTCCTTCGTGTTTCATCTGTAAAGAACTTGTCTGTTCCGTTGATCTTCTAGATTAGTGGTGGCTCTGCCCCAATGAGAAAGGAAGAAAGGCTTAAAGCAACGCTGATCAGTCCAATTTGGAGTGCTTCCAACTTTGAATGCTTATGGACCGCCAAACAAACTTCCCTATAAATACCAAGTGCTTCTCTTCATCGGCTGCATCAGTTCAAGCCTTCTTCAATAGCATTCACACCAAATCCTTCTACTACCTTCTCGAGTTCATTTCTCTTTGATTCTTACATGGCAAAATGGGAGTCATCACCTACTCTCAAGAGTTACATATGCTGTTGCGCCAACGAGGATGTTCAAGGCTTTGGTCCTTGACTCACACAATGTCATTCCCAAGATTGTCCCTAGGGGCATCAAGAGTGTCGAGTTCATTGAGGGAAATGATGGAGTTGGTAGCATTAAGCAGACTAACTTCGGCAAAAGTAAGTGCGATCGCACACGTTGCTTTACCATGTCAAGTTGATCTATAGTATATAGAACTTAGAATTAAACCATCTACTTTCATGAATTTGTGGAATAGGTTCCCATATCAAGTACACCAAGCACAAGATCGATGCTCTTGATGCGGAGAACTTTTACTGCAAATACTCTTTGATCAAAAGTGATATCAAGTTCGAAAAAATCGATTTTGTCGTCTATGATGTGAAATTGGTCACGTCAGATAACGGTGGATGTATTTGCAAGATGACCAGTGAGTATCATTCCAAAGATAGTGCTGAGCTCAAAGAAGATGATATCAAGCAGGGTAAGGACAAAGCTATGGGACTATACAAGATCGTTGAGGAGTACCTTTTGGCAAACCTTGATGCTTGTGCTTAAATGGCCTTTCCAAAATTCTATTGAGTGATGTGAGCTAAGTGGTGGAAAATTGCATTGCATTTTTCTTTCCTTTTTCTTGCTCCATTGGAGCTTTTGCGAGGAATGTTTTTCATGTACTTTTATGTTTCCAAAGGGTCTGCAGGTTGTGTGTAAGGTCATTTCACAATATAACTTGAAAGTCAATTGAGCGATCCATTAAATTAGATTGCATTTGCTTGGATTTTCCCCTAAAAGATGATCACCCGTTTGTCGTAACCAAGGTTAAATACTGCTCGACTTATACGAGAATTGCTTCAAATATACTAAATTTTCCACTTATGATTTTCAAGATGTCTCTAGCTATGACTAAGGAGACAAATAATTGATATATGTAAGGCCGACGTGATTATGGTTGGTTATAGCATCTTGGTTTAGATGCCCATTGTGGGCCAACCATCCTCGTACATGTAAGTCCTTGGGTGTGTTAGCGACGCTATTGTCCCCCTTCATAGTCCCACATCAGGTTATTAGTATGGTCCAACCAAATATGCTAATAGGCTCGAAGTTGAATTACTTCTTGGTGATCTCCGTAGATTAAAGTATTGGGTTTCTACTTGCACTCCTAACAAATGGTAACATAGCGAATGGTTGATTGGTGGCACTTGCAAAGTGTATTGGTGTTTGGTGAATATTTCAAGGAAGGAATCTAACCAATGTGGTTCGACTACCTAGTGCAGTCTAATGGAAGAGAGCTGTAGTGAAGGTGGGCATTGTCATATAATAACGGAGTTTCGATTTTAACCTTAATGATTTGATATTGTGGAATGAAAGTGGGTGTTTGAGATTTGAATTGAGACATGTTGGTTCATAAGGAAATATGAATTAAGGAGAAGTAGACCCTAACATTGAGCTCGTATGTGAGGGGAAGATTGTTAAATGCGTGTGCGAATTGTATAAGAAAAGTCCCACATCATAGAATTCTTATAGCTTGTAACACTTAATATATCATAATTGATATATATAACTCATTGAATTAAGCTTTTGAGTGAAGATGGATCTAATTGAATATGTTGACGAATTCAGACATTACCTCTCTCTTGGTGATCTCCCACGGCAAATGTATCGAATTTCTACTAAGTGCTCCCAACAATACCCTCGATTGCAGCCACACTTAAGAGAAAGTCCATGGAAATGATGGTTTGGATATTCAAAAGTCGATGATAATTCAATCCAAACTAGTCACTTCAATAAAAAAAATCCATAAAGTTTGATTTTTTATGTAATTTAATTGTAAATTGAGGGTGGTTTTGTTTCCTCACGCTTCCTGCAATTATTCTAATGTATTTTACTTGAAAGCCTATTTGTTTATTTTTCTTTTTTACTTAATTTTTTCCTTCAAAATTTTTTTTGTAATATTTGATATATTTTCTAATGTGGTGCCACTTTAGTGTCAACTATGCAAAAACATATTTAAAAAATACCACGTCGGATTTTGGCACGTCAACTTATCAAATTTGACTGCGACCTTGCAAAAAAGACCAAACTGCTCCCAATAAAAGACATTTAGAATTTGATTGCAAAAATTCAAGTGTTTAGAACTTGATTGTATATATTGACAAATGTTTACTACTGGTGATTGCATTTTCCGAAATTTATATGTTGTGAAAGTTTTTGGTGTTTCGGATAAATAAAAGTCAAATTATGCGCGCCACAAGATTTAGATTAAGTGAAAGTCAATTTTAATAGTTTGAGAATTCTAGATGTACGTCAGTGCATTTTAACATGAAAACTTCTATTGCATAATAATATCATAGCCGCCTAACTTTTAGGTCGATATATCCAATTATGCATAGAGTGACTCGAGAATACATGATTAAATGTCTGGAGAATCTTAAATGATGAATTGAACAATTATATATTTGAGTAATCAATATATTATATAGAAGAATATATTGTCGGCATGATAAATAATCTATGAGATTTTATCTGCATGTGAAATTGATATCTCTATTAATATCGCCAATTTAAATAGTACTCCGCCAGCCAAATCGGTCAACCCGACATGAACAAAGAATTATAGTCCTTCATGTTTGATGTATAATGAACTTGTCCTTTTCCGTAATGTTCTAGATTCCTGGTCGCTCTGCCCCAGGAAAAAGCAAGAAAGGCTTACAAAGCGAGGCTGATTGGTCCCAGTTCGCAATGCTTAATTTTGAATGCTTAAGGACTGCTAAACGACTAGCTTGCCTATAAATACCAACTGATTCTCTTCGTCATCTTCATCAGCTCAAGCCTTCCTCAATAGAAAATCCTTCCATTTCCTACTTGAGTTCATCACTCTTTGCTTCTTACAAGGAAAACACGGGCATCGTCACCTACTCTCAGCAGCTCACATCTGTCGTTGCTCCATCGAGGATGTTCAAGGCTTTGGTCCTTGACTCGCACAACGTCATTCCCAAGATTGTCCCAGGGGGCATCAAGAGCATTGAGTTCATCGAGGGAGATGGTGGAGTTAGCAGTATTAAGTAGACCAACTTTGGCGAAAGTTAGTCAGATAACAAATGTTTATCTATCATGTCAAGTTCTTTTTTTTTTTTTGGTAAGTAGATGTCAAGTTCATTTATAGACCACAAAACTCAGAATTAATCTTTTCACTTTGTTGAATTCGTGTAACAAGTGCTCACATTAAGTGCACGAAGCACAAGATTGATGCTCTAGATGTTGAGAACTTTTACTGCAAATACACTTTGATTGAAAGTGATAACAAGTTCGACAAAATCGACTTCATTGTCCATGAGGTGAAGTTCACATCAGTTGATGGAGGATACGTCCACAAGATGACTAGTGACTATCATGTTAAAGGAAGGTGGAAAACTCAAGGAAGATGACATCAGGTAGGGTAAAGACAGGGCTACGGGATTGTTCAAGGCAGTTGAAGAGTACCTCTTGGCAAATCCCGATATTTGTGCTTAAATTGTCTTTTCAAGATCCTTTAGAGTGATAATTATCGGAAATTGAGGTGATTTGTTTTGTATGCTTCTTTCTGGCTCTAGCTTGGAGCTTTTGTGTGAGGAATGGCTTTTCTAGTGTCTTTCTATGCTCTAAAGGATTTGTTGGTTAAGTATAAGGTCGTGTCAAAATAAAACTTGAAAGAGCAATGAGCAATTTAATGATTGATGCATTGCCTTGGATTTTTCTCTCAAGTAGATCTCCCTTTGTGATTACCATTCATCAAGTCGAATTTGCATGCGAATTTATTCTATTCTCACATTAGTTGCCAAATTTCCTTCTAGACCTAAAAGAAAAGTTATTATGAACTTCCCTATCCAAATGATGATGCTTGAATATTTCCAATTATGAGACCGTTATTTTCACTAACTATAACTTCATTTCCTAGCTAATCAAATTTGAAGTTTATTGCGGCTTGAAAACTAAGAAATTCAAAGGAATTGATGCGAATGAGTTGCTTGTGGCTTCCAAAAAGCAAAGCATGTGAGCCGAAAGGCAGGCAAAAAGAATTTTGGAGAGCATTAGAAAAACAGAGGACTCTGTTTTGGTGTTACTTGGTCGTGTTGAAGGGTGGTTCATACTACCCATCGACAATAACGCACGGGGGTCCTACTCCCCGGTGAGCGAGCGAGAGTCGTGGGAGCAGCAATCCGGATCTGCTAGAGGGCTTTTATAGTTTGAGCCCAAAAAGGAAAGTTTCCTAATGCAATTAGGTTACCTTTTTTTAATAGGTTTCCAAGAAATATTTTCTATTATGAATAGATTTCCTAATTGAATTGTTTCCTAATTGGAGTAGGTTTCCTAATTAGAGTAGATTTCCTATTTTAAATCAAACTATTGTCTATATATAGTCTCTTTCTCTTGTAATTGAGAGATGTAACATAGAGATGTGAAGTGCTAATTATAGTGGAATCCTCTGCTAGATGTAGCTCTAGTTTAAGTGTGAATCGGAATAAAAACCTTGTGTCTCGATTCTCTTTCTAATTTTTTACTCTCTATTTCTTTGTGATTGTGCACCAAATCTTAACATCTGGTATTAGAGCAAGGTTTGAGGTTAGGGTTTCTTGGTGAAGAGAGATCTAGAAAATTGAATATTGGGAAGATGTTGTCGGTTGGTCAATCACGGATTGAAGTAGAGAAGTTCGAACGAAAGGGTTTTGAGTTATGAAAATTGAAGATGGAGGCTTTGCTTATGGATAGAGATCTATGGCACGTGATTGAAGAAGACAAACTCAAGGAAAAATCCAAGGAGCAGGTAAAGGAAGTCGAGTCCACGTTTGTTGAATTGAAGGCGTGGAATAGCAGTGATCAGAGGATGAGAAGCCTAATTTGGCTATGCCGTGGGGATAGTGTCGTGGTGAATGTGACCTTTGAGAAGATGACGAAGGATCTTTGGACAAAACTGGAAAATCTTTATCATAGGAAGTTGCTCGAGATCAAACTCTTTCTACGAAAGCAACTGTATAACCTGCGGATGAGCGAAGGTGATTCTTTTCTGCACACTTAAACGAGTTTAATACTATTTGTGGGCAACTTGCATCGATCGATGTCAATTTGGATAAGGAAGATAAAGTGTGTATTTTGTTGGTTTCATTACCGAATTCATGTGAACATATAATTGTTTCTATTGGCACTGGTATTAGTGCATTATCTTTTGAGGGTGTTGTGGTTGCTCTATTATATTTGGAGATTAGGAGAGCAGGTTCTGATAGTGCAATGCAAGAGGCTCTTTTCGTAAGGGGAATGAATAGTGAACGATCCAAATTCAGATTTGGTGGTAGGAATAAATCCAGAAGAAGATCTAAAAGGATAGATAGATCGAAAATAATGCTTTGGAAGTGCAAAAAGCCTAGACACTTGAAAAAAGATTGCAGAAGCAAAAGTGTAAGTCCAAATAAACGAGATGAGGCATCATCCTCTAGTACAAAGAAAAATGATGACAATAGTAAGGGAGACATGTACCTCATCTGCAATTCATCACAGGATGATTGTAATGCATGGATTGTCTTTCCACTTGACGCCTCATAGAGATTGGTTATGCTGTTATGAGCCATATCAGGGAGGTACAATATGAATAAGGGATGACACGACGCCTGATATTGTTGGTCGTAGAAAGGTGATGCTAAAGATGAAAGATGAGACAATGAAGAATCTTTCGGATGTGATGCATATTCCTGGTCTTACTAGGAATGTTATTTTATGTGGGAACTATGGTAGATGCTGGCATTACCTTCACTAGCGTTAATATTCATGCAAGCTAACCTGTGGATCTATTGTAATCGCTAGAGGCAAATGATAGGAAAAATTGTGGAAGTTATTGGAAAGCATTGTAATCAGCGCTGAGAGTTATATCTTAGAGCAGGTGGAAGAAGATCTTTTGAAGCTGTAGCATCAAAGATTGGGTCACATCGGTGAGAAAGGGCTGATGACCCTTTACCTCAAAGAAGATGGTGGATGGTGTGACATCTACGATTTTGGCTATACGAAATGGTTATAGAACTAGCGTGCAGATTATGGGAGAAATTAGCTATAGACCAATCCAAGGATAAGTCATGGATCGATCAACCCGATCGAAAGGATAACTAAGGGATGAGCCATGGTCTTATCAAAAGATCGGCCCTGGAATGATCAAGGGATCGGCAGTGAATCAATCAAATGACTATACAAGTGGCTCGGGCTATTCGGCAATGGATCGGCTTTTCGACTATAAGGGTTGGTTGTGTGACGGACTTGTACCACCACGGATCGATGAACGATCATGGATTGATTCTGCTCGATCTTATTTCGATCTCGGGTTATGACATCCTCAATCCGACGCCGATTAATTACACATTATTGGATTTATTCGACTTCGTTTAGGCGCTGATCAAGAGGATAAGACCATCTTACAACATTGAACCTTGCTTTATTTTTTGGATATTGCACATTAAAGTAATATGTACATGATTGGTGTCCTGTGATTGTTTAACTTATAGTTTTCATTTAAGTGCAACTTTTAGAAGCCTTGATTGCGATGAGAGAAATTTTGGTCTAATCCTAGCAAGCTTGGGTGCCACTTTTGGGAGAAGAAAGGAGAAGAGGGCTCACTTGGTTAGCTTCTAGAGTTGTTTTCCCTTAAGCTTCAAGCATGTGCTCTTGTCTTGCAGTAATGAGACTTGATGGAGATATTTTTAAAAGCTAGGCTAGCCTAAGCTTAGGGTCACGAGTGCAAGTGATATGAATCTGTGCGGAAGATGATCGTTCTACGAAGATCTGTGAGTTACGAATTGCTGACCTCGACCCCCAATCGAACCTGTGATTGGTAATCTCAGTATGAACGCGACCTGTTGACGAACCTGTGTTAACCAATCCACGCTATAACGCCATGAACAAGAGAATTCGTGATCTTGCTCGATAAGTTAAATTCGATCGCCACAAGAAAACCTTGATAAGATCTGGTTCTCAAGAGAACTCAAGAAGAAAACTTTTCTATATAAAATTCTGCCTCCTCTTAAAATTCTATAAGCAACCTTCTATAAGATGCTAACCCTAATCCTAATCCTACTAGGATTAAAATTACAAAAATAACCTTAATTACTAAAAATTCGTCCAAAAATAGAAATAGGCCTAAAAGTTTATCTAAACGACTCCAAATCGCTAAAAAACGTCATCATTCACTACAAAAGTAGTGAGTATTGATCAGCGGCTCGTTTCCAAGCGTTCATCCAAATTTGAGCCAATTCGGAGTTCGTCAATTCTAAGCTCCTTCGAAATTCGCTGGACCAAAAGTAATCATGTTGCGCCAAGGAGCTTCAAAATCTTTAAGTTTCGAATCTAGATTATATCCGTTCCAAATATCTTGAACCATGATGCCGACAGCTTGTTTGAATTCCTTCGCTCTCGCTCGAGTGATTGGGCCTGACGGATAGAACAACGGGTCCCTAGCACCTCCTCCTCGATAGGGTTCGATGTCCATATCATTCCCTCCCCCTTGTAAAGGATTTGCCCTCAAATCAGCGTCTGCATTAAAAAGAGTCAAATCAGAAACATTGAAAGTAGCACTAATATCATACTCACCTGGAAGGTCAAGCTTGTAAGCATTATCGTTGACTCTTTCCAACACCATAAATGGTCCATCCCCTCGCGGTAGCAATTTAGAGCGTCGTTGTTTGGGAAAACGCTCTGTGCGCATATGAACCCAAACTCAATCGCCGGGCTCAAACACTACTTTCTTGCGCCCTTTGTTGGCTTGCTTTGCATACTGCTCTGTCTTAAGCTCAATATTCAGCCGCGTCTTCTCATGTAAAGTCTTCACAGATTCAGCTTCTTAGCCCCATCTAAATCCACACGCTCAGCAACAGGCAAAGGGGTTAAATCTAACGGAGTTAAGGGATTAAAACCATAGACAACCTCAAACGGTGTGAATTTAGTAGCAGAATGCACGCTCCTATTATAAGCAAACTCAACATGCGGTAAACAATCTTCCCAAGACTTAATGTTCTTTTTAATGATAGCACGCAACAATGTCCCTAAAGTCCTATTAACTACTTCAGTTTGACCATCAGTTTGTGGATGACAAGTAATAGAGAATAAAAGTTGGGTACCTAATTTCTTCCACAATGTCTTCCAAAAGTAGCTTAGAAACTTAGTATCTCGATCAGAAACAATGGACCTAGGCATGCCATGCAAATGCACAACCTTTCGAAAGAACAATTCAGCAACATTCGATGCATCATCAGATTTATGACAAGGTATAAAATGAGTCATATTTGAAAATCGATCAACAACCACAAAAATAGAATCCTTGCCATGCTTAGACCTAGGTAATCCTAACACAAAATCCATAGATATATCAACCCAAGGATGCGTCGGGATAGGCAAAGGTGTATACAAACCATGTGGTTTAATCGTAGACTTAGCGTGCTTACATGCGATACATCTCTCACAAACTCGTGTGACATCTCGTTTCATGTGTGGCAAAAAAAAATGTTCATGCAGCACTTCATAAGTCTTATTGATTCCAAAATGCCCCATTAAACCACCACTATGTGCCTCTCGCACTAACAACTCGCGCAAAGAGCATCTAGGCAAACACAACTTATTTTCACGAAAGAGATATCCATCATGCCTATAAAACCTTTCAAACGCAGCATGCTCACAAGCTTCAAATACTCTTCCAAAATCATCATCGCTAGCGTATAAGCCTTTGATATGCTCGAAACCTAGACACTTTGCTCCTAGAGTAGTTAGAATTGCATACCTTTGAGAAAGTGCATCAGCTACTACATTTTCCTTACCTTTTTTGTACTTGATTACATATGAAAAAGTCTTAATGAACTCCATCCATTTGGCATGTCTTTTGTTCAACTTTTGCTGCCCCTTCAAGTACTTTAAGGTCTCGTGGTCGGTGTAGATCACAAACTCCTTTGGCCACAAGTAATGTTGCCAAGTCTCCAAAGCTCGCACCAAAGCATACATCTCCTTATCGTAAGTCGGATAATTCAATGTCGCTCTCTTAACTTCTCGCTGAAATACGCTATGGGACGTCCTCCTTGCATCAAAACGGCTCCAATTCCTGTACCAGAAGCATCGCATTCTATCTCAAAAGTAGTACTGAAATTTGGTAAAGATAACAAAGGAGCATTAGTCAACTTATCTTTTAACAGATTGAATGCTCTCTCTTGCTCTTCTCCCCACGTGAAACCCACATGTTTCTTGATAATCTCAGTTAAAGGTGCGGCGATGGTGCTGAAATCTTTTACAAATCTACGATAGAAACTGGCTAAACCATGAAAACTGCGCACCTCTCCTACTGTCTTAGGTGTTGGCCATTCACGGATTGCTTTCACCTTTTCTTCATCAACATGTATTCCATTAGCACCAACAACAAAGCCTAGAAATACTAATTTGTCAGTTACAAAACATCACTTCTTTAGGTTAGCATATAATTGTTCAGCCCTTAAAACCTGCAAAACAGCTCGCACATGCTCAATATGGTCATCAAGGTTTTGACTATATATTAGGATATCATCAAAATAGACAACTACAAATCGACCAATAAAAGCACGCAGAACATGATTCATAAGTCGCATGAAAGTACTAGGTGCGTTAGTTAAACCGAATGGCATGACTAACCACTCATATAACCCGTACTTAATCTTAAATGCAGTTTTCCATTCATCCCCCTCCTTCATCCTAATTTGATGATAACCACTTTTCAGATCAATTTTAGTAAATATGCAAGCTCTATGCAATTCATCCAACATGTCATCTAGCCTAGGAATAGGATGTCGATACTTTACCGTTATGTTATTGATTGCTCGGCAATCAACACACATTCGCCAAGACCCATCCTTCTTTGGCACCAATAAAACAGGAACAGCACACGGGCTAAGAGACTCTCTCACATATCCTTGCTTTAGTAATTCGCTAACTTGCTGCTGAAGTTCCTTTGTCTCTTCAGGATTGCTTCGATATGCGGGTCAGTTAGGCAATGGTGCACCAGGAATCAAATCGATTTGATGCTCTATGCCTCGAATCGATGGTAAACCTTCAGGAAGTTCATCAGGAAAGACATCTTTAAATTCCTGTAACAAATACACAACAGAACTTGACAAATTCGGGTCAAGTTCGTTAGTAGTAAACAGTGCCTCCTTGTACAAAAGTACAAGTATCGGTCGGTCCAGAATCAAAGCTCTCCTCACTTCGCTCGATTTTGCATAGAAATTCTTTTCTCTCTTTTCTTTTCTCTCTTCTTTTCTCTCGGTTTTTACCACTCTACTCTTATCTTCCTCTCTTTTTACTTGCGTCTCAGAGTTTCCACGCAGGCCCTCAGTTTTATCACTTTTTCTCTCTCTCTCAGCCTCACATTGTAGTTTCAATTGATCTTCATACACCTCAGTAGGTGTCATTGGCACCAATGTGTATGTCTTCTGATTCATCACCAATGAATATCTGTTAGTGTACCCGTCATGATGTACCTTTCGATCATACTGCCATGGCCTACCAAGCAAAAGATGCCCTGCTTGCATAGGTATAACATCACACATCACCTCATCCTTGTATCGCCCTATTTCAAATGGAACTCGGACTTGCTTCGATACTTTTACTTCACCACTATCATTCAACTACTGCAATCTATATGGTCTTGGATGTTTTGTAGTCTTCAATCGCAACTTCTCCACCATGGTACAACTTGCTACATTTGTACAACTACCTCCATCAACAATCAAGCTACAAATCTTACTATTCACCAAGCATCTTGTATGGAACAAGTTATCGCGTTGCTGGTGATGCTCCTCCTCTTTGACTTGAACACTAAGAGAACGCCTAACCACCATCAATTCACCCTTTGCTGGCATCTCAACATCACTACAATCCTCCAATAGTGGCATGTTATCATCCTCTTCCTCCCTCTCACTTTCTGATTCAACATCATTATGTCCAGTCATGACCATCACCCTCCTATTAGGACACTGATTTGCCATATGACCCCTGCCCAAACACTTAAAACATTTAATATCACGAGTCTTAGTGTTAGGGTTTTCAGTTTTACCTGAAGCCGGATTTGAAACAATTTTGCCATCCTTCTCCTTCAAAGTTTCAGTCTTGATATTGTTTCCCTTCCAATTCGGCTTCTCATCTCTCTTCCAATTAGACTTCCAATTCGAGCTTGAACCTCCACCACTCTTATAGTTTCGATCCAACTTCAATTGCCACTCAACTTTGATGGCTTTGTCCACTAATTCCTCCAATTCAACGTAGTGTTGCAGCTCCACCACCCTTGCTATATCTCGGCTCAAACCACACAAAAATCGTGACATTGTGGCCTCACGGTCTTCCACCATATTAGCACGGATCATAGCAATCTCCATCTCTTTATGGTATTCTTCTACACTCCTATTACCTTGTGTGAGATTTTGCAGTTTATGGAACAAGTCTCTGTCGTAATGACTAGGTATAAAGCGCCTCCTCATCACTGCTTTCATCGCATCCCACGTTTCTATTGGTCTTTCACCATTGCGTCTCCTGCTAGTCACAAGTTGATCCCACCAAATTATAGCATAATCAGTGAATTCAACAGCTGCAATTTTTACCTTTTTGAGCTCCGAATATTGCTCGCAATCAAATACCATCTCCATCCG
The DNA here is from genome assembly GCA_031216185.1 of Syzygium aqueum. Taxonomy (NCBI): domain Eukaryota; kingdom Viridiplantae; phylum Streptophyta; class Magnoliopsida; order Myrtales; family Myrtaceae; genus Syzygium; species Syzygium aqueum. Next base: position 31,799,133 of record CM062238.1, on the reverse strand, counting down.
TTTCTCCCATTCTAGATACGCATCAGGATCATTCTTTTCTTGACAAGATGGAATCTTCATCTTAATGTTACCAAGCTCATCATCTTCACGACGTCTAAATCCTCGGCGTCCGTTTCTCCTCTCAAACCTGCCATCTCGATCATCTTCTGTATCAGACACATATGCATCATCAAATTGCCGCTGCCATCTAGGTTGTACCCTAGGCTCCTCTCGCTGATTTGAGGGCCTCCCTCGTGGTGGCTCTTGGTCATCTTCAAGTCTCGTCTCACATTTTGCAACTCGGTTGCTAAGTGCTTCAATTTGTAAACTCAATTGCTGGATGCCTGCTAGAATCGCATCATCCCTTGGATGAGTGCGATCCTCCCTTTGATTCACACTTCCCTGGCTTGAGTTTGACATTTTTTTCTTTTTAAACCTGCAAGAAAATGTTAGAGATAAAAGAAATCTCACTAGTCACTCCCTCACGTTTTTCGCTCAAAGTGTTTATCACTCCTCTCGTGTTTAACTCAATTTCGGTTTTTTCTTCCCTCAATTAGACTCACACACTCTTGCCTTTTACCTCTCGTTTCCTTCTAGCAAGTTCTTTTTTTTTATACTTGAATCCAGTCTCACAAGCTCCTCATAACAATCGATAAACCACCAAGCAAGATCAAATTCAGCAATCTACCGCTCAACTCAGCAATTCAGCAATTTTCGCTAAATGGGGATTCAGATTTAATTTCTACTACTGAATTTTGTTTCTATTCGGTCCAACTATCAATGATAAAAAAAAAAACGAGTCGTCCTCTTGAATGTTTTTTTTTTCGAATTTTTTTTTGCCGAATTTTTTTTTTGCTTTTTTTTCGAATTTTTTTTTATTTTTTTTTGCCGAATTTTTTTTTTGGCCTTTTTTTTGCTTCTTTTTTTTTTACGAACTCAAGTACAATATAAAAAAAAACAACTAGGACCGAAAACCCTAAATCAAAATTGAAATCATAGCAAGAACAAATTCAGAACCCTAATTCAATTAATAACGAAATCCTAATTCTATAAACCCTAGATTGATGAATGAAAAGCAGTAAAAGTAGGATAACTAGACCTTGTAGAACCAGCTCTGATACCAGATGATATGAATCTATGCGGAAGATTATCGTTCTACGAAGATCTGTGAGTTACGAATTGCTGACCTCGACCCCCAATCGAACCTGTGATTGGTAATCTCGGTATGAACGCGACCTGTTGACGAACCTGTGTCAACCAATCCACGCTATAACGCCATGAACAAGAGAATTCGCGATCTTGCTCGATAAGTTAAATTCGATTGCCACAAGAAAACCTTGATAAGATCTGGTTCTCAAGAGAACTTAAGAAGAAAACTTTTTTATATAAAATTCTGCCTCCTCTTAAAATTCTATAAGCAACCTTATATAAGGTGCTAACCCTAATCCTAATCCTACTAGGATTAAAATTACAAAAATAACCTTAATTACTAAAAATTCGTCCAAAAATAGAAATAGGCCTAAAAGTTCATCTAAACGACTCCAAATCGCTAAAAAATATCATCAATCACTACTAAAGTAGTGAGTATTGATCAGCGGCTCATTTCCAAGCGTCCATCCAAATTTGAGCCAATTCGGAGTTCATCAATTCTAAGCTCCTTCGAAATTCGCTGAACCAAAAGTAATCATGTTGCGCCAAGGAGCTTCAAAATCTTTAAGTTTCGAATCTAGATTATCTCCGTTCCAAATATCTTGAACCATGATGCGGACAGCTTGTTTGAATTCCTTCGCTCTCACTCGAGTGATCGGGCCTGACGGATAGAACAACGGGTCCCTAGCACCTCCTCCTCGATAGGGTTCGATGTCCACATCAGCAAGTGAATTATTGGTCTCTCTCTCTCTCCCTTGCAAGAACACTTAAGGAGATAATACTATCATTTCTCACTCACACTCACTCTCATTTCTCTCATTTCTCTCTTCCTCTCCCTTCCTTCTCTTCCTCTCTCATGCCCCCTCCATCACTGGCCACCATCACCACCACCTCTCGCCACCACCATCATCGTTGGCCATCACCACCACCATGCCAACTGCTTGCCAAGCTATCCGTGCCAGCCGCTCGCCATACTGTCCATGCCGTGTTGACGCTTGTAGTTTGAACGATTGAGTAAGTGGTTTCTCTAAACCTTGGTTAGGGCATTATTCTACGCATATCGGTCCTGGGTTAATCTTGTTTGAACTTGTTCTATCATGTATGTTTTTAATGTTCAAGTGGATATTGCATGTTGGTTTGGACCTTTTGGAATGGGTACCAACTGACCTTTTCAGCTTACTATTTTCGTAGAAACTCTCATGGGCCGAATCTGAAGTTGTGTTTTTCATAAAAGTTGTTCTTCACATCTTGACGTTTAATATATTTTAAATTTGAAATTTTTGGAGGTTATTTGGGTTGCACGAAAGCCCATCTTCAAACCGTGTTTAAACTGCCATGAAATGATGTTTCTCTGACCTTCTTGGCTTTTCGAATTTTTATAAATTTTACAAAACTATTTTCAACAAACTTCCTCCACAAAAGTTGTTAAGAACTTTTCTTTCTATGAAAGAGATGTATTTTGATTATAGAGTAGTCCGTTCTAACGAGCTGATTACGGTCTAAATTTGAGTGACAAAAATACATGATTACATATTGAACTGGGTTCTGTGCTCTGATAAGAAATGCTTATCAAGGTGTTTTCTGTGACATATCCAAAATTTAGAATTTTTGGAGTTCGTTTACTATTTATTTTGAAGAGACTTCGGTTACTGTGTAAGCGGTCTAGATTTATCCAATTTCAAAGATGCACTATTTTCTTTCACGAGTGATTACTCTAGTTTATTCTTATGTGTGCGGAATTTAGATGTTCTAAGTGCGTGAGCGTGGAACACTCTTGCATTAGCCTAAGTGGAAGGTAATAATTGGTTTGAGTGATTGATATGCTTGCTTGATCACATAAATGGTTCTGTATTCATATGATTGCAAGGGATGATGCCCGATAGATTTTGGTTGTTGTTTGCGGATGGAATTCAAAACAAAGCTCTTAATTGAATGCCATCATCAAATGAGGTCGATTGATGAAGCCATGTCCGATGGGGCAAGATGATGCCTGGTTACGCAGGAAGACCACCGACGCATGTGTCAATCGTGGCCCTGAGCGGTTGTAATAATCAGAACATGTGTAGATGTATTGTGCATTATTATGTGATATTGAGTGTTCTTGATTATAATGTGCAATTGTCGCATGCCATTTTGCAGCAACGCTTTGCGTGTGAAAAAGTTATGTGAATTTGATATGTCAATGGGAGGTGAGAAATATGCGTGATTAATTGATGGTTTTGGGACATGCGAAGTTGATGGGTTACCCTTCATGTTTCCAAAGCGAGGTACCTTCCTACTTGAGGCTTAGAGGTTCTACTTATTGACTTTTATTGATTTGTTGTTGTTCAACTCTTTTCAGGCCTCTAGATTAGATATTCAGACAGTTCGTTTTGGGTACCCCATTACTATAGAGGTGGACATTACCGAAGTTGTGGCACCAGGGGCTGACATCGTGTATGAGGAGTACACAACGACCATTTGGATCGATGAGGTGTTCCTTTTTTAGGAGGTCCTCGTGAGTAGAGAAGCTAGGTCTAACCTCCGACCCTTTTGTTTGAATCGGAGAAAGGCGTATAGTTGGGGGTTTGTATTTTGCTAACGTTCGATTGTTATCAATGCATATACATATATATATATCAACTATGCTTTTGGTGATTGTGTTTCATATGCTATCCCTATTGTTGTTGTTGTTGTTGGGTGATTTAGAATTTGCTTCCACACGTGCTTATTCGTTTAATAATACGATGGGTCGACGACGTCTCTTGGGACGTTGCAATTAAATGACCTAGGAAAGGGTTGTCACACGCCTGAGGCTAAATGGATAGGGTGCAGGGCGTGACACAGGTGGTTCCGCATAGTCATATATCGACTGCGGATGACCACGGATCAATCCGTGCGACCATGTTTTGGTCACAAAACGATCGATCCTATACAACTACATGGCAATCGAGAGTCATCCATGGGCCAAGTATGCTTGGCCATGACAGGTCATGGATCGACCATCAGACACTTGGATGGGTCACGGACCAGTTGTGGATCGGTTGCAAATTAGTTCGACAACCTTGCTGAATGAGTCATGTGGCTAAGCTGTGTGGTAGGCCATATGCCGGGCCAAGTGCCTAACTTGGACTCTTTCATAAGGCCAAATGCCAGCCTAAGCACCGACCATTTACCTGTCCAACTTGTGGACGGTGTTGATGGGCCATGTGCCAAGTCGCGTACGGGCCATGCACTTGATCTACATGAGTCATGTGCCAGGTCCTATACTCGACCCTATGCCTGTCCAGGCCGAGAACCAGATGGAAAGGTCTTTTGCGAGGACATACGCAGGTCGTGTGCTCAGTTTGCCAGGCCACGCGCCGAGCATTGTCGGCCATTGTGTCTATGCCATGGGCAACCGACCTAGTCATTCAAAATAAGTTTAGCGAAAACCCGTCATTTCCGATGTTGACTCGACTATGAACCTCGGTTTAATAGGCATGATCGATTGTGGATGGACTTGAGGAATTCATACCTGACCAAGTTAGCACTTCCTTTGGCCTAGTCCTCATGGTTGCTTTATTCCTTGGAAAAATAAACAAAATAGAATATTCTAGAGAGGAAGGCTTGTCTTGGTAAGCAAGTATTGGATAAGATCAAATCCAAAGCCCATGATTACACCAAATCTAGACATTAAATGAAGGATGGTGAGTCATCTAGCTTGGGTGTCTTATATATCATTACACTTCATTAATGCTAGGATGATTCATGCATTAGGTGGTTTAATATAAAAAAGGCAAATGTCCACTTAAGGCCTAGGCTTGCCACACAATCTCACTAGGTTTGACACCTCTTCTTCTTAGACTAGCCAACTCAACCCAATAGGCTTGCCACTTAAAGAATTCCTATTGATTAAAATGGAAGGGTAATGATGAGAGGTTTGCATATAAGAAGAGGCACCGACCCCTAATTTCTAACTTTCACCACTCATGTCCCTCTTCCTCTCTCTCTCTCTCTCACGCCACTCACCCTCTAGACTGCCCCTATCTCCTCTTGGGCGTGCCCTTGCTCGCGCCCATGCTCTTACCGCACATGTCTCTTGGTTCACCACTAGGCCGCCATCGGCCATCAACCTTGGAGGGTGGTAAGTGGACCTACTAAACTTTGGTCAAGGTGATGTGTTACGTTGGTTGAACGAATCATGTTCTTATTGTGCTTGTGTGGTATAGTAAGTAGACTTATTAAACCTTGGCTAGGGTGTCGTGTTACGTTATTGGACGAGTCATGTGCTTGTGGTGCTTGCATGAATTCTGAGATTTGTGAACACTTGATATAGCTTGCCGTACTTGCATTTACATTTGTAAGGTTTGCTCATGTGTTTGGCATCATATTTAAGAGCATGCCCGGGCTATGAACAAGTCTTGCTTGGTAGAGATTAGCATCGGAGCGTGTTAGAATGAGCCTTGCTTGGAGGGTCAGTATTAAGGCATACCGATCCAAGTCTTGCTTGGTGTAAGTCGGCGCCATGACTAGTTGGTTCGGGCCATAACTTGATTTCATGCCTGGCACGACTTAAGACTTTAGAGGTAACATGTCGTGATACATATTTCGCGTAAAGTACTCAAGTTGGTATGATGCTTGTTGGCATAGTCGCATGAGGGAAAAGTATGGCCGTCACCCTTGATTAGGGGACGTTGCCCGATTAAGTTCGGATGAATAGCCGTCGCCCTTGATTAGGGGACGTTGCTCGATTAAGTTCAAATGAATAGCCATAACCCTTGGATTAGGGGACATTGCTCGGAGAATTCCAGAAGAACTGTACCAACAGTTGAGATGATGAATCCCTCGTGTGCATGCTTTTGGTTAAGATATTGTTGCTTGAACAGAAATGCAAGTTGAGATCATCTTATGTACAAAAACGAGTGTGTTTGAAACGTCTTTGCTATTGATTTGCTATCAATTAATGTGGCTATGACATGTGTTTTTGTCGATGGAGAGGCATCCTCCTATCCGGAGTTTAGTGAGTTTTACTTACTGAGTCCTTAACTCATTCCGTTGTTTTTCAGATTTGTAGGCATGGAAGTCTTATGCCAGTTTTGGGAACTGTAGTCACGCTAGAGGAGATATGAATTTCCCCCAGCCTACGTGGATACGTGTAGTGTGTTGAAAAGGGAAAACGGCTCATGGAAAAGGGGCTTGTAAAATACAATAATGTAAATATAAGGTTTGCTCATGATGCGCATTTCCCTGACCCTGTTGTTTGATTGATGTTGTTGTGATTGTCCTGAATATATGCTTCAACTTATTTGTAACAATAAGATAATAATGAACGGGACATCGCATCAATAACCCTGAAGTGAGGACATGCAGATGGAATTCCAAGCTATTCTATGGGTTTTGGATTTTGTGAACATTGTCTACATGGGAAACAGAATCAGGTATCTTTTGAATCCATAAAAGGAAGAGCGAAAGGGATTCTAATTTGATCCATAGTTACGTCTTCGGTCCTACACTTGTAGCATCGATTGGAAAACCAAGATATTATGTTTCTTACTGATGATTTTTCCATATATGTGTGGATATATTTTCTGCAAAGGAAAGATGATGTGTTTGAAAAGTTTTGCGAGATCAATTTCATAGGAAAATATAAGTTGTGCGGACTAATAATGGAGGAGAATTATGTTTAGCGAAATTTAATCAATTTTGCATGTCCAGTAGAATTGTCAGGCATAAGACAATGACCTATACACCTCAGTAGAATGGGGTGGCAGAAAGGCTTAATTAATCTCTTGTGAAAAAGGCAAAGGAGTATGCTAAGTGGTGCTGGCTTAGCAGTTGAATTTTGGACGAAAAAAGTGGCTACTACATGTTATCTAGAAAACAGTGGCTACTACATGTTATCTAAAAAATAGGTCTCCCACATCAGCTTTGAAGGATTAGACACCGTTTGAGGCACTGCTTGAAAAAGGTCAAACATATCCCACGTTAGAGTGTTTGTTTGTGAAGTATCTATACATGTGCCAAAGGAAAAGAGGAACAAGCTTGAGAGCAAGTCAGAGAAGTGTATCTTCATTGGGTACAAAGATGGTGTCAAAGGGTATAAGCTGTGGAATCCTGATACTAAACGTATCATCTACAGTAGGGATGTAGTGAGAGAATCTACGACAAATCAGATTGTTTGCCAAGCTCCTAAAAAACTAGAGACGGTTGAGTTAGATGTTGGTTGGAAGGAAGAGACATAGGCTACATTAGCTAGAACATAAAATTTAGATTCTAAAGCTGATGAGCTTGACGAGGCGGATGGTGTAGTAGATTTTGAAACTGAGCCTGAAGTTGAAGCACCACTTGAACTAGTCTTAAGAAGGTCCACACGGCTGAGAAAACCACTCGAGAGGTATACCCTGTTTGCCAGCAATGAGAATTGTTCTATGTCTATTATAGATGATGATCCAAGTACGGTCAAGGAAGCAAAAAGTGCAGAGGATAACAAACAGTAGGAGAAAGCCATGAAAGATGAGACGGATTCACTAGATAAAAACGAAACGTGGAGTCTAGTAAAACTACCTATTGATCGAAAGGCAATTGGTTGCAAGTGGGTGTTCAAGAAGAAAATATATGTAGATAGAGAGATAGAACGATATAAAGCTCATTTGGTTGTGAAGGGATACTCGCAGATAGAGGAACTTGATTATGGTGAGATTTTTTCTCCTGTTGCTAAATTAAATTTCAAAAGACTTGTCTTATCTACAGTAATTTCATACAATCTGGAGGTAGAGTAGCTTGATGTGAAGACTTTATTCCTCCATGATGACTTGGAGGAGAATATTTACATGAAGCAATCATAAGGGTTTGTGCTCAAAGGAATTGAAGGTCTTGTTTACAAACTAAATAAGTCTTTTGTATGGCCTGAATCAATCTCCAAGAATGTGGTATTAGAAGTTCGACACACATGTCTTGAAGCTTGGCTTTGTCCATTATGATGCTGATAATTGTGTCTATGTGAAATGGTTAGATGGGGATTTTATTATCTTAACCTTATATGTTGATGATATGTTGCTAGTTGGAAATAGTTTGAAAATGATTAGCACTATGAAAGGATTGTTCGCAAAACTATTTGAGATGAAACATCTAGGCTCAGCAATCTTCATCTTGGGCATATGGATTAAAAGAGAACTTGAGAATAGGAAGTTGTGGCTAAGTCAGAAGAAATATGTTAAAAGTGTGTTGAAAAAGTTCAACATGGTTGATTGTAAAATCGTGAAAACCCCCATGTCCACAAGTTCCAAGTTATCGGCGCTCTAGTGTCCTAATACTGAAGATGAAGCTAAAGAGATGACAACAGTTCCATATGCAAGCGTAGTTGGGAGCTTAATGTATGCCTTGATTTGTACTCGTCTAGATATTGCTCAAGCAGTAGCAGTATTGAGCAGATATATGTCCAATCCGGAGAAAGAGCATTGGATGGTAGTAAAGCAAGTGGTTCGTTACCTTCGTAGTACATGTGTTCTTGAGCTATGTTATGAAGGCATGAAAAACTCAAAGGGACAACAAGCGTTAGAATTGAAGTGTTTCGTGGATGCTGATTGGGGAGGCGACATTGATAGAAGAAGGTTAACTAGCGGATATGTTATTTTCTTATTCGGTGGAGCTGTGAGTTGGATGAGTGATATATTAGGAGTCCGCCAAGCCATCATCACATAGTCGGCTCGGCTAGTGCTATCAAAGCAAGTACAACCTTTAGTAGAAAAATTGTGATTCTAGATGAATCAGAGACTGGTCTAAAAAAGGCAAGGATCGGAATAATTGCAAAGGGTAAGAGGGCACAAACAAAATATGGCTCTCCTAACTATATTCACATAGGTTAATCTTCTTTTGATTTCTTGCATATTGTTATTTCTTTAGAATTTTATTTTTCTGTCACATAGGAAAATAGGATGTCTTTGGAGTAATTCAGAGCAGTTAAAGCATATACCAATGTCAAGAAAATTTTATAACAAGTTGTGTTATCCATTCTTGATTTGAAAGTTCTTACTATCACTCTCCCACTAACAATCAGATCGAGAATGGATAAGGCCGTATGTGAAAAATTCTCCCTCGACAAAGTTCGAGACAATTCTCCGACAGTTTGACATCAGTGCATTGAATCGACATGTTTGCCGATAGTCAAAGCATAAGTTGAACCTAATAGTTGATAAGCTTGAGCACCGGCAGTCATGATTCTGAGATGACTATCATTCTTACAAATTCGTGTGAGAAGCTTGTCCCTAAGCCTCTCGTTTATAAGTGAATTCAAATAGAAAAATAATAACATAAAACTTAATTATCATTTCTCAAAATAATGCATTTATTTCAATGTGCGAAACTGATGGACTTAGATCTCCCAAAGCAAATCCAATACAACATGCCCCGAAAGAAAAGATTACTGAAAAATCCTCACACAACGTTTTCTAGAAAACAAAAGGTCTAATTAGAATGCACATCAAGCATAAGCATCAGGATTGGCAAAAAGGTACTTCTCGACGACCTTGAACAACCCATAGCTTTTTCTTTGCCTTGTTTAATGTCCTCTTCTTTAAGATCACAAGTGCTAGTCACACCATCAAGGCTGTTCAAGGCTATGTTCCTTGACTCCCACCATATCCTACCCAAGATTGTTCCCAAGGGCATCAAGAGCATTGAGTTCATCGAGGGAGACGGTGGAGTTGGCAACATCAAGCAAACCAACTTCAGTGAAAGTAAGTCAAATCATACTCGTACTTCCACCATGTCAAGTCTATATAGAGATCTCGGAATTAATAATTGGCTTCTTTGCTTTAATGAATTTACATAACAAGCTCCTATATTAAGTACACAAAGCACAAGATCGATGCTCTCGACGCAAGTAGCTTTTATTGCAAATATACCATGATTGAAAGCGATATCAAGTTCGACAAGATTGACTCTGTTGTGGAAGAAGTGAAATTCATCGCAGCTGGCAGCAAATGTGTTTGCAAAATGACCAACAAGCATCACATTCATGAAAGTTGCGAGCTCAAGGAAGAGGACGTCAAGAAGGGTAAAGACAGAGTCCTGGGACTGTTCAAGGCTGTTGAGGAGTAGGGGTGAGCAAGATAGACTACCTAAATCGGGACTGGACCGAATAGACCGGTTTGATCCAGTTCTCGGGAATATCAGTCCGGTTCCCAGTTCCTAAAAGTGGAACCGGTCTTTGAGCAGTCCAGTTCCTCGTTCTAGGGTGGTGTCGTGACCTAAAAAATCGTGTGACATCTTGAAAATTTGTCCATTTGAGATTTATAAAATACTGAGTTTTATGAAATGTGCTCGTAGTAAATTCTCACCCGGAACTGATCATTCTTGGGATGCTAACCATTAGGGAAAGGCTAATAAGGGAATTAATTCGCACGACTAAAGAAATTTGATCGTGAATTGATTTTCAACCATGAAATTGCTGAAGTGATATTTTGAACCACTGTTGGCCGATCCAAGGATAGTCAGGGGTCAGTTCGCCACTGTCATAATAGTGCATCGCGAGTGATTCCGCTGGATCACGAAATGACTTGACGAATGATCCTGAACCTATACCAAACGATCGTACCCCTCGGATCTAGTGATTGATTTTCGCGATTTTAATGACAACCGAGGTCGTTGCATACCGAACAAACTTGTACGTGACTCGATTTATTGTCAGTCACGGGTCGAATATGCGAATTTCCCCAAATAAGCCGCTCGTTAGTTTGAGAAACACTCGAGTTGCATTTAATAAAATTTAATTATTGAATTTAGCCCAAATTGGACATCGGAAAATTAAGAAGTCACCACGAAATGTTAGGACAATGTTGCGGAAGACACATGTGATTTTTGGGTGTGCTCGAATCCTTCAGAAAAATTCAATTTGGGCAAGAAACGGAGAAAGTGACCAAAATACCCTTGGGAATTAATAAAGGGTATGTTTTAAGGGTAAATGGCATTTTGGTAATTTTGCCCTAATTTTTTGGTTGGACATTTTTACCCTTGGATTTTTGAGAAATTACAAGATTACCCTTGGATATTTTTGGGTGAGATTCAATTTCGGCCGTCGGTTTCAAGATATGATGAAATCTAGACTATTGGATCAAAAATGTGAGAAAGGGATATTTTGGTCATTTTGCAAAATTGATCAAAACTTGGAGGATAAGTTGGACCCATCCTCCCTTTCTCCTCTCCCCTCCCCCATTTGGTCCCCCTCTCCTCCGTGAGCCCCCCCATCCGATCACTCTCTCTCCCTCTTGTCGGACCGCCTCACCACCCGAACCGCCCACCTCCCGCCAAGCCGCCACTGTCCGTACGCCCGTTGGTCACCACCCCGCCGTTTGCCGCCGTCCCTCTCCTTCTCTCCCTCTTGCTTTGCGTGGCCGTGGGTCACGGCCAAAGGAGGCCACCGCCATACGCCCTCGCCCTCGCCGCCGCTCACCGTCGAGCCGCGCTGCTGCAAGCCACCGCCGTCCCCGTTGATTGCCACCGCTTTCCGTTCTAGCTGCGTGAGTCTAGAACTCGGTAAGTCGCACTCTAAACCCAATTTAGGATTTCGGATATCGACAAATGATTTTTGGTTGGAATCGGGTTTAAATTATGTGCGAATTTTCATGATTTAAGTGTGGAATTATGTGGCGGGCCTTAGGATTTAATTTTGGAATTTTTGGTGGAATATTTGGGGCCGACAGTGGGCTGTGAGTGACTGTTCATAGGTCTGTGATGGGCTGATTGGGACGCGAGTTGGATTTTTAGAACTGGCATTTAATGGCGAGAAAGTTTCGTGAAGGACCGGAATTGATCCGACGCCATTTGGTTGGAGAAAAATAACAATATGTGTGTTTAAGACGTGTTTGAACTATTATTGAAATGTGGTAACAAAATTTAGTGCGTGGTTTTGTAATTGATTGATTGAAATATGCTTGTCAGGTGCACGCTTGGGGCAGATTGATTTAATTATTGAAATTGGCCATGTCAAATGTTGAGTGAACATGTTTTACGTGTGAATTGATGAGTGCACGGGTCACGTGTGATGGGCCAGTTAGAGGTGATAAATGCATGTTGGGCATGTGCATGAGTAAGAAAGTGATTGTGTGTGGCATGGCATGTGAGATTGTGGAAATTGTACTGTCATGAGGCGTGTTACGCGGGACGATACCCGGTACTATAGGAAGACTGCCAGCCTGAGACGTGTACTTCAATGTGGGTTGCACAGTAGGTGGTAAGTGTTGAGCCTAAGGCATGTTACTCAAGCAAGATACATGGCCTGAGGCGTGTACGTTAACAAGGGCCCTGAAGTGTTGTGATAAATGGTCGCAGTGTACCTGAGGCGTGTACGTTTATGCAGGTCACTGGCGAGTGATGTGAGAAAGAGAAAATGAGAACGGAAAGAATGTGTGAAATGAGAATTGTACATGCGTATGATTGATTTATGATGTGCTTGCTATGTGACGATTTGATGTGCGTGAACGTGTGTGTTTTGCGATTGTCTGGAGGTACGTGATAGCCTAGGTGGGGTTTAGGGGTATACTTACTGAGATGTAGTTTCATGATTGTTTCAACCAACATTTTCAGAACCCCGAACTGAGCCATGAATCCTCCGCCACCGCCACCTGAGTGTTTTGGAGTACCAGTGCACACCGAGTTCAATACTGCAGAGTTTCCTATAGGTGATGATATGACCTAGATTAAGCACACTAAGACCATTTTTGTAGAGGTAGGACTACCTTTATTTGAGACCCATGTCTATACCGCTTGGTATTTTGGGGACGCAGCCGGAGATGAGTTTGGGCCCCGTTAGGGGTTTCGACGTTCCGTTTGATTTGGTTGGAGATTGGGATCCGTCTGCCATACCCTTGATAGATGATGAGTTGACTAGTGCAGAGGTTAGTCTGGCTCAGTCCAGTTTACATCCAGAACCCGCAGCACAAGCATCGTCAAAGGCTGAGTTCGAACCCGAGCCCGAAGCGTCGCAAACTGAAGTTGATCCAATGGATATAGACTTAGAACCGATCCTTGAGGAAGAACCAGGTGAGGTGGAGCTCGAAGTGGAACCTCAGAATAATCCCGACGAGTCTGAGGAGCTTGAGGGAGAACCAGAGTACATACTCCCTTTTGAGCAGTATATGGATCCGAATTTTGTATCTGAGATCAATTTCTTTGATGTACTAGCTAAAGAATATCATAACGAAGTTCCAGCGGAGTCGGGTGACATCAATCACCGGATTGAGATCGAGGCAGAGTCAGAATCCTCAGAGGAACAAACGGTTCAAGAGAGTTCGGAATCAGAGGACAAGGAGTCAGACTCGGAATGGACGTCGAGTAAAGGGGCGTATGGTTCAGTATAGTAGGTTTTTGGAAAGTACCATTTATGAGTTTAGAATGCCAGGTCATCAGTTCTTTTTTATATCAATGGTTTTTAGGATGGTGTGCACATGTATATTATGGGTTGTAAAATTGTAAATAGTTTGATATAAGTTTGAATGAGAAAAGCATCTGTACATTCTCCTTGACTTTCCCCAGTTTTTCATTGTCCGGGTTAATTGTGGTTTCCGCTGTGGATTTAAATCTCTGATAATTGTAAGTGAAGTCGGCGATAACCTAGGACATCGCATTATTCGACTAGCTGTGGGACGTCGCGGGCTCGACGGGGGTTCGGGGCGTGACAAATCGTGTTTTCCAATCTTAGGCTAATGGATTACTAGATCAATTAAATTAACTAACCTAGCTCGAGTTCTCCCAAACTCTACCAATTCGCAACTTAGGTCCAATTATGAGCATGCAAATATTTTCAATACGAGACACTACTAATCATTTAAGGTAGGTTGATTAGAAACCTAAATAAAATAGCGGGAGTACTATTTTATTTCTGCGAACCAGAGCTTATAAATCCGGGGACTTGGTTACGCTAGATTACCTTAACGTCATTTCGGTACCAATCTCAAGAAAAATACTCAATTTGATAATTTTGACAAATCCTGACTTAGAGTTCAAAGGTGCAGAATTTTTTTTTTTGATTTTCTGTTATGAAATTTTTTTGTATTTTCGAATTTAAATTCAAATCACAAACTTTTTTTAGTAAAAAAAATATTACCGCTAAATCTTTCGAATTAAGTTTCGATCTAAAGCCTGACAGATCGATCCTAAAAATTCGAAATACCCGCTATGGAAATAACTTTATCTAAAACCTGATAGATAGATTTATTTCCATGTGTGCGGTTGCGGATTAGAAAATTTTCCTAACCGATCACATCTTGAAAACATTTTGATATCTTAAATATCTTGGATCTATTCAAAAGATTTTGAAATTTTAAAATTCTATTCAAATTTGGACAAGTAATAGATATCCGAGATTTTCGAAGAGTAAGTAAATCCTAATTGAAATAATGCATATTGCTCAAATATTCAACATTAGATAACGATAAGCACAAATTAAGTAACAAAATATTCAAACCAAATTAGGATAAGATATTTACCTGATTTATGGATTTCTTTTTGAATTTGAATTTGCAGCGGATCGGGATGGTGACCGGCAGTGCGTCGGGAGCGGCGGCATGGCTTCGGGAGCAGCGTCGGGACAGAGGCGCGGCGTCGGGGCAGCGGTGGTGGCGTGCAGCAGCACGACGTCGGGGCAGAGGCAGTGATGCGGGAGTGCGGTGCAATGCCGCGGCGGCGGGACAAGTCCCCTGTGATCCTCTCTCTCGCTCTCTTCACGTGATTCACTCGTGTGTTCTCTGAAAATTCTAAACCGAAAATTATGAGACCCCTTGAGATTATTACGCATAATGACATATTTATATCGCAACCCTAGGTTAATTAACCGAGCTTCCTAGTCCTAATGGGCTTAGGTTTAGGATTTATCCTTTAATTTTTATTTAATTCCAAATTAACTAAATTAATTTGGGCTTTTATTCAATTAAACTTGATGGGCTAATTTAAGTTCAAATTAAGACTACCAAACCCTTTTTAACGTGTGATTTTCGGCCCCTGTCTTCCGAGTGAGCCGAGTTTCATTCGGTGCCCAAGCTCGATTTGCACGATAGATTTTCAGTTCACTTGCTATTGCCGGTTCGATATGGAATGCAATTAATCTATATGAACCTAAACTATATGCTATGCAATTGTAATATTTTTGTTTAGGGGTTAAAATTTAATCCCTAATTTTTATGCACTTAATCACTAAATGGATCGTTAAAATTTAGGTGTCAACAGGTGGGAACAGGATCAGATCGGACCGATAAATATATATTTTTCTATTTTGTTCATATACATTTATTTGCTTTTTAAAATTTTTGAAAAAAATAGAAAGCTCAATCTAATTTCCCTAATTCCATGTTGCCTTTATCAATAAATGATTGGTCCCATTAGAGTTGTTTCACGGCCTCAGGACTAGCCGGTCCGGTCCCCAGTCCTAGAAACTGGGAACCAGTCCTACCAGTTCGGCTCTTGATTTTTGGGTTAGACCGGACCGGACCGAGAACCGCTCATCCCTATTGAGGAGTACCTCATGGCCAACCCCATTGTTTGTGCCTAAATGCTTTTTTCAAGATCCTTTCCGAGTGATGATAGAGTAAAGTGAGTGGAAAGTTTGTATTGTATCTTTTGTTTTCCCTTTGGCTCTGTCTTGGAACTTCTGGGTGAGGAAAGGTTTTTTATCTTGTGATTTGGTATGTTATAATGGGTTTGAAGGTTGTAGGTAAGGCCATGCCAAAAAATAAAACTCGAAGGAGCAATGAGCAATATGATAAATTGTGGATTTTGCCAATGAAAAGATCTCCCTTTGTGGTCATGAACGTGAATTTTCACTTGACTTATAGATGAGTTGCATAAAGAAGAGATGGAGGGCAAAATGAAGCGCAAGGGAAAGTGAGGCATTTCATTTTACTTTTTTGGGATAAATGCATTATAAGTCCTCAAACAAGTCATGAAAGTGCAATTGAGTTCTAAAAGTTTCCAAAAGTGTAATCAAGTTCTAAAACTTTCAAAAAGTATAATTTTGAAAGTTTTAGAACTCAATTGCATATTTCTGATAAAATTTAGGACTTGATTGCACTTCTGTGACAAGTTTTAAGGCTTTCAGCGCACTTATCCCTACTTTTCCTTAGCTAGATAGATTATCGTCAGATGAAAAGCAAGCATTGTTTCCCAAATAAAAATGGAGAAAAGTTGACTAGCAATGAAGAAAAATCAAAGGTAGAAACAAATTAAAAAAAGAAAAACAGAACCGTCATAATAGATACATTTGTCTATATGAGTTAATCCAAGTTTGGAGTACAGTCATTTCGATTCGTTGACTTAGCTATAGTGGCATTTGAATTGCCTTTCGTAAATAGAAGCAAAATAAATTGGATCCACTTTGAAAGAAAACGAAAAAAGCACTCCTACTTGATTAAAAGCCCAATTTGCAAGTGCATGAGTAACTCTGTTGGTTGGGTTTACGAATCCAAGCCTAACTCCAACTAGGATTGTATTGAAAAAGGAAGGTTGAATATTCTGAGGGCAAAGACCATCTTGTTGGACAACATCAATTAAGACATTGCAACGGGTTTCAAAAATTGCATTTCGGACGCCAAGGGACAGAGCATAATTGCAGGTGAGAAGAAGAGTTGCTGCTTACACTTCCATCAGTGAGTTCCAATGTTCTCTTCTTGTCTAAGCTAGGACTACCGAGCCGCTAGCTGATCATGCAATAATATCTATGGCTCATTCATTATCTTTCCATGCATCATTTACATTAAATTTCTGCCTTTGATCTAACTGTGGGAGCCAGGGGTCTGTCCTTTCCCCAAGAGAATCGACTCCTAAACTTATTTCCACAACTGTCCTTGATAGCACAACAAATGAACATGAGTTATACCCTTAGCGACGGTGGTTATGGTTGTTTGGTATTAAGCCTAAAATTTATGTCTAATATAAAAAATTCAATTTTTTTTAGGACAGATTGTATCCAGGAAATGTGGAGCTAAAACAGTGATTTGTTGATGTCGCGACCCCAAAAAAATTTTCAAATTTTTTTGGGGCTAATGGATTATTAAGATTGAACTTAACTCGGGCCCTCCCAAACCCTACTGTTGACACCTAAATTTTACCGATATTCATTTAGTGATTAATTGCATAGAAAATTAGGGATTAAAATTTTAACCCCTAAACAAAAATATTTAAATCGCATAACATATAGTTTAGGTTCATTTTAATTTAGTTGCATTTGCATCAAATTGGTGATTGCAATCGAACTTAAATTTTATCGGACGAGACTCGGCTCGCTCGAGATGCTAGGGCCGGGAATTTCGCGTCACGTGGGCTTGGTTGTTTTAATTTGGGGCTTAGCCCAAGTTAATTCAACCCATTAAAATTGAATTAAGCCTTAAGCCCAAGTTTAAGCCCATTAGGTTAATTAAGCCCATTCAATTTGACCTAGATTAGTCTATATATACATATTATTAGGTCAAATTAAGGGTGGGAGGTGACAATTGCGAATCAGAAAAATTTTCAGAGAGAAAGTGAGAGAGAAGGAGAGAGCCGCGTAGGCTGTGCCCCCGTGCGCGACGCCGCCCTTCCGCCGTCGCGCCCCTTCGCTGCTGTCTGGAGCCACTCGGAGACGCCGCAGTACACTGCCGCACGCTTCCTCTCCACCCCGATGGCCCACGTTGAAGTCTAGCTAGTCTTCAGCAATACAGCCGTGAAGCCCCTTGACGTCAACGAAGCTGTCGTTGTTGATTCCTCTGCTCAAGACCACGTTCCTCTTCCTCAGCCTTCCTTGAAGCCCACGTGAATTTGTAGAAGAAGTCAACACCTCCTGCTCCTCCTATTAGTCCATGAGAACCACAGCCTGCCTTGAAGAGCTTCACTGCAGCCAAGTCAGAATCTTCAGGGAAGACTCGTCCACTTCCTCCCAGAATCGCTCGCTCCACAGAGCTTATCTGTGAAAACTCAAAACACGAAAGTTGTAGATCTACGAGTCCTTGATCTGTGGCTTTTGGAATCGGGTCAATCCGACGTGTATTGAGGAAGTTACGCCTATTTTTCCGGAATCGTGCAGTCCTGAAATTTTCTACCCGAAGCCACCGCAAGTAGCGCCGACGCAGCTCTCGCCCGCTCGTTGCACTTCCACAACACCAACGACACAGCCCCGCCGGAACAGCACCTTACCGGAGCCGCCCTTCCTCGCCGTGTTGCCGCAGCTGATCCCGACGCCGGAGTAGCCCCGTCGGTGCCGCCGGTGTTGTCGCCGTCGTCGTTCCCATCTCGATCCGCAAGTCTGAACTCGATCCAGTCCTCGATTCAAATTTGGAAGATTATCCAAATTAGGTAATGATATTATCCGATGCACTTTTGAATATTTAATTTCCTAGTTTGAATCGTTTGGAATATTGCGTGAATATCTCGTGCATAATCGGATATGTTTAGATAACGTTCTAGATATCCGCCATATTTTGAAATATTCAAAATTAGGAAACTTTCCTAATTTAGCAACGTATCGGGACGACTATCCGACCTTAACCCTAAAGTCCGATACGCGGAGATACGGAAAATCACTATCCTATTCATAACTACTTGAATACGATAATGATTTTAATTTGCTTTCCCATTTTGAATGATCAATTATCCGTTAATATCTATAACCCTTTAGATATGACCGATAATTTGATTCTTGTGCCTAATCCGAGTTTGAAACGAATATGGCGGATTGCGTGGTTGATTTGAATTGATTGTTATCCCTTTTGATTTAAATTGCTTTCCTTTTCAAATAAAAGAAAACCCAAAAAAAATTCTGTTTTATTATTCAAATTAGAATAGTGCATGTCTAGGATTTTTGAATATATCCCGAAGGATAAGATAAATATCTAATTTAAATTAGGACTTAACGTGGCAAGTTTCCTAATTTAAATTAGGTATTATTTCAAATTCTAACGGATTATTCACGTTATTTTATTATTCCGAATTTTTAATCAAAAATCCCAAAAAAGATCATCCTAGGATAGAATAAATTAGAATAGATTGCATTTTAATTTAAGTAATTTATAATTTCGAATTTTGCCAAAAAATCCCAAAAAGAAAACATGCTAAGGTAGATTAAGTCGTCATAGATTGCATGTTAATTTAGGTATTTTTGAATTTCGAATTTTAAACAGAAAATACCAAAAAGAGAAGTCATCTTAGGTTGTATGTTATTTTAGGCATTTTCGTTAATTCCGAATTTCATTTAATTCCGAATTTCATAAAGAAAAATACCAAAAATATATCATTGCATCCGTCATTAGAATTAAGTCATGTCGTCGCATGACATGTAGTTTGCATGCTAGGTTGCATTAATTTGCATGTCATATTTTTGCACGTCATTGCATATAGGTTAGATTTCATTTAATAAATGAAAACCCAAAAAAAAGAAATTGAGTGAATTGCTTTGTTAATTAGAAATCATATTAGGATTGTCTGTATGATTTTTCGCTAACAATGCAGATGCTTGCTGGATTCGAGGTAAGTAATCCCTCCCAACTTGCAATTTATTTAATGCTTTGATTATTGGGTGTTAAATTGGTGGTTTGCGCACCCGCATGAACACCTCACATGTTAGTAACATAAGTTAAAATGGATCCAAACTGCTTGCCAAAACATTTTTGAAATGAAAAGGTACCGAAAGGGCGTTAGACTAGATCTAGCGTAATCAAGTCCCCGGGCTTAGAATCTCTGGTTCGTAGGAATAAAACATATCTCCCTATGTTTTATTTAGGTTTCTAATCAGCCTACCATAAATTGATTAGTGGCGACTCCAAGCATGAAAATATTTGCACGTTAAGAACTTAAACCCTAAGTTGCGAATTGGTAGGACTTGGGAGGGTCCGAGTTAAGTTCAATCTTAATAATCCATTAGCCCGAGAAAAATGATTAAAAATTTTTTAGGGTCGCGACAGCTTGGCGACTCCACTGGGGACTTGAGTTAAAACTCTTAGTGGACTTAGGCCAGTCTTTCTTTTCAAAAATAATTTTTGTTTGGCAGCGAGGATCCCAGGTACGTCCTTAACATTTAAGGTGTTAAATGTTCTTGCAGTGTGGGAGGTATAAGGGGAGGCGTGATTGTTAACCCTTGTTTTGCAGGGAGGTGTTTGGAATGTATGGTTTATTTATGCACGAAGCGCTGTTTGATATAACTTGCTATGCATGCCTTACATTTACACTACACCGCACACACTACCCGCTGCCGGACCTGGGTGGCATAGGTTTAGGATGGTACTGAGATAGTGGATACCCCGACCAAAACCATGTGGTACGGGTCGCCCTCCTCGGTCCCGAAATGTTCTTTCATGGTGTCATCGAATACCCACCACGGTTGTATACCACACAACCCGGGTCGGCTCTTTGACCAAGCCGGAGTCAGGGGAATCCTAGCCTAACCACCACCATGACTGGTTTAGCTCGGTAATCCTCTCGTCTCCACTTTGCAAGCCAGAGTCTAGGTAGAAATCGAACCTCACATTTCATGCGCATGTCTGTGTGATTGCCATCATTCTATCGGGTGAAGTAAGTTTTCTAATCTCATGCTTTGCAATTTACTTACTTTTTCGTACATTTTGGTCGGTCCATGATAGGTCTAAGTCGATCGGAATTTTTGAAAGTAAAATTCATTGAATTTTTTTTCAAAAGGAAAGAAAAAGGAAAAATAAAGCTTTGAAAAGAAATTACTTTCAATTATTTTCCTAGGTCTGTCATAATTCATTATTTCCTAAGAAATTTGCCATCATTTTCACAAATACATGGAGTAATGAAAAATGTCATGAAAAATGGGAACAAAAAGGGACGGTTAGACCAATGTCATGGATCGACGTGTGATTTTGCTTGACACTTATGTATGCCTGTTTCATTTCAAATTAGGTAGTTTGCCACGGATCCCCCTCATCCTCATAATACTCGATCGGTGACCAAAAGAAGGATGGCTAATCAAGCCGAGATTGCAGCCATGATCGATGAAAAGCTGAAGGAACATATGAATGCAATCAACGAGCAAATCACGGCTGCCATGTCCAAAATGATGGGTGACTTTATGGCCAAGCAACAGCAGGTCAATATCGCCTCTCAATCGGAGATTCCGCTTCCAACCCATCAAGGCCTCCGCCTCGACAAAACTCCTGCAGTGAACACTAATCCAACCCTTCAACCGGATGATGTTATTCTGATTGACACCAGTGATTCTCCTTCGGTCCCTGTTCTTCAGTTACCCCCCAATGATGAGAGTGCCAAATTGCTGGCTAAGCTCGACCAAAGACTACGTGAAGTGGAGGGTACTCAAAGTGTTCCGCCTGTTGATTTGTCCATTTTTACCCGGGTCCAAGTGCCCGAAACGTTCAAGATGCCAGCCTTCGAGAAGTATGACGGCACCTCAAACCCAATTCAACACATCGATATGTACCAGGGGCTCATGAATAGATATGTTTCTAACGGACCCCTAATGATCCAAACCTTTCAAGCAAGCTTGAAAGATGCTGCAATAAGGTGGTATACCAACCACCAGATTAACCAGAAAGATTCGTGGGAAGAGGTAGCAAACCTTTTCGTCAAACACTTCAAATTCAATCTCGATGTCACCATTACGAGAGAAGATCTGGAGAGAGCTGAGCAGAAAAAGGGCGAGACTCTGAAGGAGTATGCCACTCGCTGGAGGAACATGGCAGGGCAGATCATGCCGGAACCCGCAGAACGTGACCTAATGAAGTTGTTCGTGTCCACCCTACCGCAGCCGGTTCGTTCACGAATGTTAGTGACGGCCGCCCAATCTTTTGGCCAACTGATAGCCATGGGTGAAGAGATCGAGACCGGGCTCAAGAAGGGATGGTACGGTGAATCAGGTTCATCGGCCAAGAGGTTTACTAATAAGAAGGACAAAGAACCTGTCCCCGAAGTCAACATGACTTATCTGCAGAAGCCACCGGCTCAAGCCCCGAAACTACAATTCAGCACCCAGCAGACAACCTCTTATGGACGGCAAGGCCAGCAAGACCCACGCCCATAGCGCAAATTCCGCCAGTTTACTCCACTTCCTGGGACGTTATCTCAGGTGCTAGCGGTGCTAAGGAAGAAGAACTTGCTGAATTCAGAGCCACAAAGATCTAACCCTGCCGGCTATGCAAAGTATGATCCGTCAAAGAAATGCGATTATCATAGAGGTGAGGTTGGGCATTCGACAGATGAATGCCAAGTGCTCAAACATCGAGTGCAGGATCTACTCGACACTGGAGCGTTTGCGCTGCAGCCAGCCGGTAAGCCCAATGGATAACCTAACACCTCCAGCGACAGAAGATCCTGATGATGCGATGGAGGGAATCACTTCTCTGTTCAATAACATGCTCATTGGAGCTATCGAGGAAGGACCGTTGGAAGGAGTGGGCATTGGCCCGCAAGAGTAAAACCTTTACTTTTTCGCACACCCCCCTGCGTGGGAAATTTTACTACTTTCTAGGATTTGCCCCGTCTCGGGAGCTGTTTTTTGGGATTTTTCATTTCTATGACTTTATTCTCCCAGTTTTCAATCCAATAAGATGTAATTCGTTGATTCCATATCAATAAAATTACAGAAGTTTTTATCACTTTGAATCTTGTTGAAGTACTCCAAACCAACCCGATGACGATAACCAACGATTGAAAAATTTGTCATCTACGGTAAGAACTGAGGGTTGGGCTTCTCAAGAATTCTCGTTTCAAGGTCTTTGAAAGCAAAATGAATTTCAAGAAACAAGGAACAATTTTCAAAAATTGCAAGTAGTTAAGCCCTGTCTTGTCTATTTGATCCCTGTCTTTTATGTTTCAGTACTAATCTCTAGGCATGCGAATGGACGGAAATCGTGGATCCTCATATATGTGATATGAACGGAGCAGTCGAAGCAGCCAACAAGAACATCAAAAATTTTTTTGGCTAAAACAGCTGAGAACTATCGTGATTGGCATGAGAGATTACCTTTTACACTCATGGCATATCGGACTTCTATCCGGACATCTACAGGGGCAACTCCGTATTCTCTTGTGTACGGTATGGAAACAGTTCTACCTGTTGAGGTTGAAATTCCCTCATTACGTATTCTTTCACAGGTACAATTGTCGGAGGTAGATTGGATCCAACAGAGATTAGACCAGTTGAACATGATTGATGAAATAAGGCTTAGAGCTCTATGCCATGGCCAGTGCTACCAACAACGAGTTGCTAAATCTTTCAACAAGAAAGTCAAGTCTCGACATTTCCAGGTAGGCGACCTTATCCTGCGGAAGTTATTGCCGATATCTCCTCTTGCAGAAGGAAAATCCGCCCTGAATTATGGCGGCCCGCACATTGTGAAGAAAGTCCTCCTAGGAGGTGCTTTAATTTTGGCCGAGATGGATGGTCGTGTTTTTTCCAGTCCAGTTAATTCTGATTCTGTGAAGAAATATTACACTTGATTTGTACTCATTTTGACTTTGTTTCAATCAAGTCTCAAATTGAATTTCATGAATCGATTGACATTACTAAGCTTTGTTTGAGGAAAGCCTTTAATCTGGCAATTTGTTTCTGTTCTAATGAAGTGATCATATTGCATGAGAGACTTCAAGATGACGAAAGGCAAACCATGTCCATACACGTCCTAAATAATAATCCTCAGTGCGAGTTGAGTGAAAATTCCGTGCTGACAAGGTAAAGGATTATCTCACGAAAAGTATAACGACCAAAATGATGAGAGGCATTCATTTCCTCTATCTAAACACTACAGGTTATCATTTGCTTAGCCCCTTTGAACGGAGTTTCATTTCTTACCCCTGTCAGAAATAATCCCATACTGGGGCAATTTCTTAGAAAGTTCAAAATGGCTAGAATTTTCTTGCTTTCACTTGCATCAATCTTCAAGTATATTTATTGCATGCAAATTTTGTGTTAGCTCAAGTGCCTTAGATATGACGAAGAGCATTCCTTTCTATACCCTTACACACTATACCCTTTGCATACCCAATTTGAGCGGTGAATTCATTTCAACCCTATTGGTGATCATTCCTGCGATGAACAAATGAAGTCATCTCAAAGCAAGTTCAAGATGAATTGGGGCAAGTGGGAGCTCGAAAGAAAATTCAATAGAAAGGACGCAAAAGGATTCCAATGAATCGAAGTGCTCTCTCTCGAAAAGAAATCTCTCGAAAAGAAAATCTCTCTCTCTCTCAAAAAAAAAAATGAAATGAGAGAGAAAAATGAGAGAAAGAAAAGCTTCAGCAATAATTGAGTCGATATGCAAGAACATTCTTCAAGGAAAAGACAATTTGAAGGTTCATTTGTGGAGCAATCGCAAGAGATAGATCAATTGGATGATCACCAATCTCCATGTTCTATAATACCCCCTTTGATGAAAATAGGCCATTCATTTCAAGCCTACCCGAACCTACGTTACAACCCGTACCGAAGTCTCTTCAGAATAGGGCACTTGAGTTAACGTAGAGTTTCAAATGCTTATAAATGTTGCTCGAAGAAGTGCGAGCAAGATTTTTCTATCTCATTTTTGCAGCATTCCTGACTTGTAAACCCGGAGCAGCTGATGATATCAATTCTTTCAATAGCCTCGACTCGAAGAGTCCGTTTTGCTAAGCCATTGACCAAGCCCATGTTTCAGTCCTTATAAAGACCTCTCAGATTGGCTAAGTTATACTGATTTTGAGAATATCCGAACCCTTGTCAAGCACGACGAAGAGAGTTTGAGTGATTCTTATACCCGCATTAAAGGTCGGGACAAAAGCCTTTCATTGAGAGTGAGTGGAAAGTCCTTTCTGATTAAAGGTCTCTCATTTAATGTGATCAAATTGTCAAAAGGACAAAATGATTGTTCTCATTGATAAATTCCTCAGTGAAGCTTGGTAATGCTAATGTGATCAAATGGTCAAAAGTCAAATGATTGTTCTTAATTGATGAATTCCCCAGATGAAGCTTGATAATGCGAGCAGATTCATAAATTATGTTTTCTCCGCCTCTGCGCATGTGGTATTTTAACATTTTCTCAGGTAAAAACATGAGCGATGCCATTGGCTCCGTCATAAGAAGAATTCAGGTACGCTTGCTACTTATTCTTCGTCGTTTCTCATTTCAAAATACAATTTCTCACCTGGTGTTGCCAAGTGGAGTACGCGGCACACCCCATCTTTTGTTCGCCTAGCAGAATAGGCACCATATTTTCATACTTTTATGTTTGCCAAGTGGAGTACGCGGCAGCATAACATCTCATTTCATGTTCGCCAAGTGGAGTACGCGGCGGCATGGTTTTTCATGGTGTTGCCAAGTGGAGTACGCGGCACACCCCAATTGATGTTGCTGAGTGGAGTACGAAGCACATCTCATTTCATGTTCGCCAAGTGGAGTACGCGGCGGCATGGTTTTTCATGGTGTTGCCAAGTGGAGTACGCGGCACACCCCAATTGATGTTGCTGAGTGGAGTACGAAGCACATCTCATTTCATGTTCGCCAAGTGGAGTACGCGGTGGCATGGTTTTTCATGGTGTTGCCAAGTGGAGTACGCGGCACACCCCAATTGATGTTGCTGAGTGGAGTACGAAGCACATCCCTTTTCATGTTCGCCAAGTGGAGTACGCGGCGGCATGGTGTTGCTAAGTGGAGTACGAAGCACACCAATCAATCCAATTCTTTCTTCATATCATGCGCTATTTCGCACCTGTAGGAAACTACAGGTAACAGATAGGCAATCCAGTACCTCGAAAACCTTACTTCCAGTTGACCAGAAGTTTGGAGATCGAGGGAATTGGAAGCATTATAAAGCATTCTGTCACTCAGACGCTTTTTGGTGCGATCCGTATGTAAGTCTCTTTCACCGCTCCGCATGAAGTGAGAAGCCTTAGCATACGTTCCTTATTGTTTGCATATCATGCATCATTGCATCTAAAAAAAAAAAAAAAAAAATCAATCAAAATCATTCATCATTTTGCATGGTTGAAATTTAGGTATCATTTAATCTTTGAATGCAACCTCTGCGAGCTTACCTTCAAAGAGGGGCAGCTGTTGACACCTAAATTTTACCGATATTCATTTAGTGATTAATTGCATAGAAAATTAGGGATTAAAATTTTAACCCCTAAACAAAAATATTTAAATCGCATAACATATAGTTTAGGTTCATTTTAATTTAGTTGCATTTGCATCAAATTGGTGATTGCAATCGAACTTAAATTTTATCGGACGAGACTCGGCTCGCTCGAGATGCTAGGGCCGGGAATTTCGCGTCACGTGGGCTTGGTTGTTTTAATTTGGGGCTTAGCCCAAGTTAATTCAACCCATTAAAATTGAATTAAGCCTTAAGCCCAAGTTTAAGCCCATTAGGTTAATTAAGCCCATTCAATTTGACCTAGATTAGTCTATATATACATATTATTAGGTCAAATTAAGGGTGGGAGGTGACAATTGCGAATCAGAAAAATTTTCAGAGAGAAAGTGAGAGAGAAGGAGAGAGCCGCGTAGGCTGTGCCCCCGTGCGCGACGCCGCCCTTCCGCCGTCGCGCCCCTTCGCTGCTGTCTGGAGCCACTCGGAGACGCCGCAGTACACTGCCGCACGCTTCCTCTCCACCCCGATGGCCCACGTTGAAGTCTAGCTAGTCTTCAGCAATACAGCCGTGAAGCCCCTTGACGTCAACGAAGCTGTCGTTGTTGATTCCTCTGCTCAAGACCACGTTCCTCTTCCTCAGCCTTCCTTGAAGCCCACGTGAATTTGTAGAAGAAGTCAACACCTCCTGCTCCTCCTATTAGTCCATGAGAACCACAGCCTGCCTTGAAGAGCTTCACTGCAGCCAAGTCAGAATCTTCAGGGAAGACTCGTCCACTTCCTCCCAGAATCGCTCGCTCCACAGAGCTTATCTGTGAAAACTCAAAACACGAAAGTTGTAGATCTACGAGTCCTTGATCTGTGGCTTTTGGAATCGGGTCAATCCGACGTGTATTGAGGAAGTTACGCCTATTTTTCCGGAATCGTGCAGTCCTGAAATTTTCTACCCGAAGCCACCGCAAGTAGCGCCGACGCAGCTCTCGCCCGCTCGTTGCACTTCCACAACACCAACGACACAGCCCCGCCGGAACAGCACCTTACCGGAGCCGCCCTTCCTCGCCGTGTTGCCGCAGCTGATCCCGACGCCGGAGTAGCCCCGTCGGTGCCGCCGGTGTTGTCGCCGTCGTCGTTCCCATCTCGATCCGCAAGTCTGAACTCGATCCAGTCCTCGATTCAAATTTGGAAGATTATCCAAATTAGGTAATGATATTATCCGATGCACTTTTGAATATTTAATTTCCTAGTTTGAATCGTTTGGAATATTGCGTGAATATCTCGTGCATAATCGGATATGTTTAGATAACGTTCTAGATATCCGCCATATTTTGAAATATTCAAAATTAGGAAACTTTCCTAATTTAGCAACGTATCGGGACGACTATCCGACCTTAACCCTAAAGTCCGATACGCGGAGATACGGAAAATCACTATCCTATTCATAACTACTTGAATACGATAATGATTTTAATTTGCTTTCCCATTTTGAATGATCAATTATCCGTTAATATCTATAACCCTTTAGATATGACCGATAATTTGATTCTTGTGCCTAATCCGAGTTTGAAACGAATATGGCGGATTGCGTGGTTGATTTGAATTGATTGTTATCCCTTTTGATTTAAATTGCTTTCCTTTTCAAATAAAAGAAAACCCAAAAAAAATTCTGTTTTATTATTCAAATTAGAATAGTGCATGTCTAGGATTTTTGAATATATCCCGAAGGATAAGATAAATATCTAATTTAAATTAGGACTTAACGTGGCAAGTTTCCTAATTTAAATTAGGTATTATTTCAAATTCTAACGGATTATTCACGTTATTTTATTATTCCGAATTTTTAATCAAAAATCCCAAAAAAGATCATCCTAGGATAGAATAAATTAGAATAGATTGCATTTTAATTTAAGTAATTTATAATTTCGAATTTTGCCAAAAAATCCCAAAAAGAAAACATGCTAAGGTAGATTAAGTCGTCATAGATTGCATGTTAATTTAGGTATTTTTGAATTTCGAATTTTAAACAGAAAATACCAAAAAGAGAAGTCATCTTAGGTTGTATGTTATTTTAGGCATTTTCGTTAATTCCGAATTTCATTTAATTCCGAATTTCATAAAGAAAAATACCAAAAATATATCATTGCATCCGTCATTAGAATTAAGTCATGTCGTCGCATGACATGTAGTTTGCATGCTAGGTTGCATTAATTTGCATGTCATATTTTTGCACGTCATTGCATATAGGTTAGATTTCATTTAATAAATGAAAACCCAAAAAAAGAAATTGAGTGAATTGCTTTGTTAATTAGAAATCATATTAGGATTGTCTGTATGATTTTTCGCTAACAATGCAGATGCTTGCTGGATTCGAGGTAAGTAATCCCTCCCAACTTGCAATTTATTTAATGCTTTGATTATTGGGTGTTAAATTGGTGGTTTGCGCACCCGCATGAACACCTCACATGTTAGTAACATAAGTTAAAATGGATCCAAACTGCTTGCCAAAACATTTTTGAAATGAAAAGGTACCGAAAGGGCGTTAGACTAGATCTAGCGTAATCAAGTCCCCGGGCTTAGAATCTCTGGTTCGTAGGAATAAAACATATCTCCCTATGTTTTATTTAGGTTTCTAATCAGCCTACCATAAATTGATTAGTGGCGACTCCAAGCATGAAAATATTTGCACGTTAAGAACTTAAACCCTAAGTTGCGAATTGGTAGGACTTGGGAGGGTCCGAGTTAAGTTCAATCTTAATAATCCATTAGCCCGAGAAAAATGATTAAAAATTTTTTAGGGTCGCGACACCTACCAATTCGCAACTTAGGGTTTAAGTTATTAACGTGCAAATATTTTTGTGCTTGGAGTCGCCACTAATCATTTTACGGTAGGCTGATTAGAAACCTAAATAAAACATAGGGAGATATGTTTTATTCCTACGAACCAGAGATTCTAGACCCGGGGACTTGATTACACTAGATATAGTCTAACGCCCTTTCCGTACCTTTTCTTTTCAAAAATGTTTCGGCAGGCAGTTTAGATCCGTTTTAACTTATGTCACTAACATGTGAGGTGTTTATGCGGGTGCGCAAACCACCAATTTAACACCCAGAAATCAAAGCATTAAATAAATTGCAAGCTTAGGAGAACAACTTACCTCGAATCCAGCAAGCATCTGCATTGTTAGTTAGAAAATCACATCAAACATCCTAATATGATTTCTAGTTAACAAAGCAACTCATTCAATTTCTTTTTTTCTGGATTTTCACTTTATTTAAAATGAAATATAATCTATATGCAATGACGTGCAAAAATATGACATGCGAATTAATGCAACCTAGCATGCAAACTATATGACACGCGACGACGTGACCTAATTCTAATGACGTGCAATGATTATTTTTGGTATTTTCTGATGAAATTTGGAATAAAAATATGCCTAAATTATCATGCAAACTAACGACTTCTCTTTTTGGTATTTTCTATTGAAATTCGGAATAATAAAAATACCTAAAATAACGTGCAACCTATGATGACTTAATCTACCCTAGAATGACTTATTTTTGGGATTTTTGTGTAAAATTCGGAATAATAAAATAACGTGAATAATCCGTTAGGATTTGAAATAATACCTAATTTAAACTAGGAAACATGCCACCTTAACTCCTAATTTAAATTAAATACTCGTCTCATCCTTCGGGATATATTAAAAAATCCTAGACATGCAAAAATTCTAATTCAAATCTAGCAAATATTTTTGAATTTTCTGTTTATTTAAAAAAATCAAGAAATTTAAACAAATAAGGATAACAATCAATTCAAATCATCCACGCGATCCGCCAAATTCGTTTCAAACTCGGATTAGGCACAAAAATCAAATTATCGGTCATATCTATAGGGTTATAGATATTAACGGATAATCGATCATTTGAATTTGGAAAGCTAATGAAATTTATCATCGTATCTAAGTGATTATAGATAGGATGATAATTTCCCGTATCGCCGCGTATCGAACCTTAGGGTTAAGGTCGGATAGACGTCCAAATACGTTGCTAAATTAAGAAATTTTCCTAATTTGAATATTTGAAAATATTGCGGATATATAGAACATTATCTTAAGATATCTAAATATCTACACGATAATCACAAAATATTCAAACACACCAAATTAGGAATCTAAATATTTGAAAAGAATATTCAAAATATATCCACTTACCTAATTTGAAAATACTTCCAAATTTCGAATTGGATCGGGATCGGCTTGCGGATTGGGAGTGGGACGACCGGCGACGGCGGGACGGCGACGACGACACCAACGATGCACAGCAACACCGGCAAGGCTGTTCGGTGAATTTGATGCGTGCGTGGGCGAGTGACTCCGAACAGAAAATTTCAGGACTGCACGATTCTGGAAAAATGGGCGTAACTTCCTCAATACACGTCGGATTGACCCGATTCCAAAAGCCACAGATCAAGGACTCGTAGATCTACAACTTTCGTCTCTGAATTTCCACAAATAAGCTCTATGGAGTGAGCGATTCTGGGAGGAAGTGGACGAGGAGCAGTAAATCAGTAGCTTGGCGTTGGGATGAAGAAGCAGCGACGGCAGCAACAATTCTCGGTTTAAAGCGGCGAAAGCGGCGGAGATGTTCTCCGTTGGGACAGCGGCGTCGTGGGGGGGGGGGACGCGGCAAGCGGTGGCGGCAACAAGCGATGCGACGGCGGACGCGCGCAAGCGGCGGCGACGGTTCACCGGTCTTCTCCCTCTCTCTCACTTGGACTCTCTAAAAAAATCAGATCTGAAATTCTGTGTTTCCCCCCTCTCAATTCTGACCTAATGTTATGCTTATATAGTACTAATCTAGGTCAATTTAGATGGGCTTTATGTCCTAATGGGCTTAGGCTTGGGCTTAGGTTTAATGGGCTGAATTAACTTGGGCTTTTGATTAATTAAACTCAACGTATCGAATTAAACCCAAATTAAAACGACCGAGCCCGTTTGACTTGAAATTCCCGGCCCTTGCATTCCGAACGTACCGAGTCTCGTTGAATGAAATTTAAGCTCATTCGCCACAACCAATTTGATGCAAAAAAATGCAATTAAACTAAATGAACCTAAACTATATGTTATGCAATTTAAATATTTTTGTTTTAGGGGTTAAAAATTTAATCCCTAATTTTCTATGCAAATTACACTAAATGACGCGCCAAAATTTAGGTGTCAATAGTTGACACCTAAATTTTTGTGATCTAGTTAGTTGTTCATTGCATAAAAAATTAGAGATCGATCTTAGTCCCTAGACAAAAAAATTAGTTAAATTGCATATAGATTAGGAGTATTTGAATAATATTTAGGCCCATATAATTGAATTTGCATTGGACCGGTGGTGGATAGCCTCAAGTCAATGGCTCTGAACTTAATGAATTATCTAGACTAAGCCCAAAAGTGAAGCAAAATTTGGCCAAGCCCATGTACATCATAAGAGGCCAAAAATTGAAATGCCAAGTGGAAAAAATTGAGTAATTGGGTAATTTCGTTTGATAATATCACAATTAGATTTGATAAGAGAAAAGTTTTATTTTGGGGGAAATAGGGTATACCTCATAAGATCTTTGAAGGTTGGAAAGTTAAAACTCTAATTGCACTCTCTATATAAAAGCACATAGGTTCTCGATCAAAAGGGGGCCGCACAACTTACATATATGACCATTCAAAGAAACACAGAAGAAAGGTGGGTGATGAGAATACACTAGAGAGGGCCGAGCATCATCGCCAGTCCACCACCCAATCGAATCGAGTGATCCGGTCTGATTCCGATAAGATTACGCACGTTCAAATTAGCTAATGATCTTATCTGATTTGATATAAATTGTTTAATTGCTTAATTCGAATAGACTTTGTTATCCAATTGATTTGATTCATTGATTGAGTCAATATAATTACTAATTTGATCCGTAAAGATTTCCGATCATTTTTTTAATTAATTCGACTTAATATTTGGATAATTGTTGTGCCTAAAGATTGAGGTAATCTCTAATTAAATTTGCGAGACGGTGGGTTATTTTTTAGATTATTGTAATCTTTAATTTGAAATCTTTGTGGATTGTGCGTGTGGACTGAGTAAATTTTTATCTTTAATTTAGATAAGTGCCAAGCTTTGAAAATACCCAAAAGATCGAATTGCGTGTTAGATAGGATAGTTTATTGACTAGATTAGGATAAGTATGTTTAAAATTTATCTAGTTAGACTTGTCATCTAGATTGGATTGCATGCCTAGGTCATGTAATTAAGATGTCTTTCATATCATAGTAGTTCTACTTTAATTGAACGTCAAATAGTCATAGTTTAGAGTATGTGCATTACATGCATTGTATATAGGTTAGTCCTCATTTAAATAAGGGAAATTAAAAATATTTGAGTGGAATTACGTGTCAATTAGAAACCATATTTAAGGTGTGATTTTATAGCTAATATTGTAGATGCTTTCGTTGTGTCGAGATAAGTGCACCCTTTTTATCTAACAATTTATTCATCGCTTTGATTATTGGGTGTTTCGCTATTGATTGCGCACTTATATGATCACCTCACATGTTAGTGATCAGGTTTAAAATCAATCCAAGCTGCCTGCTAAATATTTTTTTTGAATAAAAGAGAAAAGGTACCGAAAAGGCGTTAGAGTAGTCCAGCATTATCATGTCCCCGAACTTATAATCTCTGGTTTGTAAGAGTAAACTAAATCTCCCAATACTTTACTTGGGTTTTTAATCGACCCATCAAGAAATAGATTAATAGCAACTCCAAACTAAAATGATTTGCATGTTAATAATTTGAAACATAAGTCGTGAATTGGTATAAGTTTGGGAGAGCTCGAGCTCTGTTTATGCTTAATAATCCATTAGTCAACCTCTAGATGGTGCACCTTCGAGGTTAGGCTGTGACATGATTAATTTATATAGACTCGCCTATTTTACGCTATCATTCCGACCAAAATGGATGTTTCACAGTATGACCAAAATATTTGATTTGAACTACTTTTTCTAGAGAGGTGGTACACCAAGTACAGACTATCGTAATGGGCCCAAAATGTCTGCGAATGAATATGTAATATCTTATTAATTGCAATACCTCACGTTGTTATCATTACGGTCAAACAATAGAGCTTTGATCGTGATTTGTACTTTTCCAATCCTTCCAGATGATCGGTGGCTTCTCCCGATAAAAAACAAGAAAGGCTTGAAAGTAGTTCGGCTCGGTCCAATTGGGAGTGCTTTGAACTTTGAATGATGATGGAGTACTAAACAGAGGACTTGCCTATAAGTACCAAGTAGTTCTCTTCATCAGCTCAAGCCTTCTCCGTTAGCAATTACATCAAACCCTTCTCCCACCCTTCTTGAGTTCAGTTCTCTTTGTTTCTTAACAGGCCAACATGGGAGTTGTCACCTACTCA
Organism: Syzygium aqueum; assembly: GCA_031216185.1. Classification (NCBI taxonomy): domain Eukaryota; kingdom Viridiplantae; phylum Streptophyta; class Magnoliopsida; order Myrtales; family Myrtaceae; genus Syzygium; species Syzygium aqueum. Next base: position 31,765,545 of record CM062238.1, on the reverse strand, counting down.
CAGGAGATCACAAGCGTCGTTGCACCATCGAGGATGTTCAAGGCTTTGTTCCTTGACTCCCATATCCTACCCAAGATCGTTCCCGGTGGCATCAAGAGCGTTGAGTTCATTGAGGGAGATGGCGGAGTTGGTAGCATTAAGCAAACCAACTTCGGTGAAAGTAAGTCGGATCATACTCATATTTCTACCATGTCAAGTGTATATAGAGATCTCGGAATTAAGAATTAACTTCTTCACTGTAACAAATTCATATAACAGGCTCCCATATCAAGTACACGAAGCACAAGATCGATGCTCTCGATGTAGGTAGCTTTTACTGCAAATATACCATGATCGAAAGTGACATCAAGTTCGACAAGATCGACTGTGTTGTGGAAGAAGTGAAGTTCGTCGCCGCTGGCAGCGGATGCGTATGCAAGATGACCAGCGAGTACCACGTTCAGGAAGGTTGTGAGCTCAAGGAAGAGGACATCAAGAAGGGTAAAGACAGAGCTATGGGATTGTACAAGGCTGTTGAGGAGTACCTTGTCGCTAACCCCGATGTTTGCGCCTAAATGCTATTGTCAAGATCCTTTCGAGACTTCTGTTTTCCCTTTGGCTCTGCCTCGGAGCTTCTGAGAGAGGAAAGGTTTTTATAGTGTGATTTCTATGTTTTAAAGGGGTTTGATTGTTGTGTGTAAGGCCATGCCAAAAAATAAAGCTTAAAGGAGCAATAAGCAATCTAATAAATTATGGATTTTGCCCAAGAAAAGATCTCCCTTTGGGGTCATGAAGGTGAATTAAGGTGCGTTAATCCATTTTGATTTGTTAATATAAAATCTTCCCACTAACTGTATCCATCATAACTATGCAGCTTAATATTGATGAATTAAGCTGTAGTGTGCTTCTCCGCAAATCATGGAAGCAAACATTAAGATTGTTTACCTAATTAAAACCATCCTGCCGAACAAAATGCAGGATATGTGACCAAAAAAAAAACCAAACTCCATATGACTAGAAAAGAATAAGAAAAATAAAAGGTAGAAAAGTACTTAGCAAAATATACAAAAAAAAGCTAAAGAAGGGTCCCAAGAGAGACATTTGTCATTGTGGATTAATCCCAGTTTAGAGTAGACTCAATTTTGGTCCGACGACGTGGCTATCACGGCATTTGAATTGTCAAACCTTGACAATGGTGGTCATGGTCGTCTGGTATGAGACTAAAATTCGTGTCTAAATCAGTTCATAACATGAAAAATTCAATTTTCTTTACGAAAAGGATTGCATCCAGGCATTCAATTTTCTTTACGAAAAGGATTGCATCCAGGCAAATCGGAGCTAGAAAGTTATGAACTGGATGCAATCCTTTTCGTAAAGAAAATTGAATTTTTCATGTTATGAACTGATTTAGACACGAATTTTAGTCTCATACCAGACGACCATGACCACCATTGTCAAGGTTTGACAATTCAAATGCCGTGACAGCCACGTCGTCGGACCAAAATTGAGTCTACTCTAAACTGGGATTAATCCACAATGACAAATGTCTCTCTTGGGACCCTTCTTTAGCTTTTTTTTTTTTTATATTTTGCTAAGTACTTTTCTACCTTTTATTTTTCTTATTCTTTTCTAGTCATATGGAGTTTGGTTTTTTTTTTGGTCACATATCCTGCATTTTGTTCGGCAGGATGGTTTTAATTAGGTAAACAATCTTAATGTTTGCTTCCATGATTTGCGGAGAAGCACACTACAGCTTAATTCATCAATATTAAGCTGCATAGTTATGATGGATACAGTTAGTGGGAAGATTTTATATTAACAAATCAAAATGGATTAACGCACCTTAATTCACCTTCATGACCCCAAAGGGAGATCTTTTCTTGGGCAAAATCCATAATTTATTAGATTGCTTATTGCTCCTTTAAGCTTTATTTTTTGGCATGGCCTTACACACAACAATCAAACCCCTTTAAAACATAGAAATCACACTATAAAAACCTTTCCTCTCTCAGAAGCTCCGAGGCAGAGCCAAAGGGAAAACAGAAGTCTCGAAAGGATCTTGACAATAGCATTTAGGCGCAAACATCGGGGTTAGCGACAAGGTACTCCTCAACAGCCTTGTACAATCCCATAGCTCTGTCTTTACCCTTCTTGATGTCCTCTTCCTTGAGCTCACAACCTTCCTGAACGTGGTACTCGCTGGTCATCTTGCATACGCATCCGCTGCCAGCGGCGACGAACTTCACTTCTTCCACAACACAGTCGATCTTGTCGAACTTGATGTCACATTCGATCATGGTATATTTGCAGTAAAAGCTGCCTACATCGAGAGCATCGATCTTGTGCTTCGTGTACTTGATATGGGAGCCTGTTATATGAATTTGTTAAAGTGAAGAAGTTAATTCTTAATTCCGAGATCTCTATATACACTTGACATGGTAGAAATATGAGTATGATCCGACTTACTTTCACCGAAGTTGGTTTGCTTAATGCTACCAACTCCGCCATCTCCCTCAATGAACTCAACGCTCTTGATGCCACCGGGAACGATCTTGGGTAGGATATGGGAGTCAAGGAACAAAGCCTTGAACATCCTCGATGGTGCAACGACGCTTGTGATCTCCTGTGAGTAGGTGACAACTCCCATGTTGGCCTGTTAAGAAACAAAGAGAACTGAACTCAAGAAGGGTGGGAGAAGGGTTTGATGTAATTGCTAATGGAGAAGGCTTGAGCTGATGGAGAGAACTACTTGGTACTTATAGGCAAGTCCTCTGTTTAGTACTCCATCATCATTCAAAGTTCAAAGCACTCCCAATTGGACCGAGCCGAACTACTTTCAAGCCTTTCTTGTTTTTTATTGGGAGAAGCCACCGATCATCTGGAAGGATTGGAAAAGTACAAATCACGATCAAAGCTCTATTGTTTGACCGTAATGATAACAACGTGAGGTATTGCAATTAATAAGATATTACATATTCATTCGCAGACATTTTGGGCCCATTACGATAGTCTGTACTTGGTGTACCACCTCTCTAGAAAAAGTAGTTCAAATCAAATATTTTGGTCATACTGTGAAACATCCATTTTGGTCGGAATGATAGCGTAAAATAGGCGAGTCTATATAAATTAATCATGTCACTGCCTAACCTCGAAGGTGCACCATCTAGAGGTTGACTAATGGATTATTAAGCATAAATAGAGCTCGAGCTCTCCCAAACTTATACCAATTCACGACTTATGTTTCAAATTATTAACATGCAAATCATTTCAGTTTGGAGTTGCTATTAATCTATTTCTTGATGGGTCGATTAAAAACCCAAGTAAAGTATTGGGAGATTTAGTTTACTCTTACAAACCAGAGATTATAAGTTCGGGGACATGATAATGCTGGACTACTCTAACGCCTTTTCGATACATTTTCTCTTTTATTCAAAAAAAATATTTAGCAGGCAGCTTGGATTGATTTTAAACCTGATCACTAACATGTGAGGTGATCATATAAGTGCGCAATCAATAGCGAAACACCCAATAATCAAAGCGATGAATAAATTGTTAGATAAAAAGGGTGCACTTATCTCGACACAACGAAAGCATCTACAATATTAGCTATAAAATCACACCTTAAATATGGTTTCTAATAGACACGTAATTCCACTCAAATATTTTTAATTTCCCTTATTTAAATGAGGACTAACCTATATACAATGCATGTAATGCACATACTCTAAACTATGACTATTTGACGTTCAATTAAAGTAGAACTACTTTGATATGAAAGACATCTTAATTACATGACCTAGGCATGCAATCCAATCTAGATGACAAGTCTAACTAGATAAATTTTAAACATACTTATCCTAATCTAGTCAATAAACTATCCTATCTAACACGCAATTCGATCTTTTGGGTATTTTCAAAGCTTGGCACTTATCTAAATTAAAGATAAAAATTTACTCAGTCCACACGCACAATCCACAAAGATTTCAAATTAAAGATTACAATAATCTAAAAAATAACCCACCGTCTCGCAAATTTAATTAGAGATTACCTCAATCTTTAGGCACAACAATTATCCAAATATTAAGTCGAATTAATTAAAAAAATGATCGGAAATCTTTACGGATCAAATTAGTAATTATATTGACTCAATCAATGAATCAAATCAATTGGATAACAAAGTCTATTCGAATTAAGCAATTAAACAATTTATATCAAATCAGATAAGATCATTAGCTAATTTGAACGTGCGTAATCTTATCGGAATCAGACCGGATCACTCGATTCGATTGGGTGGTGGACTGGCGATGATGCTCGGCCCTCTCTAGTGTATTCTCATCGCCCACCTTTCTTCTGTGTTTCTTTGAATGGTTATATATGTAAGTTGTGCGGCCCCCTTTTGATCGTGAACCTATGTGCTTTTATATAGAGTGCAATTAGAGTTTTAACTTTCCAATCTTCAAAGATCTTACGAGGTATACCCTGTTTCCCCCAAAATAAAACTTTTCTCTTATCAAATCTAATTGTGATATTATCAAACGAAATTACCCAATTACTCAATTTTTTCCACTTGGCATTTCAATTTTTGGCCTCTTATGATGTACATGGGCTTGGCCAAATTTTGCTTCACTTTTGGGCTTAGTCTAGATAATTCATTAAGTTCAGAGCCATTGACTCGAGGCTATCCACCGCCGGTCCAATGCAAATTCAATTATATGGGCCTAAATATTATTCAAATACTTCTAATCTATATGCAATTTAACTAATTTTTTTGTCTAGGGACTAAGATCGATCTCTAATTTTTTATGCAATGAACAACTAACTAGATCGCAAAAATTTAGGTGTCAACAAATCCCTGTTTTAGCTCCACAATTCCTGGATACAATCTGTCCTAAAAAAATTGAATTTTTTATATTAGACATAAATTTTAGGCTTAATACCAAACAACCATGACCACCGTCGCTAAGGGTATAACTCATGTTCATTTGTTGTGCTATCAAGGACAGTTGTGGAAATAAGTTTAGGAGTCGATTCTCTTGGGGAAAGGACAGACCCCTGGCTCCCACAGTTGGATCAAAGGCAGAAATTTAATGTAAATGATGCATGGAAAGATAACGAATGAGCTATAGATATTATTGCATGATCGGATAGCGGCTTGGTAGTCCTAGATTAGACAAAAAGAGAACATTGGAACTCGCCGATGGGAGTGTAAGCAGCAGCTCTTCTTCTTGCTTGCAATGATGCTAAGTCCCTTGGTGTCCGAAAAGCAATTTTCGAAACTGATTGCAATGTCTCAATTAATATTATCCAATAAAAGGGTCTTTGCTCTCGGGGTACTCAACCTTCCTTTTTCAATATAATTTAGGTTGGAGTTAAGCTTGACTTGTAAATCCAATTGATGGAGTTACTTATGCGCTTACAAAAAATAAAGATGAACATGTATCCTCAATAGATTGGTAGTCTTTTAGAAAGAATACACTTTGATTATTTATAACTTGCGATAGATGATAAACAGTTACCAAGTATTTAAAATCTCACTTTGTGACACTTATTATTTAGCAACACTTATTAACCTAACTCATTTACCGACTCTTCGCTCCTACATTCGGCCACTTTCCGCCGACATCTCCATCGACTAAGCAGGTCTTCTTATAAACCGCTTCTACATTATCGATTAAAATGCTCCTAGTACTTAGTAATCATCAGTTACAATTACCACCTTAACATGCTTTTTTATCGATCAAACTGCCGACCAAACACTTGGGCATTTTTTGGTGCTAACACAACCGCAATCAAGAGAGAGTCCACAAGAATGATGGTTTGGAGACTCAAAGTTGATTGTAATTCAATCGGACAAGCCATTAAAAAAAGGAAGAAAGTAACAACAAAATTACAAACTATACCTACTGTGATACATTTATCATAAGCTTTTTTCTTTGTGGCATTAAAAACCTTAAACTATATATACTGTGACACATTTATCCTAGTCTTTTCTTTTGTGACATAAAAAACTCCAAACTTTTACCTTTGTATATTGTTGCTTTTCTAGCGTCTATGTAGACATAGTTTTAATGGTTGTCATTGACATAACTCCGACGAAGGATACATGTATCATGCAAGTACAAGTTTGAGATTTTTTGTGTCACAAAAAAAAACTTTAGGATAAATATGTCACAGTGGGCATAGTTTAAGATTTTTAGTGGCTATCGCCCTTAAACAAAAGAAATGAATCAACTTTATGTTTTTTTTTCTTTTATGAATATAATTGTGCATTGAAGGTTGTTTTGTTTCCTCACGCTTGCTTCTTGCGATTATTTTAATGTTTTATACTCGGATGCTTATTTATGTACATTTACATATAAATAAAATGTATGTTTTATTTTCGTGCCAAAATTAGTAGTATTATTTGAATATTGAAAAATATCCCAACCCTCATTCGCGTCGTGGGGGTTGCGCCTTCATCCAAGGTGCCCCCTCTCCTTGATGAGAAAATATTCAGTGATTTGTCAGCATCACATCACTAGCTGATGTGGCGTGTATTTGTTTTTAAATAAAACCACTTACAATTTGACTCTTGTCTCAAATAAACAAAACTAAAATATCTGTTTCTTTTCTCTCTTTCTCCTACATTTAGCCATCGCCTTTCCTGGGCTCCATGCTTCCCTCGGCCGTTGCCATTGGCGCCACGGCCAGGCGAGCCACCACCTCCATCGTCTTCGTGGTCAACTCCATCTCCCTAAGCATGACCCTTATTACGATGTTTTTCGTTTTGCATTTTGATTTCGCAGTGCTGCCAACCATGGTGCCTCATCCATGGCATCTCGACCTCACCGTCAAGACTTGGGGTCATTGATGAGCCACCGTCACAAAATCTGAAGGCATGGCTCCAGATCTGAAAGTTTGGCTTTGTTTGTGGTCTTATATCGAGGATTTTGTGGTCGACTTCGTCAAAGTCCTAGCCAAATCTGGAAGTTTTCGGCTTTGTCTTGTATCGCAGTCCCTGCGGTAGGCTCCATCAAGGGTTGTCATCCCAGCAGCCTCTGTCAAGTCGAGCCATTCCCCCTATCTTTTCGTCAAGTTTGCAATCTCCGTCGGGATCTTCCAAGCTAGATCTGGAGGCATGAGGGAGGTGCGGCAACAGAGGCAGAGGAAGAAAATTTGTGCTGAGTGCAGCGGTTACGACGCGGCGGTAAGTGTCAAGGATGGAGGTTGCGGCGGCTTGTGTGGTGGAGACAACCGAGTCGGATTGTCAAGTGGTTGGGCAAACAGTGGTTGGATGGGGGAGCGGGAGGTGGCCGGATGATGGAAGAAGACAAAGGAAAATAAGAATTTTACTATTGTTTTTTTATTTGAGACATGTGTCAGATAATAAGTGGTTTATTTAGAAAAATGCTTGCCACGGTCAGCTAACTCACCGAATATTTTCTCCTCTCTAACTTTGATTTAGTTTGTTTTTAAATTTTTTTTTCTCCAATGTTTTTCTCTTTTGTATTTATTGTTTAGATATTTGATATATTTTCTAATGTGTCGCCACGTTGCTAACAAGAATTAAAAACTATCATGACAGATTATTGTGTGCAATATCATTGAACCTGATCGCGACCTCTATTTAGAAGGACCAAACTAATGTCGATAAAAAAACATTTAGAAATTCATTGCATAATTCAAATGTTTAGGATTTGGTTGCATATTAGGCACAACTTTTAGGACAATTGGTGAAATTTTCCTATTTATATGTGGTGAAAGATTTAAATTTTCTTGGGTAAAAACAAGTCAAATTGTGTGCAATGCAAAGATTTATTAAGTGAAGTCAATCTAGACCCGCCTTGAAAACTCACATTTCTCATCCACCCCAATATTTAATGCCATAATGTGGAAGATTGCATTTCATCATTTTCAATAGTTTGGAATCTGGTTGTACCACAATGCATATCACATAGAAACATCTTTTTAATGCACTACTAGACAAATAATATTATAGCCTGTCAAGCCCCGAACCCCATTGAACTCGTGGCATCCCTCTTTGGTCGAATTTGTGCGACGTCCCAGGAAACGCCATCGACCTAAATCACAACATCAAAGATATAAAGCACCGGCAAAAGCCACAAACACCCAGACAATAATTAACTAGTGGTAAAAGGGAGAATATATATATATATACACACGCATCAATTACCGATTCAAACTTATACAATATCCACCATATATAATCCATATAATATACATGCACACCAAACTTCTAAACTATATACCACCGATATAAAAAAGAATCAGTAGCATGGGTACCCTAACTGTCAAAAATGAGACACTTCAAAAGGCCTTCGCTCAACCCCCTAAACTAGTCCCTATGCCCTCTAGATGGCGTCCTCTCAAAGACTGACTCCCCAGAACTCGAGTCTGAATCCCTCTAAGCCACCTGCTCCTCTGAGGACTCCGAATGAGCCTCGATCTCAATCGGATTATTCTCATCACCCAACTCTAGTGGAACCTCAACCTGCTCCTCCTCATCAGACTCCTCTTCTGGCTCTTCCTCTAGCTCATTCTCTGATTCATCCTTTGGTCCTTCTTCTGGTACTTCTTCTGGCTCTTCTTCGGGGTCTTCTTCTCCGGATTCCTCTTCTGGTATTACACCTAGATCTATTTCCATAGGATCATACCTTGCCTGTGATTCCTCCGGCTCCGGATCAAGTTCAACCACTGAAGGTTCAGGTGCTGCAGGTGCGGGCTGATGTCCAGACTGTGCTAGGCTCATCTCCAGACTAGTCATCTCACCATCAAAAAGGGGTATGGCTGACGGATCTCAATCTCCTATTGCATCAAGGGCACATCAAAGCCACGGACGGGGCTAAACTCATCCATCCCATCCCTAAATATCTAGGCGGTATAGGTGTGGGCCTGCCAAATGGGTTGCCCTATATCTACCCAGACTACTATAGTATGCTTGATCCAGGTTAAATTCTCGTCTATCAGGTACTCTACAATATTATGGTCGGTGTGCATCGAAATCCCAAAACGCTACGGCGGCGGCGGCGGCAGAAGGTTCATTATTTAGGCCGAGGTTCTGAAATTATTTGGTTGAAATAACCATGAGAACACGTCTCAGCAAGTTCATACCCTAAACCCCACGTAGGCGAACACGTACCTCCAGATAAGTCCAAACACAATCACATTCAATGATCACATAATAGGCATAAAATTTGCACTTACCCGGGCTTTGATACACGCAATCTGTAGGTTAGTCTTAAATATATAATTTCCAACTACATGCACATTCTAAATACATTTCATGCCCAATACACAAATCGAACACAAGACATTTCCAATTCCACATTTCTCATACTCGTTCATGCCTCATCACATTATTTTCATTCAACTCGCTAGTGACTCGCGTAATAGTACCGCCTCAAGTCCACTGCAATCATCTCACAATCACAACACTTCTTAGCCCGCGTAATGGTACCGCTTCAGGTTATGTATCTTGCTCGAGTAATGATACCGCCTCAGGCTCAATATCCACCACCTACGGCTCAATCCGCGTTGAAGTACACACCTCAGGTTAGCAATCTTCCAATAATACTGGGCATCGTCCCTCGTAAATGTACCGCCTTAGGACGGCACAATTCCCCGCGTTATGGTACTGCCTCAGGGATTTTCATGACCTCATGCACGACATTTCACACAATTTCTCATTCATTCACTCGCTCGATTTACACGCCAACAAGCCAAATTACTAGCCGATCAAATTCGGCCCATGTACGCATCGAACCTCATGCATTTCACATGCTCGATTAAAATCCAAACATGGCCAATTGACAATCAATTCAATTCATCCCATGCTCGCATACAACAATTCACATTTCAATCAATTATTTCACAGACTAACAGGCATACAAGGCCACCATCGGGCCCACAATCACAGCCCTTATCATGGGCATAAATTCAACATTTCCATGCTTATTTCAAGCCATAACAAGCACCACAAACCAGCCATATCACAACACACCAAACCGACACAATTAGTCCCTAAATCGAATCATATGCTCGTCATTTCAATCCACGATTTCCAGCACTCAACTCAGCATCAAGTCAGTCCTGAAACATCACAAATTCATCCACAATTCAGCCAATTCCAGTCCCCAAATCAGTCCACCAAGTTAATCCCTAAACAGCCCCTAAATAACCCATAAACCGACATTAATCAACCTGATTTAGCTTCTAATCAAGTCCATTGATACCCGATATCCTAAATAAGGTTTAAGATGCTACTTACTTGGAAATATAGGCTAGCTCAGCTAGAAGGGAGGGGCGGCTGCCGGCGGCTACACAGCGGTGGACGGCGACGGCGAGCGACTGAATGGCGGCGTACAATGACGGTGATGGCCGACTGGACGGTGGCTGATCTTCCACGACTAGACAAAATCGAAGGGGCTGGTGGTGGCGTTCGGTGAGGGGGAAAACGAGAGAGAGAGAGAGAGAGAGAGAGAGAGAGAGAGAGAGAGAGAGAGAGAGAGAGAGAGAGACGGTGAGGCGAGCGGCAGTGGCACCGGCATGTGGTTGCTCCGGTGAGGCGAGTGGACGGCAGTAGCAACCGACCTAGGCGGCTAGCCACGGTCATGGTGGGTAGGGAATGAGGTCTGGTCGGAAGGGAGAGAGGGAGAGAGAAGCCGAGAGAGTGAGAGAATGAGGGGTAGAGAGAGAAAATGAAATTAAATAAGCTAAAGGCCAATTATTGGTGTCTAATCTCTATGCAAAATGACCATCATACCCCTCTCTCTAATTTCCAATCAACGGCCAAGATTCGATCTTATCCTAAGATCAAATGTCCAGATTAATCCTTGCCAAAAATATCTAGAGGTAAAATTGGAATTTCACAAAATCCCAAGGGAAAATTGTCCAAAAAATTTCTATTTCTAAAATGACCAAAATGCCCTTCCCCCATTATACTTGGCCTTAACAAAATCCCAGGGGTAAAACGGTCATTTTTCATTTTTCGTCAGAATTCGAATTTTTTGAAGAATCCGAACAAATCTAAGGCTGACTAATCCAATAATAACATCGTCCAATTATCCTGTCATGACATTCATAACTTCCGAGGCCCAATCTTGATCATTAATTAATGACCAAATTTAATTAATGTAACTTGAGCATATCTCGAACTAACGGGTGGTTTTTGGGGAAATTTGCATATTTGACTCGTGGCCGATACTAAATCAAGCCACGTTCAAGTTCACTCGAGTTGTAACGACCTCGGTTGTCACTTAATTGCGATGATCGATCGCTAGTTCCGACGGATGCGATCGTTTGGTATAGGTTCAGGGTCATTTGTCAGTTCATCTCGTGGTCAAGCGGAATCACCTACGATCCACTAATATGACAGCAACGAATTGATCCCTAACTATCCTTGGATTGGCCTACATTGGCTCAAAATGTCACATCGACAATTTTTATGATCGAAAGTCGATTCACGATCGAGTTTCTTTGGTCACGCGAATTTAAATCCCTAATTAGCCTTTCCCTAACGATTAGTATCCTATGAGTGATTAATTCCGGGCGAGATCTAACTACAAGCACGCCCATAAATCATCCATTTCATAAATCCTAAGTAGGTCGGATTTCAGAATGTCACATAGCCAGGGGCTTCATATGGACATGCCCAATTATTCTAATAGTGACTTGAGAATGTAGTAGTTAACATGATAGGATGTCAAGAGACTCTTAAATATTGAACTTGAACATTCATTAAATGAAGTAACAATGTATAGAAGAATATATTGTCGGCATGATAAATAATTTCTATGAAGTTAATATCTCTATTTATATACACCAATTTAGATTGCACACCGCCCACCATATCGGTGTACCCAACACAAACAAAGAATTATAGTCCTTCATGTTTGATCTATAATGAATTTGTCCATTCCATTGATCTTCTAGATTAGTGGTAGCTCCGCCCTAATGAATAGACCTGTCAAAATAGATCACAAACCAATTTCTTAACCCATATATTAATAAATGGATCATAAATAGGTTAGTTATGTTTAGTAAATAGGTCATAAATGGATATATGTATAATATGAGTGTTAAATGGGTCATAAATGGATTGTAAATGGGTTTACAACTTATTTAAACACAATTTATCCCTCTCGCCCTCACTCAATCTCGCCCTCACACACTCTGCATTCTCATATCAGTTTTAGTATGAGTTTCCTAGATTTAGTTAAATATGGAAGTGTTTTAGCAATATGGTTTGGGTCGGGTTGGGTATGGGTAAAAAAATTGCATTGCGCATTACTAATACATAAACGGGTTAATGGGTCAATTTGGGTCGGACCATTTATGACCCTACCAATCTGACTAGATTCATCCATTTAACAGGTCTACCAATGAGAAAGGAAGAAAGGCTTAAAGCAAGGTTGATCAGTCCAATTTGGAGTGCTTCGAGCTTTGAATGCTTATGGACGGCCAAACAAACTTGCCTATAAATACCAACTACTTCTCTTCATCGTCTTCATCAGCTCAAGCCTTCTTCAATAGCATTCACACCATATCGTTCCGCTACCTTCTTGAGTTCATTTCTCTTCGATTCTTAAAAGGCAAAAATGGGAGTCATCACCTACTCTCAAGAGTTCACATATGCCGTTGCTCCATCGAGGATGTTCAAGGCTTTGGTCCTTGACTCACACAACATCATTCCCAAGATCATCCCCGGAGGCATCAAGAGCGTCGAGTTCATTGAGGGAGATGGCGGAGTTGGTAGCATTAAACAAACTACCTTCGGCGAAAGTAAGTGGGATCATACACGTTGCTTTACTATGTCAAGTTGATGTATAGTATATAGAACTTGGAATTGAACCATCTACTTTCATGAATTTGTGGAATAGGCGCCCATATCAAGTACATCAAGCACAAGATCGATGCTCTTGATGCGGAGAACTTCTACTGCAAATACACTTTGATCAAAAGTGATATTAAGTTAGAAAAAATCGACTTTGTTGTCTACGAGGTGAAATTTGTTGCATCAAATGACGGTGGATGTGTTTGCAAGATGACCAGTGAGTACCATTCCACTGATACCGCTGAGCTCAGGGAAGATGATATAAAGCAGGGCAAGGACAAAGCTATGGGACTATACAAGACCGATGAGGAGTACCTTTTGGCAAACCTTGATGTTTGCTCTTAAATGGCCTTTCCAAAATTCTATTGAGTGATGTGAGCTAAGTGGTGGAAAATTGTATTGCATTTTTCTCTCTTTTTGTTTTGGTTTCTCCAATGGAGCTTTTGTGAGGAATGTTTTTCGTGTACTTTTATGTTTCCGAAGGGTCTGCTGTTTGTGTGTAAGGTCATTTCACAATAGAACTTGGAAGACAATTCAGCGATCCATTAAATTAGATTGCACTTGCTTGGATTTTCCCCTGAAAGATGATCACCCCTTTGCCGTAATCAAGGTTAAATATTGCTCCACTTATACGAGAGTTGCTTCAAATATCCTAAATTTTCCACTTATGATTATCAAGAAGTCTCTAGTGAGGAGACAAATAATTGATATATGTAAGGCCGACGTGACTATGGTTGGTTATGGCATCTTGGATTAGATGCCCATTGTGGGCCAACCATCCTAGTGCATATAAGTCCTGGGGTTAATTAGAAGAGAAGCCAAAAATACATTTCTTAATAGGTTGAGTGTGTTAATGATGCTATTGTGCCTCTTCAAAGTCCAAAATCAGGTTATTAGTGTGGTTTAACTAAATATGTTGATAGGCTCGGACTTGAACTCCATGGTGATGTCACGCCCCGGACCCCCGCCGAGCCCTCGACATCCCACAGCTAGTCGATTAGTGCGATGTCCCAGGTTATCGCCGACCTCGAATAACCATTAGAGAATTTAAGTCACCAAGCGAAAACCACAATTTATCCATGACAATTAAAAACTGGGGAAAGTCAGGGAGAATATACATATTCCTTTCCATTTCAAACTTATACCATAATCTTCACAATATTACAAACCATAATATACATGTGCACACCGTACTAAAAACCATCGAAAACAAAAAAGATCGATGACCTGGCATTCCAAACCCAAAAATGGTACTATCCAAAAATTTACCGTTCTGAACCCTAAGACTATCACTTATGCCCCCTTACTCGGCGTCCACTCTGAGTCGGACTCATCGTCCTCTGAATCCAAGTCCTCTGAGCTTCCTTGAATGTCAATCTCAGTGTGCACAGGTACCCCAAAACATACTGGCGGCGGCGGTGGAGGATTCAAGGTGTAACAGCCCGAATTTTGATGTAATTCTGAGATCAATGAAGTTAACATTATTCCATATTTCATTTTAGTAAATCTCGCCCAGAGCTGATCACTCTTGGGATACTAACCAATAGGGTATGGCTAATTAGGAAGTGGTACGTGGATCAGGGACCCGATCGCGAATCGAATACTGATCTTGAGAAGTAATGAGAAACTACTATGAACCGATATGAACCGATCTTAGGAAAGGCAACGGACTGGGTCTGACCAAGGCCAAAGATGTGCAATCGGATCGCAGGTGATTCTGCAAGACCGAAAGTACACGTGGTTAGCCAGTCCTAAGCTTGAACTGCATGATCGTGATTCTTGGGGTTAATGATTGATTCTCATTCTCTCAAAGTACGGAACCGTCGTGATTTGGATAACCTTAGGTCGATACGCGTACATTCTAAACAGCCACCCGTTAGTGAGAGATCCTAAATTTTGAAACCGAGCGAATTTTAAATACAGAATTGGGCCCGGAATTAGATATCGATTTTCTATGGCTTAAGAGACAAATTTTGGAAATCTGACGCCGTATTACGCTGGCCACGCGCATTTTGAGTAAGTAGAGTTAAAAATCAGATTTTCGGTCCAGGGTCAGAAAATTACTGTTTTGCCCCTCGGGAGGCAGATTTGGATTCGGGGGCTGTAAGAGGTTATTTCTTGGAACGGACGTCATTTTGGAGTGGCCACGCATGCCATGAGTCGTTTTGGACCAAAACAGGAATTTCGACAAAAATTGAAAAATAATATTATTTTATTCCCGGAACTTCGCAGTCGATTTCCGGAGGCTTAGAAAATGAATTTCGCGATTCCGACGCCACATGATGTTGGCCACGCATGTAAGGGATGCATGGGTGCGAAAAGTGAAATTTCGCCCCGGGGCCGGAAAAAGGACAGTTTTGCCCCTAGCCCGGTTCAGGTCCGAATTTCGGGGTGTACGTTCGGGATATTTTCTGAGGTCTATCAGCTCAATTATTGGGGCTTTTGACCACTTTTCCCCTAAATTATTAAGATTGAATGGTTTTGGATCGTTGGATTGAAGGGTAAAATGGGAAATTGCACCGATCAGCGACACGTGGTTAACCACCTTGGACCAGCTTCTTCTCTCTCCTCCCCATTTCAAATCTGATCAGCCTCTCTCTCTCCTCTCTCTCTCCCGAAATCTCTCTCTTCTTCCTCTTCCTCCTCGGCCAAGCCTTGGCCGGAGCTTCGCCGGCCACCGTGAGCCACTGCCGGCGCCGCTGCTGCTCCCCCTCGCCACCACCAGTCCCCAGCAGCAACCCCGGCCCAGCACAGCCCCACTTTTCCCCTTTTTCCAGCCGTTTTCCCTTTTTTTCTTTCTCTCGGCAGTTCTGGTTTTTGGACGCCCGTGCCTTCGCCGGAGCTCGTCCGGTCGATCCGTCGCCACAGGGCCGTCCCCCGTCGCCGTACGACCCCAGCCGTCGCCGTCCCGTACAGTGTTCGTACGGATTTACTGTTCACGTTCGTACGGAAACACTGTTCACCGTCGTCCCGTTCGGCCGTCGCAGCCGTCACCGGCGTCTCGCCGGCCACCGTTTCCTCCCTGTCCGTGAACAGTACCCCCCGTGAACAGTGTCGCCGTGAACAGTGCGCGTCGCCGGGAATTCCACCGTCGGTTTCACTATTCACCAGTGATCGGCCGCCGTTCCCCGTCGTCGTGACCTTGGATTAGGTGAGTAAAATTCCTAAACCCGGATTAGGACTAATAGTGCATTTTTCCGGACTGATTTAGATATTATCGGTGCATATTTCAGACTGGTTGGATGACCGATTAGTGGAAATTTTTATCGGGAAAATTTAGTGGATTAATGAGAATTATTTTGGGAGGTTAATTGGATTAAATGACCAATTTTAGGATCCCATTGGAAATTATCGGGTGTGCCCGGGTCAACTGATTGTATGTAATTCGTGCTTGATTGTGATTGATTTCGTACTACCATGTCGCATGTTATGTGGCTAATTTTTGTGGAGTGCGATTGACCACTGTTTGGCTTGTAATTAATTATTGAATTGTGAATCGCACGTTGGGTCAATTAAGCACGTGTTTGTGTTATTGAGTGTATGAATTTCCTTGATGTTCGTGGTGCATTGCATTGCATAATATGGACACGCATTGCGTATGCCAAGAGTGAAGCATGTGATGAAATTATGCGAGAATGCGTATCTGCCATGAGCATGTGATCACCTAAAATACCCTGAAGCGTGATACGCTGGGTTCAGATAATAATGAGTTGTGTGATCACCTGAGGACCTTCGGGTCGATACCGTCCTCATGCACTTTGAAGCAGGACGATGTCCGGTATATCCGGAAGGCGACCATCCTCATGCACTTTGAAGCAGGCTCTGGTTCACAAGGAGAACAGTGTTGCGCCTCATGCACTTTGAAGCAGGCTAGAGACACTGGGCCAAATCGGTTGCTGCGCCTCATGCACTTTGAAGCAGGCTAGACGCACCAGGCCGTGAAAAATTGATGACTCGAGTCGTAATAAGAATAATAATTTGGGCAAGTGTGCCAGTGTGGGCCAGTGGGCCGAAGGAACGTGCATGACATGTCGATGACATTTGCATACATAAACACGCACTGATTAGCATGTGAGTGTGTAAGACTCGGTGAAGGAGCATGTGTTTGGCGTACGGGTGACTATGTGTGCCACGTATGTGCCATGATTTTTATATATTAAACTGTCTAACCTGTAGGGTCAGAGAATTGTATGATTATGGTTGTGTTGTGATTTTCTTTTTATATTCGCTTCTGATCAGGAGATTGCATGTTAGCCTAGCCTAGGTTTAGGGATTGAACTCACTGAGATTCATCTCACGGTTGTGTAAACCGAAACTTTTCAAATCCCCAGCTTTGAGGATGGCAGGTGTGTCGAATCATTTTGGGAAGAGCCCCGGCTAGAGATGGTGTTTGACCGCCCTGCCCCGCACCCTCTTTTGATTGGTGGTTGTTGACCCATTTTGGTTATTATGAATGTATCTGGGGTAGACAAGAATTGTATATGTTTTTAATCGTGCTAGGTTTTGATGTTGTGCTATCCTTGGTTGTCTTGTATATTTGTACGGGTGTATATATATGTCTATATATATACGTTGCTTCCGCCTGTGTATTATTCTCTGTGTGTTGAGTCGGCGACGCATCCTGGGAGCGTTGCACCATAATCGACCAGAGGTGGGATGTTCACGCTTCGTGGGGTACGGGGCGTGACACAAGGTTCGTGCCGGGGTTCTGAAATTATTAGTTGAAACAACCGTGAGAACATTTCTCAGTAAGTTCACCCCTAAACCCCATATAGGCTATCATGTACCCTCAAGATAATTTCACAAACACAATCACATGCGCCAAATTTCACGTAACAGGCATAATATTCGCAATCACACACATATACAATTTTTCCCGCGTCGTGCATTCCTTTCATTCTCATAATCATTTTCCACATTCCTCGATAGTGTCCCGCGTTAACGTACACGCCCCAGGCACACTGCGATCATTCACCACATCCTGCCCGCGTACCCATTCACGTCTCAGGGTCAAATCTCGACCTGAGCATCACACGCTCCAGGCCCGATCTCAACTCAGCCAGCGCCAAATGCGACATGCCTACAGATTGAAACCCAAGCTTATAATGCCTCGATTCAATCCTGGTCTCACCCGAGCAATCGTGCCTTGGACCGATTCTCATGCTTGCTTTTCCAAGCCTCAACCTGTGCCAAATGCAACAGACCTATGTGATCGCGACCCGAGTTTAGAATACTCGACCCGATCCCAAACTCGCACTTTCACACACCTTCAACCATCACTTACCACACCACAATCTCAATCAAGCACACACTCAACATATGCTTACCATACACTACTAGCCAATCACACGTGGCCCACACATGCATTCAGTCACGCATAACTCATACACATTCAGCACAGGGCATGGCAAATCCAACAATTACTTTAATCAAACTCACATGTACATCTAATTAGCACATTAAATCAGCAAATTTACCCAACAACATACTTAATTAACCACCATAATTTAATTATAGATTAAAAATACATCCAACACCCAATTTCTCATTTTTCTCCCACTAAATGGCGTCGGATGTATTCCGACCCTTCATGAAACTTTCTCGCCATGCACTATTGGTTCCAAAAACCCAACTCGTGTCCCGAACCAATCATCACAGCCCCCGTGAATAGTGATTTGCAGCTCGTGAACAATGATTCGCAGTTTCAATTTCACCTCAAATTGTCCTCCAAAAATTCCCAAACTAATCCTCAAGGCCCGCCACACAATCCCGACCTAAAGCCCCAACATTCCTCGCCCGAACAACTCCGATTTCAACCTAAAAATCCAATTTTTCCGGCGATACCCAATATCCTAAACCGGGTTTAGGACGCGACTTACCTAGTTCTAGACTAAATCGGCTAGAACGGGGAGTGGCGGCACAATCTCGGACACGGTGGGGACTCTCAGCGGCTTCTGGCTTGAGCAGTGGCGATCCGGCGGCGATGTGGGTCTTACTTGGCCGAGACCCACGGTGAGAGAGAGAGAGAGAGAGAGAGAGAGAGAGAGAGAGAGAGAGAGAGAGAGAGCTGGTGGCTTGAGGGTGGCGTGGACGGCGACTTGGGTGGTCAGACGTACGGCGGCGAGCAACGGTGAGGCGGTGGCGCCGGCGTGGGGGAGAGAGGAAAAGAAGAAGTCGGTGAGGGAGAGGGGAGGGGGACTCATGGCCAAATGGGAAGAAATGAGGGAGGAGAGAGACTAAATGGGTTTAATCCAATTGGCAAAATTACCAAAATACCCTTTTCTCACAATTTTAATCTGACGGTCCTGATTCGATCTAATCTTGATCCGACGGCCCAGATCAAATCTTACCAAAAATACCCACGAGTATACTTGTAATTTCTCAAAAAGTTCAAGAGCAAAATTGTCAAATCAAAATTTGAGGGCAAAATGATCAAAATGCCCTTTGCCCATAAAACATGCCTTTTAATAAATCCTAGGGGTATTTTGGTTACTTTCTCCATTTCTTGCCCAAATCGAATTTTTCCAAAGAATTTAGGCGCACAAAAATTGACACGTGTCACGTACAACGTCGTCCTAGCGTTTTGTCGTGAATTCCTAATTTTCCGATATCCAATTTGAGCGAAAATTCAATAATTAAATTCTATTAAATGCAACTCGAGCATTTCTCGAGCTAACGGGCGGCTTGTTAGGGAAATTCACAGAATTGACTCATGACTGATACTGAATCAAGTCACATGTAAGTCCGTTCGGTACGTAACGATCTCGATTGTCATTAAAATCGTAAAGATCAATCACTTGATCCGAGGGGTACGATTGTTGGGTATAATTTCAAGATCATTCGTCAAGTCGTTTCGTGGTTCAACGGAATCACCCGCGATCTACTACTGTGACAGTTGCGAATTGACTCTTGACTATCCTTGGATCGACCAACAGTGGCTCAAAATATCACCTCGATGATTTAATGGTCGAAAGTCAATCCACGATCGAATTTTCTTTAGTCGTACGAATTTAATTTCCCGATTAGCCTTTCCCTAATGGTTAGCATCCCAAGAATGATCAGTTCCGGGCGAGAATTTACTACGAGCACATTCATAAAACTCAATATTTTATAAATCCTAAATGGACTAATTTTTAAGATGTCACAGGTGATCTCCCCAAATTACGGTATTGAGTTTCTTTTGTGTGCTCCCAATAAATCGTATCAAATCAAATGGTTGATTGGTGGCACTCGCAATGTATTTTGGTGTTTAGTGATTATTTCAAGAAAGGAATATGACCAATGTAGTTTTTGGGCAGCCTTCATGGTGTGGTTTGATGGAAGAGACCTGTAGTGAAGATGGGTGTTGTGGTGTAATAACTCGGTCCCGATTATAACCTTCGGGATTTGATCTACCGAAATCAAGGTAGGTGTTGGAGATATGAATTGGGACATGCTGGTGCAAAAGGATATATGAATTAAGGAGGGATGGACCTTAATACTGAGCTTGCACGTTGTCGCGACCGTAAACAATTTTTTTTCATTTTTCGGGCTAATGGGTTATTAAGATTAATCTTAACTCGGGCCCTCCTAAGCCCTACCAATTCGCAACTTAGGGTTTAAGTCTTTAACGTGCAAATATTTTTATGCTTGGAGTCCCCACTAATCAATTTGTGGTAGGTTGATTAGGAACCTAAATAAAACATAGAGAGATATGTTTTATTTCTACGAACCAGAGATTCTAAGCCTGGGGACTTGATTACGATAGATCTAGTCTAACGCCCTTTCGGTACCTTTTCTTTTCAAAAATATTTTGATAGACAGTTTGGATCTATTTTAACTTAGTCACTAACATGTGAGGTGTTCATGCGGGTGCGCAAACCACCAATTTAACACCCAGGAAAGCATTAAATAAATTGCAAGTTTGAAGAATTACTTACCTCGAACCAACGCAAGCGTCTGCATTGTTAGCTAGAAAATCACATTAATCAACCATAATATGATTTCTAATTAACAAGCAATTCATTCAATATTTTTTTTTTGGATTTTTCTCTTGTTTAAATGAAATCTAATCTACATGCAATGACGTGTAAAAATTGACATACGAATTAATGCAACCTAACATGCAAACTATATGTCATGCAACGTCAAGACCTAATTCTAATGACGAATAAATAATTTATTTTTTGGTATTTTCTGATGAAATTCGGAATAAAAACATGCCTAAATTAACATGCAACCTATGATGACTTAATTTATTCTAACATGATTTCTTTTTGGGATTTTTGTGTAAAAATTCGGAATAATAAATTGCTGAAATTAAGAATGCAATCTATCCTAATCTACCCTAAAGCAATTCATTCTCTTTTTGGGGTTTTCTTGAAAATTCGGAATTAAAAAATAACGTGAATAATCCGTTAGGATTAAAACAATCCTTAATTTAAAATAGGAAACATGCCACCTTAAGTCCCAATTTAAATTAAATACTTATCTCATCCTTTGGGATATATTCAAAATTCCTAGACATGTAAAATTCTAATTTAAATAACAAAACAGATTTTTTTTAGAAATTTTCTTTTTATTTGAAAAGGAAAGCGATTTAAACAAATAAGGATAGCAACCACATTCAAATCAACCACGCGATCCGCCAAATTTGTTTCAAACTCGGATTAGGCATAAAAATCGAACTATCGATCATATCTATAGGGTTAAAGATATCGATAGAAAGTCGATCATTCAAATTTGGAAAGTGGATAAAAATCATTATCGTATCCAAGTGGTTATGGATAAGATAATAATTTTCCGTATCGTACCTTAGGGATAAGGTCAGATAGTCGTTCAGATACGTTGCTAAATTAGGAAATTTTTCTAATTTTAAATATTTCTAGACACTGCGGATATATCGAACATTATCCTAAGGTATCTAAATATCTATACAATATTCACGAAATATTCAAACACCCAAATTAGGAATCTAAATATTTTGAAAATATACCGGATAGAGATTTTTACCTGATTTGCGGATAACTTTCCAAATTCGAATCACGTGGATCGGGACTCGGGCTTGCGGATCGGGATCGGGATGACCGGCGACGACGACGGCGAGGCACGGCGATACGGTTCACGAACTTGCTAGATCGTGTGGACTTTCAGTTCGGTGGGGTTGTTCCGGTGGCTTCGAGTACTGTTCGGCACGGACGTCCAGGCGGCGATTGGCACAGCAAGGCTCCGGCGGTGGCGTGCGGGCAAAACAACGGCGGTGCAAGTGGTGGGGTAGCTTGGATAGGCTCTGGGCTCATAGGCACCACGGTGGTAGCGGCGTTAGATCGGTGGTGCGGCAAAAGGATTGTCGCCCGCCGGAAGTTCTCTTGGAATCAAGTACTGAGTCCGTGATTGATGCTTGTCGAGTGTGACTAGGACTCGCTGGAAAACGTGGTGTCTCGGTAGAGCTATGAGCAGAGCGAGGTAGGAGCGATGGAATATGATAAAGCACGACAAAGTTGTGGCCATGCAGGAGCTAATAGATCGTGGCAACGAAGGAACACTGTCAAAATCGTTGCTATGCAAGTAAAGAGAGAATTTTTGCTTTTTCCTCCTCCTTAGCTTTTCTCTGTTTGGTGGAGACCACTCTTGGCATCTTCTTCAATGTGTGAGACGCCCGTGAAGGAAGCTTCAGTATTGAAGCGTGAATATCTGCTCGGCT
This sequence comes from Syzygium aqueum, assembly GCA_031216185.1. Taxonomy (NCBI): domain Eukaryota; kingdom Viridiplantae; phylum Streptophyta; class Magnoliopsida; order Myrtales; family Myrtaceae; genus Syzygium; species Syzygium aqueum. The sequence goes on along the minus strand of CM062238.1, from coordinate 31,743,052 downwards.
GAAGAAGTCAAGATCTGGAATTGGAGCATGAAGCGTGAATATCTCATTCTGTGGCCTCCCCCCCTTCCTTTGACTTTTCTTTTCTTACGTGGAGGACGTGAAGATGGGGCCTTAATGAACGTGGACCTTCACCATCCTAAGAACAGTTTGTGAAGACCTTCGATCCTTCCTCCCGAAGGTGTTGTCCTTTTCTCACCTTTTGTGGCCGTATGTATCAATTTTTTTGCGGCCTCCGACTTCTCCGAAAAAATCTGTCTTCCCTAAAATTCTGACCTAAACATGTTTATATAATACTAACCTAGGTCAAATAGATGGGCTTACTAATCCTAATGGGCTTAGGCTTGGGCTTAGACTTTAATTAACATTTAAATGAGCTGAATTAATTTGGACTTTTAATTAATTAAACATGATGGACTGAATTAAGCTCAAATTAAAATAACTGAACCCGTTCGTCTTGAAATTCCCGGCCCTTGCATTCCGAGCGAGCCGAGTCTCGTTCGATGAAATTTAAGCTCATTCGCCAACGTCAATTTAATGTAAAAATATGCAATTAAACTAAAATGAACCTAAACTATATGTTATGCAATTTAAATATTTTTATTCAGGGGTTAAAAATTTAATCCCTAATTTTCTATGCAAATTACAACTAAATGGTCAGTAAAATTTAGGTGTCAACACACATGAGTGAGAGATTATTGAAATGCGCATGCGAGTAGTGTTAGAAAAGGCATATATCATAGAATTGTTATGGTGTGGATCAGTTAATATGTAAAATTGGCATATAACTCAAGAAATGGAACTGAGTCCAATTGGATATATTGATGGATTCGAACTTAAGCTTTCTCTTGGCGATCTTTAGTAATGAATGTAACTAATTTCTATTGGGCGCTCTCAACAATTCCTGTGATTGTAGCAACAATCAAGAGAAAGTCCACAGAAATTGTGGTTTAGAAATTCAAAAGTCGACGACAATTCAATCCAAACTAGTCACTTCAATAAAAATACAATCCATAAATTTTGATTTTTTATGCAATTTAATTGTAAATTGAATTGGGTTTGTTTCCTCACGCTGCCTGCAATTATTTTAATGTTTTTACTTGAAAGCTTATTTGTTTATTGTTCTTATTTTTTTTCTTTTTGTCCTTTCTTAAAACTTTTCTTTCACTTTTTTTTTGTAATCTTTGAGATATTTATTAATCTGGCGCCACTTCAATGCCAACTATGCGAAAAATATATTTGAAAATGCCACATCGGATTCTAGCATGTCATATCATCAAAATTGACTGCCACCTTGCAAAAAAGACCAAATTTCTCCCAATAAAAGACATTTTATGATTTGATTTCACAAATTCAAGTGTTTAGAACTTGATTGTATATTTGGACAAATGTTTACTACTGTTGCTGCCATTTTCCCAAATTTATATGTTGCGACTGTTGTTGGTGTTAGATAAATAAAAGTCAAATTGTGTTCGCCGTGAGATTTAGATTAAATGAAAGTTAATTTTAATAGTTTTAGAATTCTAGTTGTACCTCAGTGCATATTAACACGAAAACTTCTTTTAATGCAATACTGGAGAATAATATCATAGCCACCTAACTTTTTTTTTGGTAAGAATAGCCACCTAACTTTTATGTCTGATAAATCCAATTATGTGAATAGTTCGAATATCTACATAATTGAGTATACGGTAGATAACATGATCAAATGTTTGGAGAATCTTAAATGATGAGTTCGAACATCTATATAATTGAGTAACTAATGTACAGAAGAACACATTGTGGGGATGCTAAATAATCTATGAGATTCAATCTACATGTGAAGTTTATATCTCTATTAATATCACCATTTTAAATTGTAGTCCGCCCGCCAAATTGGTAAACCTGACAGGGACAAAGAATTGTAGTCCTTTATGTTTGATCTAAAATGAACTTGTCCTTTTCCGTGAACTTCTAGATTCTCGATGGCTCTGCCCCATGAAAAAGCTAGAAAGGCTTCAAAAGCAAGGCTGATTAGTCAAGTTCGGAGTGCTTTGAATTTTGAATGCTTATGGACTGCTAAACAGCTAACTAGCCTATAAATACCAACTGGTTCTCTTGATCATTTCATCAGCTCAAGCCTTCTTCAACAGCAATCACACCGAACTCCTCCATTTCCTACTTGAGTTCATTTCTCTTTGCTTCTTACAAGGCAGACATGGGTGTTGTCACTTACTCTCAAGAGTTCACATCTGCTGTCGCTCCATCAAGGATGTTCAAGGCTTTGGTCCTTGACTCGCACAACATCATTCCCAAGATTGTCCCCGGTGGCATCAAGAGTGTCGAGTTCATTGAGGGAGATGGTGGAGTTGGCAGTATTAAGCAGACCAACTTTGGCGAAAGTAAGTCGGATAATAGATGTTTATCTACCATGCTAAGTTCATTTATAGATCGCACAACTCAAAAATTAATCTTTTCACTTACGTGAATTCATGTAACAGGTGCTCACATCAAGTACACGAAGCACAAGATTGACGCTCTTGATGTCGATAACTTCTACTGCAAATATACTTTGATCGAAAGTGATATCAAGTTCGACAAAATTGACTTCATTGTCTATGAGGTGAAGTTCACACCAGCTGATGATGGATGCGTCTGCAAGATGACTAGCGACTATCATGTTAAGGAAGGTGGAGATCTCAAGGAAGATGACATCAAGCAGGGCAAAGACAGGGCTATGGGATTGTTCAAGACAGTTGAAGAGTACCTCTTGGCCAATCCCGGTGTTTGTGCTTAAATTGTCTTTTCAAAATCCTTTGGAGTGATAATTATTGGAAATTGACGTGATTTGTTTTGTATGCTTCTTTCTGGCTCTAGCTTGGAGCTTTTGCGTGAGGATTGGCTTTTCTAGTGTGTTTCTATCTTCTAAAGGATTTGTTGGTTAAGTATAAGGTCATGTCAGAATAAAACTTGAAAGAGCAATGAGCGATTGATGCATTGCCTTGAATTTTTCTCTCAAGTAGATCTCTCTTTGTGATTATCATTCATCAAGTTGAATTTGCTTGCGAATTTATTCTATTCCCATGTCAGTTGCCAAATTTTCTTCTAGCCCTAAAAGAAAAGTTATCTTGAACTTCTCTATCCAAATTATGATGCTTGAACATTTCGAATTATGAGACTGATATTTTCATTGACTATAACTTCATTTCCAATCCCATCTAATCAAATTGGAAATTTATTGCAGCTTGAAAACTCAGAAATTTAACTGAATTGATGCGAATGAGTTGCTTGAGGCTCCGAAAAGCAAAGCATTTGAGCCGAAAGGCAGGCAAAAAGAATTTTGGAGAGCATCAGAGAAACAGAGGACTCTGTTTTGGTGGTGTTACTTGTTCGGAGAGTGTGAACAAAGCACCCAATAAAAGTGAGATTAGATATCACCTGCTTAAGGATATGAAACAGCTAGGTTGATTCAAATCCCTCAAATCATAACAATCTAGTCTATTAATAATATACTATTGGTTTGCCGGGAACATATATTTCAATTTGCGTTTAGAGATTTTCATTTATCAATCTCAATGAATGTGGATTGTAGAGTCGTTTCAAGACAGGGACTTTTGTGCAATTGCCTCCCATGGCTAAATCCTAACACCAACAGCGAAAACTACTTGTACGGACGATAATTTCTTTTTCATGAAATGTAACTTTACCTCAATGATTAGAAAGAAAAAAAATTACCGCCTCGAAAAACTAGTTTTTCATCATTCATCAACAAGGAAAATCTTTACATAAGCGTTTCTTTTTGCATAGTATTGAGATAAATATATAGGTAATTAAGCTATTTTGAAGAACTAATTTTTAAACCAAGTTGTTAAATATATGCTAGTCGTGGAGCACTATCTACCATTATTTTCAATTGGTCAGCACATGCTATCAAAGCAAGTATGCCCTTCGGTGTAAAAATTGTGATTCCAGATGAATCAAGACTAGTCTAAAAAAGCCAAGGATCGAAATAATTGTAAAGGGTAAGAGGGCACAAGCAAAATATGGCTCTCCTCACTATTTTCACATAGGTTCACCCTTCTTTTGATTTCTCACATATTACCATTTCTTTTGAATTATCTTTTTCTATGTCAGATAGGAAAATAGGATGTCATTGGAGTAATTAAGAGCAGTTATAGCATATACGTACGTCGAGAAAATTTTATAACAAGCTGTATTATCCATTCTTGATTCGAAGGTTCTTACCATTGCTCTCCCACTGACTATCAAATCGAGAATGGATAAGGCCGCATGAGCATAAGTTTAATCTGATAGTTGATAAGCATGAGCACCGGTACTCATGATCCTGAGATGACAATCATTCTTGCAAATCCGTGTGAGAAGATCGCCCCTAAGCTTCACGTTTGTAAGTGAATTCAAATAGAAAAATAATAACATAAAACTTTATTAACATTTCTCAAAGTAATCCATTTATTTCATTGTGCCAAACCGATGGACTTAGATCTCCCAAAGCAAATCCAATACAACATGCCCCGAAAGAAAATATTACTGAAAAATCCTCAAACAATGTTTTCTAGAAAACAAAAGGTCTAGTTAGAATGCACATCAAGCATAAGCATCGGGATTGGCAGAAAGGTACTCCTCGACGACCTTGTACAGCCCCATAGCCTTTTCTTTGCCTTGTTTGATGTCCTCTTCCTTAAGCTCCACACCAGCCTTTGCGTGATACTCACTGGACATCTTGCAGACACATCCACCATTGCTTGAAGCCTCAAATTTGACCTCGTAAACAACGAACTCAATTTTATCAAAGATCACGTCGCCTTCAATCAAAGTGTACTTGCAAACCAGGTTATTGCAGTCGAGAGTATTAATCTTATGTTTCAAACACTTCAAGTGACTACCTGGCATAAATTGAAGCTCTTGCTTAGAATCAATAGGAATTAACAAGGACAAATTCAAGTATACGCATCACAGATTAAGGATGACAGTTACCATCGGCAAAGTTAGTTTGCTTGATGCTTCCAACTCCTCCATCTCCTTCAATGAACTCAATGCTCTTGATGCCCTGGGGGGCAATCTTCGGGATGAGATTGTGGGAATCCAGAATCAAGGCCTTAAACATTCTTGATGGGGCAATTGGGGTTGTGAATTCTTGGGTAAAGGAAGTGATGCCCATGTTTGGTTTTGAGACTGAAGATCTGAAAATGGAGGAGTAATGTGAAAAAGATTGGCTTGAAGGTAGGAGAAGACTGTTGAGTTTGCTGTGAAGATGTTGAGCAACAACTTAATGGGTATTTATAGATTCTAGGAAATGTGTGTAATGGTTTAGTTGTTTTCGCTGACGAAGAATTCAGATTCAATCTAATTCGTAGCACTCCACTTTGGACTGGCCCCACTTCTAGATGGAAAAACCTCCATAATCACACTTATGAGATGGACCAGAGTCTAAAATTCTAGAAATAATAGCCTCCAAATGAGCCACGCTTGTCATTGACCGCCGTAGTACGGAAAATTCTATGTAATAGCCAGATGGAAGGAGCACCATTCTTCTCTAGAAAATGGTGTTCTTTTCTTCTCTGCCACTTTTTGCTTTTGCTTTGATCGTTCGGTCAAGACATTCAATAATTAGCAATTTTCCTTTGCATCCACTTTTAGGATGATTTAACATGTATATATTCTGCGTTTTATGCACTATTACCCATGGCAAACAAAGAATTTTCCACAAGAACCTAACTTTGATAGTAGAGATAAACCGGCTCAATTCATTCTCTGCAAATTTATTAAAATTTGTATCAGCTAGTATTTATGCATTGCCATTTAGCATTAGGTTAAGTTACTCTCAAAGGTTTTTATTTTGTTTCTATTACCGCTAATTGACCAAAAAAAGGTTATCGCCGACAAATATGATAGACATGGAGTTTGAAGTGGAAAAATTATTCACTATCTCATTAACAAACTATAATTGTATGAACTTGGAAACGGTTTGTTTTATGTACGATTAGAAAACTAGTCTAGCTTGGAGCTTTTGTGTGAGGAATGGTTTTGGATTTGTTGGTTATGTGTATGGTCATGTCACAATAAAACTTGAAGGACCAATTGATCAACTCGACAATTGATGCATTACCTTGGATTTTGCCCTCCCGTAGATCTCCTCGTGTGATTATCATTGCTTAAGTTGAAATTGTACGTGAATTTATTCTATTTGTACATCAGTTGCTTAAGCTATCATAAATTTCCTATGGCCCTAAACGAAAGTCATCCCAACACCTCCAAGGTTATCCTTCATGAACCTTGAATCCCGAAAGACCAAGTGGCCCAAAACTGTCCTTGATGCACACTTATTTTGATCTATATTGCCTTTCACGGAGGACCTGTGGTGCCATATGTAGCTGGAGCAATATAATGCGGACATCGAGACATCTCTAGTCACATTCCAAATCTATTATCCGATGAGTGATGCCCTGTTGATTGATATATAAGCTAACACCTACATTAAATAGTCAACAACTTATGTGATCATTTAGAATACTTCTTTAAAGGCTTGGCCCACGCGGACCAACTCAAGTTGCGACGGTTGATATAAGAGGTGTGGTTTGAGGACAAACTAAACATGTACTGGATCCGACAAGGCTACGTTCAGTGATACATAAGGAGACCATCATTACACAAGTACTTCTTCTTGGACTTTGACCCATATGAATGGGATAGAGTCGCTCCATCACCCAGCTGGTCGCTACCGACTAGCAACGACTCTTGCCGGCTCCTCAGACCAATTTTGGTGTTAACCAGAAAAAAGACCATTCCACAAATTGCAGTACACAAAAATTTATGAATTCATGCACAGTTTATTATTATTTTTAATTCAAAAGATGTATCTGATCTATATCTTAATATTCGAACGTGATAATTTGGAAGTCGACCAATTTTGTTGTTCATCGTTTACAATCTTTAATAGTTTTATTATTCTAGTAGTGCCTCAGGTAATATTATGTAAGGACTTGATGTACTACAACAGTATAATATTGGTAGTCCTATTTAATCACGTGAATTGTTGCTTGAGAATGTAGTAGTTAGGACGACGAATGCCTTCAGATTCCTACATAACAAACTGGGGATCTTATAAATTAACGAGTTTATAAGAAGATTATAACATAATAACTTATAATACAAGGTTGATTTTCATCTTGTTTGAAAAATGGAGTCTCCCTTCTTCACGTTCTAGATAGCCGGTTGCTCCGCCCAATAAGAAATGAAGAAAGGCTTTAAGCAAGGCCCAATGGTCCAATTCGGATTCCTTTGAACTTTGGATGTTGATGGACTGCTGAACTATCAACTTGCCTATAAATATAAAGTAATTCTCTTCACCATCTTCATCAGCTCAAGCTTCTTCCATAGCAATCACTCCAATCCCTTCTATTTCCTAGTTGAGTTAATTTCTCTTTGCTTCTTACAAGGCAAACATGGGTGTTGTCACTTACTCTCAAGAGTTCACATCTGCTGTTGCTCCATCAAGGATGTTCAAGGCTTTGGTCCTTGACTCTCACAACATCATTCCCAAGATTGTTCCGGAGGGCATCAAGAGCGTCGAGTTCATTGAGGGAGATGGTGGAGTTGGTAGTATTAAGCAAACCAACTTTGGCGAAAGTAAGTCAAATAATAGATCTCTAAATACCATGTTAAGTTCATTTATAGACTGCAGAATATATAATTAATCTTTTTACTTTTGTCAATTCATGTAACAGGTGCTCACATCAAGTACACGAAGCACAAGATTGATGCTCTTGATGTTGAGAACTTTTACTGCAAATATACTTTGATTGAAAGTGATATCAAGTTCGACAAAATTGACATCATTGTCTATGAGGTGAAGATCACATCTGCTGATGGTGGTTGCATGTGCAAAATGAGTAGCGACTATCATGTTAAGGAAGGTGCAGAGCTCAAGGAAGATGACATCAAGCAGGGCAAAGACAGGGCTATGGGATTGTTCAAGACAGTTGAAGAGTACCTCTTGGCAAACCCCGCTGTTTGCGCTTAAATTGTCTTTTCAAAATCCTTTGAGTGATAATCACGGGAACTTGAGTGAATTATTTTTGTATGTTTCCTTTGTGGCTCTAGCTTGGAGCTTTTGCGTGAGCAATGGTTATTCTAGTGTCTTTGTATGTCCGAAAGGATCTGTTGGTTATGTGTAAGGTTATGTCAGAATAAAACCCGAAAGAGCAATGAGCAATTCAATAATTTATGCATCGTCAGACCGTTATTTTCACTGACAATGACTTCATTTCCCATCCTCGAAATTGAAATTTTTGGGGCTTGAAAATTTAGAAATTTGATGGCATTGATGCGAACACTTGTGGCTTCCGAAAAGCATACAAATATATAACTCATGAAATGGAGCTAAGTCTAATAGGATATGTTGATGGATTCGAACTTGAGCTTTCTCTTGGCAATCTTTCGTAACGAATGTATCTAATTTCTATTAGGCGCTCCCAGCAATACCCGTGATTGTAGCCACACTCAAGAGAAAGTCCATATAAATGGTGATTTAGAAATTCAAAAGTGGATGATAGTTCAATCCAAACTAGTCACTTCAATAAAAAAAAATCCATAAATTTTGATTTTTTTATGTAATTTGATTGTAAATTGAATTGGGTTTGTTTCGTCACTCTCCCTGCAATTATTTTAATGTTTTTTACTTGAAAGCTTATCTGTTTATTTTTCTTATTTTTTTCTTTTTTCCTTTCTTCAAACTTTTCTTTCACATTGTTTTGTAATCTTTGATATATTTATTAATGTGGTGCCACTTCAATGCCAACTATGCGAAATAATATTTAAAAATGCCACGTCGGATTCTGGCATATCGTATCATCAAATTTGACTGCCACCTTGCAAAAAAGACCAAATTGCTCCCAATAAAAGAAATTTATGATTTGATTGCGCAAATTCAGGTGTTTAGAACTTGATTATATATTTGGACAAATGTTTACTACTGTTGCTGCCACTTTTCCAAATTTATATGTTGTGACTGTTGTTGGTGTTTTAGATAAATAAAAGTCAAATTGTGTTCACTGCAAGATTTAGATTAAATGAAAGTTAATTTTAATAGTTTTAGAATTCTAGTTGTACCTCAATGCATATTAACACGAAAACTTCTTTTAATGCAATACTAGAGAATAATATCATAGCCGCCTAACTTTTATGTCGATAAATCCAATTATGTGAATAGTTCGAACATCTACATAATTGAGTATACAGTAGAAAACGTGATTAAATGTTTGGAGAATCTTAAATGATGAGTTCGAACATCTATATAATTGAGTAACTAATATATAGAAGAATACATTGTGGGCATGCTAAATAATCTATGAGATTCAATCTACATGTGAAGTTTCTATCTCTATTAATATCACCATTTTAAATTGTAGTCCGCCCGCCAAATTGGTGAACCCGACAGGGACAAAGAATTATAGTCCTTTATGTTTGATCTATAATGAACTTGTCCTCTTCCGTGAACTTCTAGATTCCTGGTGGCTCTGCCCCATGAAAAAGCTAGAAAGGCTTAAAAAGCAAGGCTGATTGGTCCAGTTCGGAGTGCTTTGAATTTTGAATGCATATGGACTGCTAAACACCTAACTAGCCAATAAATACCAACTGGTTCTCTGGATCATTTCATCAGCTCAAGCCTTCTTCAACAGCAATCACACCGAACTCTTCCATTTCTTACTTGAGTTCATTTCTCTTTGCTTCTTACAAGGCAGACATGGGTGTTGTCACTTACTCTCAAGAGTTCACATCTGCCGTCACTCCATCGAGGATGTTCAAGGCTTTGGTCCTAGACTCGCACGACGTCATTCCCAAGATTGTCCCTGAGGGCATTAAGAGTGTCGAGTTCATTGAGGGAGATGGTGGAGTTGGCAGTATTAAGCAGACCAACTTTGGCGAAAGTAAGTCGGATAATAGATGTTTATCTACCATGCTAAGTTCATTTATAGATCGCACAACTCAAAAATTAATCTTTTCACTTACGTGAATTCATGTAACAGGTGCTCACATCAAGTACACGAAGCACAAGATTGACGCTCTTGATGTCAATAATTTCTACTGCAAATATACTTTGATAGAAAGTGATATCAAGTTTGACAAAATTGACTTCATTGTCTATGACGTGAAGTTCACACCAGCTGATGGTGGATGCGTCTGCAAGATGACTAGCGACTATCATGTTAAGGAAGGTGGAGATCTCAAGGAAGATGACATCAAGCAGGGCAAAGACAGGGCTATGGGATTGTTCAAGACAGTTGAAGAGTACCTCTTGGCCAATCCCGGTGTTTGTGCTTAAATTGTCTTTTCAAAATCCTTTGGAGTGATAATTATTGGAAATTGACGTGATTTGTTTTGTATGCTTCTTTCTGGCTCTAGCTTGGAGCTTTTGCGTGAGGATTGGCTTTTCTAGTGTGTTTCTATCTTCTAAAGGATTTGTTGGTTAAGTATAAGGTCATGTCAGAATAAAACTTGAAAGAGCAATGAGCGATTGATGCATTGCCTTGAATTTTTCTCTCAAGTAGACCTCTCTTTGTGATTATCATTCATCAAGTTAAATTTGCTTGCGAATTTATTCTATTCCCATGTCAGTTGCCAAATTTTCTTCTAGCCCTAAAAGAAAAGTTATCCTGAACTTCTCTATCCAAATTATGATGCTTGAACATTTCGAATTATGATACTGATATTTTCATTGACTATAACTTCATTTCCAATCCCATCTAATCAAATTGGAAATTTATTGCAGCTTGAAAACTCAGAAATTTAACTGAATTGATGCGAATGAGTTGCTTGCAGCTCCGAAAAGCAAAGCATTTGAGCCAAAAGGCAGGCAAAAAGAATTTTGGAGAGCATCAGAGAAACAGAGGACTCTGTTTTGGTGGTGTTACTTGGTCGGAGAGTGTGAACAAAGCACCCAATAAAAGTGAGATTAGATACCACCTGCTTAAGGATATGAAAAGCTAGGTTGATTCATATCCATCAAATCATAACAATCTAGTCTATTAATAATATAATATTGGTTTGCCGGGAACATATATTTCAATTTGCGTTTAGAGATTTTCATTTGCGTTGATTCATATCCATCAAATCATAACAATCTCAATGAATGTGGATTGTAGAGTCGTTTCAAGACAGGGACTTTTGTGCAATTGCCTCCCATGGCTAAATCCTAACACCAACAGCGAAAACTACTTGTACGGACGATAATTTCTTTTTCATGAAATGTAACTTCACCTCAATGATTAGAAAGAAAAAAAATTACCGCCTCGAAAAACTAGTATTTCATCATTCATCAACAAGGAAAATCTTTACATAAGCGTTTCTTTTTGCATAGTATTGAGATAAATATATAGGTAATTAAGCTATTTTAAAGAACTAATTTTTAAACCAAGTTGTTAAATATATGCTAGTCGTGGAGCACTATCTACCATTACTTTCAATTGGTCAGCACATACTATCAAAGCAAGTACGCCGTTCGGTGTAAAAATTGTGATTCTAGATGAATCGAGACTAGTCTAAAAAAGGCAAGGATCAGAATTATTGCAAAGGGTAAGAGGACACAAACAAAATATGGCTCTCCTCATTATTTTCACATATGTTCACTATGGCATTCCGAATTTCGATCCATTTATTGGATTTATAAAACGTGTATTTCGTCAGTGCGCTTATAGCAAAATCTCGCTCGAAACTGAAACCTCCAGGGTTATTTCTTTTTTTTTTTTAAATGTAAGAATTTGCTACAATTGCATTTAATCGAATTTGGCCGCTATTTAAAGCCTGAACTTTGGTGTCGAATTTTTCGAAGTTCCGGAATGAATTTAATTGGACGGTATCAATATTATTGCGGCCAACCTCGATATTGCCTGGAATATGTAAAAAGTGAAATTTTGACCGGATGCGGATTTGGACTAGTAGACCTCCCTCGTAGTGTGTTTTATTTGAATTCTTTTGGCCCTTTTTCCTAATTATTATTTAGGATTTTTGTGGACTGTTAGATCGATTTTGGGTTTGAACGTGAACCGTTGGATCGCACAATTATTGCGTTGACTTTTGTTCTCTCTCTCTCTCTCTCTCTCTCTCTCTCTCTCTCTTTGCCGCGTCCCCTCCATGCACGTTCCCCTCCCCCCCATGCACACGTCCCTTCCCCCTGATAAACCTATCCCTTTCTCCTTCTCTTTGTTCCTTTTTCTTCTTCCCCTTTTCTTCTTCTTCTTCTTCTCTGGTCTTCTGCCCGACCGGTTCTGCTTTTGCTTCTGCTCCCCCAACCAGTCGCCGCCGACTGCCCCTCGCTGGCCACCTCGAGCCACCATCGCCAGTCCAAGCCGCGCCGCTGCTCGTCCCTTGCAACCGCCTGTCGCCGGCCTTGCCCGCGCTGCATGCGAGCAGCAGCTTGCTACTGCGTCCGCCACGGCCCCACATTGCCCAACCATCCGCCGGCCTGTCCTCCGTCGCCCAGCCGCCTGCGATGTCGCCTCCGGCCGTCGCGTGACCTCCCCTTTCCCCCTGTTTTTCATTCCCCGGAGCCTTCCCCTGTTTCAGGCCCCTAGCTTCATCGCCGCCGCGTACTGCCGTTCCGGCCACCGCTGCTCTGCCACCCGACCTCTCCCCTCAGCCACCTCCGCCGCCCAACTGCCCCCTTGGTCGCCACCACCTCCCTTTCCCCTGCTTTTTCCTTCCTCCCCAATGCCTCCCCTGTTTTGAGCTCTCCCTGGCTCCACCTCACCCAGCCACAGCGCGCTACCGTTCCGGCCACCGCTACTACTCTGTTTGCCACCCTCTAGCTCCCAGCAACCCTGCTCGGCCACTTGCAGTTGCCGTGGTTGCCTGGACAGCCAGCGCCGCCCCAGCTCAGCCTTGGCCGGACTGTCCCGGCCGTGGCCGAGCCTCCACCGCCCGGCCATCGTCGCCGTCGCCTGGCTACCCTTCGGCTGTGAGCCTAGCAGCCACCCCTGCTTCAGTCCCCTGTCCGCTTCCTCTCCCATGTAGCAGCCACTCGTCCGTCATTGCCGTCAGTTGCCACGGGTCCGCTAGAGTCACGGTTGTGCCGACGCCGTTGCTGCTCCAATCCGGCAATCTTGCTGCCCTCCACGCTTGACCGTCCTCGCTTAGGCCAGAGGTAAGCGACACTCTAAACTTCGCCTAGGACTTTGGGTATTGTCGGACTTGTTTAGGAGCGATTAGAAGTGGATCTATGGCCGATTATGGATTTTTTTGTGTGCCAATCATGGGCTGGTAGAGGCTAGTTCGCAGGTGGGAATGTTGATCTTTCGTATGTTGCTATGGCGGGTTGAATAGTGGTATCGTGTGTGCTGTGGTAGGGCCATTTGATGGTAGGAATTGTGCTTAATCATTGGCGAGTTATTGAACCGAAGGGTGTCGTGTTTGAGGAAGAATTTGGGGCTGATTGGGGTGGTTTATGACTGTTTTTGAGGCCAACTGATGCTGAAAAATTGCATGGTGTTTAATGATCGTTTGCGTGTAATTCAATCCTCGACTGGCAGTTGTTAGTGTTTGTTGAGTTGGGCTAACATTGATGAGTTTGTGACTTGGTTTGTGATCTAAATCGCAATGTTATGTGGGTTATGTCGTGGCGGAATCGTTGTTGCTCTTGTGCTCGAGTTTAGAGCTCATCTTCAAGTTAAATGCGCTTAGTTGTGAGTTGGAATTGTTGGCCTAGGTGGGACCAAGCAAGCTTGGCGAATTGTGACTTGAATTGTTGAAAGTGTGATCAATTTAGAGTACGTGTATGTTGATTTGATTCAATGGCAAATTGTATAATGGTTGTTTGGAAGTGGTTGTGTGATATTTGATTACGTGAAAGACACGAAAATTGAATGAATGCATTATGTGGCGCATGTGCTTGGCTGTGGAAAGCAGGATAGACCCGAGGTGTGTTTATGTGGGTTATTGGACAAAGCCCGGATTGATCGAAAGGCTACCAACCTGAAGCGTGGTTACGAGGATGTGGCGAGAAAGGCAAGAAAAGACCCGAGGCGTGCTTATGCGGATTATTGGAAAGAAAGTTGCACCTGAGGCGTGTTTACGTGGGTCATCGGAAAGTGAGAATAGGCTTGAGGCATGTTTACGCGGTCTGTGAGAATGGACCTGATGCATGTTGACACGGGCTATGAGAAAGGACCTGAGGCATGTTTACACGGGTCATGGATAGTTGGATGGACATACATGTAGAATGTGCTCGATTGAATTGGGTGAACGCACGTGTATGGTGCTCGAGTGATTGTGATGTATTCTTGGAATATTATTGCTTATAGTGATTTGACTAATATACAGAGTTGGCATATGATTAGAAGTGAGGTAAGTATGTTTATGTGATTTCTAGTACGTCGATGGTTAGATTGCATGTTGAGACTTGTCTGGGTACGCATTGGCCTAGGTGGGGTTTAGGTTTTTTGCTTGTTGAGATTTATCTCATCCTTCGTTGTTAAATACTTTCAGGTTTGGAGTGACGAACAGTCGTCACATACGATTCGGAGACGAGGAGTGGTGTTGGATATTGATGCTTCATCTCTTTTGTGGATGTCCCCTTTTTGTATAGTAAAGTAGGGGGGAAGAACAACAATGGTGCCAAAACTTGTGTACGGAGGCCACTTTGGTGCCAAAACTTTCATTTGGATCACTTAAGTGTCAAAAGTTGTGAAAAACGATCACTTAAGTGCCACTTCGCCGGAAATCCGACGTGGCGTTTTTTTATTAATTTTTCAAGCTGATATGGCTCGCCGGAGGCATACGTGGCATTTCTTTTCTTTTTTTTCCTTTTCTTTCTTTTTTCCTTTCTTTTCTTTTTTTTCCTTTTCTTTCTTTTTTCCTTTCTTTTCTTTTTTTTCCTTTTCTTTCTTTTTTCCTTTCTTTTCTTTTTTTTTCTTTTCTTTCTTCTTATTTTCGGTGGCCGGCATCCGGCCACCGGCCACCGGCGTCGGGCCACCAGCCACCGGCGTCCGGCCACCGGCATTCGGCCACCGGCGTCCGGCCACCGGCGTCCGGCCACCGGCCACTGGCATCCGGTCACCGGCATCCGGCCACCGGAAATAAGAAGAAAGAAAAGAAAAAAAAGAAACAAATCAGAAAAAAATATGTAAAAATTGAATTATACACATGAAAATGCCACGTGTCATTAAATTTTAAATATAAAAGCCACGTATTAAATTTGATCGGAATTTCTCGCCGTTGGCACTTAAGTGATCGTTTTTTCTCCGATTTGGTACTTAAGTGATCGCCGGCGTAAAATTTTGGCACTTAAGTGATCCAAATGAAAGTTTTGACACTAAAGTGGCCTCCGTACACAAGTTTTGGCACCATTGCTGTTCTTCCCCCGTAAAGTAGGCTACCCAACCACTGCCCCTTTTGATTAACATGATTTAATGTTATGGTTATGGATGTTGTAGGCAACTGTTTGGTTTATGCAAGTACTATCCCATTGTCATTATTTATTGTTTGGGCTGTTTCTATTTCGCTTCCGCTTGCCTTTATCGTTGGGTGTTTCGTTTGGGTTGGTGACGCGTCCTAGGACATCGCGTTCATTACCACCGTCGAAGGGATGTCGCAAGCTCGTTGGGGTTTAGGGCGTGACATTCACCTTCTTTTGATTTCTCACATATTACCATTTCTTTTGAATTTTCGTTCTCTATGTCAGATAGGAAAATAGGGTGTCTTCAGAGTAATTAAGAGCAGTTATAACATATACAAATGTCAAGAAAATTTTCTGATAAGCTGTATTATTTATTCTTGATTCGAAGGTTCTTACTATCACTCTCTCACTAACTATCCAATCGAGAATGGACAAGGCCGTATGAGCATAAGTTGAGCTTGAGAGTTGATAAGCTTGAGCACCGATAGTCATGATCCTGAGGTGACAAATCATTCTTACAAATCCGTGTGAGAAGATCACCCCTAAGCTTCACGTTTGTAAGTGAATTCAAATAGAAAAATAGTAACATAAAACTTTATTACCATTTCTCAAAGTAATCCATTTATTTCAATGTGCGAAACTAATAGACTTAGATCTCCCAAAGCAAATCCAATACAACATGCCCCGAAAGAAAAGGTTACTGAAAAATCCTTACAATGTTTTCTAGAAAACAAAAGGTATAATTAGAATGCACATCAAGCATAAGCATCAGGATTGGCAGAAAGGTACTCCTCGACGACCTTGTACAGCCCCATAGCCTTTTCTTTGCCTTGTTTGATGTCCTCTTCCGTAAGCTCCACACCAGCCTTTGCATGATACTCACTGGACATCTTGCAGACACATCCACCGTTGCTCGAAGCCTCAAATTTGACCTCGTAGACAACGAACTCAATTTCATCAAAGATCACATATGTGACATTCTAAATTTTGACCCATTTTTTGGATTTATAAAACGTGTAATTTGTCAGTGCGATTATAATAGAATCTCGCTCGTGAACTAATCACTCTCGGGTTTTTCTTTTTTAAAATAGAGATTTTGCTAGAATCGCACTTCGATCGAATTTGGCCGTTATTTAGACCCCAAACTTGGCAGTCAATTTTCGGGAGTTTCGGGACGAAATAAATTATACGGTGTTGATATTATTGTGATCAGCGTCGGTATTGTCAGGAATATGTAAAAAGTGAACTTTCAACCGGGTGCGACTTTGGACTAGTAGACCTCCCTCGTAGTGTGTTTTCGAGTCATTTTATTTCTATTCTAACTTTGGCCCTTGCCCCTTAATATTTTCTAGGATTTAATTGGACCATTGGATCGTTTTCAGGTTTGAAATTGGACCATTAGATTGCACTCGAAGGCGCTTTTATTTTTCTTTTCTCTCTCTCTTCTCTCTCTCCTCCCTCGACCGTGCTTTCCCCCCCTCCTACGCGTCGCCGCGTCACCCCCCCTTCTACCCACACGTCTCCTTTTCTCTCTCTCTCTCTCTCTCTCTCTCTCTCTCTCTCTCTCCCTCCCTCCCTCCCTTTCTCTTTTCCCGGCGCACACAACTCCCATGCGTGTACACCCGCTCCTCCTGCACGTCTGCCCCTCTCTCTCTTCCCTATGCACGTCACCCCCTTTCCCCATGCAAGCCCCTCTCTCTCTCCTCCTTTTCTCTTCCCCTCTCTCTCTCTTCTTCTTCTCTTTCTTCCTTTCCTCCTGGCTACCCTGAACGATTCGACTTCTGGTGCTGCTTGCCGACTGCATACAGCCATTGGTCGCCCCGTCGGCCGCCATGCGCCACTGTTCCGCCGTCCAGCCAGCTCACCCCCGTGCCGCACCATCCGCTAACCACCGCCCCGGACTGGCTGGTTTCCCCCTCTCTCTTTCTTTGCGTGCTCAGCCGCGGGCTCGCGCCGCTGCCCGTTGCGCCTGCCCCAACCCGGCGCTGCCTAATAGGTTGTCTTGCTACCGCTCCACCAGCCACTAATGTCGCTGCCTCCCTCGCGCTGTCGCCGTGCCGCCGCGTCGCCCCGCAACTCCGGCCGGCGCTGTCTTCCCCCCCTCCCGACGACGTGGGCTTGGCTTGCTGCCGCTCGCCGTTGCATCCAGCAAGTCCCGACTGTCGTCCAATCGTCCAGCCAGCTCCCCAGCGCCGTCCTGACGCCTGAACGCCGCCGCCGTCGCTGCCGAGCGCCTCTCCGGCCGCACCACCCCGCCTCAGCCGACCTCCTCTCCTCCCTGTAGGCATTCCGCTGCTCACCGTCGCCCCAGCTGGCCAGCTCGATGCCACCCTACCCCACCAGCAGCCACACGATGCCGCTTCGTCGCCGCCGGTCCACCCTTCTCCCTCAGCCTCGACTTCTCTCTCTCCCTCTCTCTCTCTCTTTCTCTCTCTCTCTCTCTCCCTCACCTTCACCCGGCTGACCTCTCCCCCTTTAGCTTGCCGCCGCTACCACTGTGCACCGCCGCCATCGCCGTCGCCATCGCCGCCGTCGCTGCTCCAGCCAGCCCACCGACCAGCTAGCCCAACTCGCGGCTAAGCCTCCCCGGGCCGTGGCCGAGCCATTGCCCGCACACCTAGGCCGCTTGCCCGCTGCTCAGCCCTTAGCCATCCCGTTCGGCCGCTCGCCCGTGTGCCCAGCACATTGCCTGTTCAAGCCGGCTCGTCGCCCGGGCACATTGCCCGTCCCGCTCGGCCGTGCGCCCTAGGCACGTCGCACGTCCATTGTGCCCGTGCACTAGGCATACTGTCCGGCCACCTTGCCCGTGTGGTCCGGCCAGAGTGCCCGTGTGGCCCACGCCCGCGCCTAGTCGATACTGTTCACCCGAGCCATTTTAGGCTCGAGTCGATTTTTCCCGGGCCAAAACTTGGTAAGTGACACCTAACCCTATCTAGTATTTTGGGTATTTCATAGACATGTCTCGGGTTAGAACGGCTAGGGCGTGTTTTAATTTAGTTATTTTACGTTATAATTGCGTTATTTGAATTGGGCTAAATTAATATGTTTGAATTGGATAATTGTGTGTGGCCGACTTGAACGTCGGGTTCGTATGCTGAGGTGGCAAAATGTGAATTTGGGCTGAGTTGTGA
Organism: Syzygium aqueum; assembly: GCA_031216185.1. Taxonomy (NCBI): domain Eukaryota; kingdom Viridiplantae; phylum Streptophyta; class Magnoliopsida; order Myrtales; family Myrtaceae; genus Syzygium; species Syzygium aqueum. Next base: position 31,724,536 of record CM062238.1, on the reverse strand, counting down.
ATATGGAATGTTTAATGTAATTGGCTTGAAATTGATTGATTGAATAGCGTGTGCTTGCCTGTCGGTTTTAAGCCCGAATCAATCGGAGGGCTACAGACTTGGAACGTGTTTACGGCGGTCCGTGTAAAGGCATAAATGGCCGATTGGCCAATTGGATGCGGGCTTGAGACGTGTTGACGGTGGCCCGTTAAAGGTGTGATAGACCGGGACGTGTTTACGTCGGTCATTGGAATAACTTGATTGTGTGGCTTGGGACGTGTTGACGGCGGCCACTGGAATGGTATGAATGGTATGGCTTAAGACGTGTTGACGGTGGCCATTAGTTTGATTGATTGTGTGGCTTGTGAGCCCGTGAGAGGAAGATTGACTGGACCCGTGTGTGCTATGTGACCGATTGGATTGGCTAATGGCGCGTGTGATTGCTTGGATGGATTGACTGAATGTGAGTGGGAAGTGTGTGCCGAGTAATTGTGATATAGTGTTGAATTATTCTTGTTTTATCATATTCGGACTAATATGCAGGGTTGGCTCATGATTCGAGGCGAGGTAAGCTTGTCATGTAGAATTGGTTGTGTTTCTTGGTGATTCGCCTGCTAGACTTGTCTGGATACGCATTAGCCTAGGTGAGGTTTAGGGTGTTGCTTATTAAGACTCGTTCTCACGGTTATTATATAACCATTTTCAGATCTCCGTCCTTGAGTATGGCGCCACCTAGACGTTTTGGGGTCCCCGTGCATACAGTGCATGAGGACAATGAGTACACGGGCCTGAACTCAGGTGAGACTTACATTAGGCATCACACTTATGTTTGGGTAGATGTGAGAAAAGAGAAGCTGGAGCATCACGACTACTTGGCTTGGTCCCATAGGGTCGGGTTGGAGAACTCAGGGCCAATCCGAGATTTTAAAGGGTTGCGACACTCCAACGAGAATACGGTTAATTGGGAGCCTCGGGACAAGTTCTCTCCTGATAGCGAGGTGTCAGACCCCGGCAGTCCCCTGGTGAATCCCAATCCAATGTCGGTACCTGTTGCCGAGCCCGAACCCTAAGAAGAGCTCGAGCCCAAAGAGGAGCCCATGGTGGTCCAGCAGGTAGATGAAGAGGAGAACCCGATCGAGATAGACTCGGACTCATATTCAGATTCCTCAGGGTCCGATCCGGATTGGACGCTGTAGGGATGCTTAGGAGTAGGGCTAGAAAGCTTTCTTTTTGGTAGAGTTCCATTTTGTACTGTCAGCAGTCTACCCAGCCCCCTGTCCCTTTTTGATGATGATGTGGATTTAACCCAAACAGCCTAATGTATGATTACTGTGGATTCAGGTCATTGTTTTGTGTTCATTAAAAACCTCGCTTGTTCTATCCCTTTGTCATGTCTTTATTGTCAGGGTTATTTTATTTCGCTTCCGCTTGCGTAGTTCGTTTGGGTTGGTGACGCGTCCTGGGACGTCATGTTCATTACGACCGTTGAAGGGGTGTCGCGGGCTCGTTGGGGTTCGGGGCGTGACAACATCGCCTTCAATCAAGGTGTATTTGCACACTAGGCTGTCACAGTCGAGAGTATCAATCTTTTGTTTCAAACACTTCAAGTGACCACCTAGCATAAATTGAAGCTCTTGCTTAGAATCACTACAATAGGAATTAACAAGAAGGACAAATTCAAGTATACGTTTCATGGATTAAGGACGATAGTTACCATCGGTAAAGTTAGTCTGCTTGATGCTTCCAACTCCTCCATCTCCTTCAATGAACTCAATACTCTTGATGCCCTGGGGGGCAATCTTGGGGATGAGATTGTGGGAATCGAGAATCAAGGCCTTAAACATTCTTGATGGGGCAATTGGAGCTGTGAATTCTTGGGTAAAGGTAGTGATGCCCATGTTTGGTTTTGAGACTGAAGATCTGAAAATGGAGTAATGTGAAAAAGATTGGCTTGAAGGCAGAAGAAGACTGCTGAGCTTGCTGTGAAGATGTTAAGCAACAACTTGATGGGTATTTACAGATTCTAGGAAATGTGTGTGTAATGGTTTAGTTGTTTTCGCTGACGAAGAATTCGATTTCAATCTATTCGTAGCACTCCTCTTTGGACTGGCCCCACTTCTAGATGGAAAAACCTATATAATCACACTTATGAGATGGACCAAAGTCTAAAATTCTAGAAATAATAGGCCTTCAAATGAGCCATCCTTGTCATTGACCGCCGTTGTACGGAAAATTCTATATGATAGCAAGATGGATGGAACACCATTATTGTTCTCCAGAAACGGTGTTCTTTTCTTCTCTCTCTCTCTCTCTTCAAGATTAATTTAAAATATGGTTGGGTGACCGACATATGAGTTGAACAATCTTAAGTATATGCGATTTAGCTTTTGTTTGCTCGTTCGGTCAAGACATTCCATAATTATCAATTTTCCTTTGCATCCAACTTTTAGGATGATTTAACATGCATATATTCTGCGTTTTATGTACTATTACCATAGGGGCAAACAAAGAATTTTCCAGAAGAACCTAGCTATGATAGTAGAGATAAACCGGCTCAATTCATTCTCTACAAATCTAATAATCTTATATCAGCTAGTATTTAAGCATTACCATTTAGCATTAGGTTAAGTTACTCTCAAAGGTTCTTGTATTGTTTCTAGTACCGCTAATTGACAAAAAAAAGTAGCTATCACCGACAAATATGACAGACACGGAGTTTGAAGTGGAAAAATTATTCACTACCTCATTAACAAACTATAATTTTATGCACTCGAAAACGGTTTGTTTTTTGTCTGATTAGAAAACTAGTCTAGCTTGGAGCTTTTGTGTGAGGAATGGTTTTGGCTTTGTTGGTTTTGTGTATGTTCATGTCGCAATAAAACTTGAAAGAGCAATTGATCAACTCGACAATTGTTGCATTACCTTGGATTTTGCCCTCCCGTAGATCTCCTTTTGTGATTATCATTGCTTAAGTTGAAATTGTACGTGAATTTGTTCTATTTATACATCAGTTGCTGAAGCTATCATAAATTTCCTATGGCCCTAAAAGAAAGTTATCCCAACACCTCCAAGGTTATCCCTTCATGAACCTTGAATCCCGAAAGACCAAGTGGCCCAAAACTATCCTTGATGCACACTTATTTTGACCTATATTGCCTTTCGCGGAGGACCTCTGGTGCCATATGTAGCTGGAGCAATATAAAGCGGACATCGAGACATCTTTAGTCATATTCCAAATCTATTATCCGATGAGTGATGCCCTGTTGATTGATATATAAGCTAACACCTACATTAAATAGTCGGCAACTTATGTGATTATTTAGAATACTTCTTCAAAGGCTTGGCCCATGCGGACCGGATCAAGTTGTTACGGTCGATATAAGAGGTGTGGTTTGAGGACAAACTAAACCCGTTATGGATCCGACAAGGCTATGTTCAGTGATACATAAGTAGGCCATCATCACACAAGTACTTCTAGGACTTGACCCATATGAATGGGATTGAGTCGCTCCATCACCCAGCTGACCACTACCGACTAGCAACGACTCTTGCCGTCGCCTGAGACCATTTTTGGTGTTAACCAGAAAAAAGACCATTCCACAAATTGCAGTACACAAAAATTTATGAATTCATGCATAGTTGTATTATTATTTTTAATTCAAAAGATATATCTGATCTATATCTTAATATTCGAACGTGATGATTTGGAAGTTGACACTACAAAAAAACATGTTTTTTCCGACAAAATTTCCAACGAAAAATTTAGAAAAATTCGTTGGAAAATGAATTTCCAACGAATTTTCCAACAAAAAAATATTCGTTGGTAATAAGTCGTCGCAAATTTTTCCAACGAAAAATTTCAATTTTCGTTGGAAATTTCCAACGAATTTTTTTTCGTTGGAAAATTCGTTGGAAAACTTGTGGCTAAATTCGTTGGAAACGAATTTTTTTTCCGACGAATTTTTTTTTCGTTGGAAACTACAAATTTTTTTTTGGTGGAAAAATCGTGGAAATTTTTTTCCATTGAAAAAAAAAATTTTGTCGGAAAAATCGTGGAAATTTTTTTCCATTGAAATTTTTTTTTTTGGTCGAAAAATCGCCCTCGCCGCCGGCGAGGGCCAGCCTCGTCGCCGGCGAGGGCTGAGCTCGCCCAGATCTGGGCGAGCTGGAGCTCGCCGGCCATGGCGAGCTCGGCCCTCGCCATGGCCGGCGAGGGCCGAGCTCACCCAGATCTGGGCGAGCTGGAGCTCGCCGGCCATGGCGAGCTTGGCCCTCGCCATGGCCGGCGAGGGCCAGCCTCGTCGCCGTCGACGGCCGAGCTCGCCCAGAACGCTGGGCTTGGCGGTGCTGGTGCGGAGGAGCTCGGCGGTGCTGGTGCGGAGGAGTCCCGGAAAACCTCCTCCACGGTCCTGGGGTTGTACTGCCCTCCGTCCATCTCGACGCCCTCGAATCCGAATCGAGAAAACCCCACACCCCACACTCGCTCGCGCCACCACCGGAGAAGGGGAACTCAAAACCCCAGCAAGCCGATTTCCCGGGGGGGAGGGGGGGTCACGAATCTGCACCGCCGGAGAAGGAGAAGCGGCGGCGGCGACGGAGGAGCAGAGGGGGCGGGTGAGGGAGCGGCCGGAGAGAGAGGGCCGCTTCCGGAAGCCGTCGGGGAAGGAGGTGGCGGCGGCGAGGAGGAGGAGGAGGAGGACGGCGGCGGCGGGCGGCTGCATCCAACAACCGAAGAAAATAAGAAGAACAACAAAGAAAGCAAGAAGAAGAAAGGGAAAAAGGACGTGCGGGTGGAGGGTGAAGGGGGTGAGAGGGTGAGAGAGAGAGAATGTGGAAATTATAGGTTTTTTTTTAATTCGTTGGAAAATTCGTTGGAAATTTCCAACGAATTTTCCAACGAAAATTGTACACACAAAAATATTGCCCAAAAAATTAAAATTCGTTGGAAAATTCGTTGGAAATTTCCAACGAATTTGCCAACGAATATAAAAAATGCCGAACAATACCGGGTTTTTTTGAATTCGTTGGAAAATTCGTTGGAAATGTCCAATGAATTTTCGAACGAAAATTGTACACACTAAAATAATTTCCCGAAAAATTAAAATTCGTTGGAAAATTCGTTGGAAATTTCCAATGAATATAAAAAAGGCCGAACAATACCGGGTTTTTTTGAATTCGTTGGAAAATTCGTTGGAAATTTCCAACGAAAAAAAATTCGTTGGAAATTTCCAACAAATTTTCCAACGAAAATTGTACACACTAAAATAATTGCCCGGAAAATTAAAATTCGTTGGAAATTTCCAACGAATTTTCCAACGAATATAAAAAATGCCGAACAATACCGGGTTTTTTTGAATTCGTTGGAAAATTCGTTGGAAATTTCCAACGAAAAAAATTCGTTGGAAATTTCCAACGAATTTTCCAACGAAAAAGTTTTCGTTGGAAATTTCCAACGAATTTTGCGACGAAAAATTGGTCGTTGGAAATTTCCAACGAATTTTCCAATGAAAAAGTTTTCGTTGGAAATTTCCAACGAATTTTGTGACGAAAAATTGTTCGTTGAGTTAATTTCTCTTTGCTTCTTACAAGGCAAACATGGGTGTTGTCACTTACTCTCAAGAGTTCACGTCTGCTGTTGCTCCATCGAGGATGTTCAAGGCTTTGGTCCTTGACTCTCACAACATCATTCCCAAGATTGTTCCCGGGGGCATCAAGAGCGTCCAGTTTATCGAGGGAGATGGTGGAGTTGGCAGCATTAAGCAGACCAACTTTGGCGAAAGTAAGTTGTATAATATATCTTTAAATACCATGTTAAGTTCATTTATAGACTGCAGAATACATAATTAATCTTTTTACTTTTGTCAATTCATGTAACAGGTGCTCACATCAAGTACACGAAGCACAAGATTGATGCTCTTGATGTGGAGAACTTTTACTGCAAATATACTTTGATTGAAAGTGATATCAAGTTCGACAAAATTGACATCATTGTTTATGAGGTGAAGTTCACATCTGCTGATGGTGGTTGCATCTGCAAAATGAGTAGCGACTATCATGTTAAGGAAGGTGCGGAGCTCAAGGAAGATGACATCAAGCAGGGTAAAGACAGGGCTATGGGATTGTTCAAGACAGTTGAAGAGTACCTCTTGGCAAACCCCGCTGTCTGCGCTTAAATTGTCTTTTCAAAATCCTTTGAGTGATAATCACTGGAACTTGAGTGAATTATTTTTAGAGAGCAATGGTCATTGCTCTCACTGGTCATTCCTAGAGTATATTTCTTTTGTTCTTTCTTGCTCCGCCCATATTCTGGTTTCTGACGACTCCTCCTGGTCCTTCATGATTTCTTGCTATTTCAATTTTGCACGTACGCTCCTTCATTGAATTTGTTTCACATTTGCTCAATGAAAATGCACGTGATTTTTAGCCACCGCAAGCATAGTCCCTTTAAATTCATAACCATTCACTCAAGTCCACCCATCGCCGATCTAATGCGGAATGCAATTAATCTAAATGAACCTAAACTATATGTTATGCAATTTTAATATTTTTGTTTAGGGATTAAAATTTAATCCCTAATTTTTTATGCAATTAACCACTAAATGATGCGCCGAAATTTAGGTGTCAACAGCTGCCCCTTTTTGAGTGGAGGCTCGCAGAGGTTTCACTCAAAGACTGAGACCTAAATTTAAACTATGCAAAATGATAAATGATGATGATTTTTTTTAAAAAAATACAATGATGCATAATATGCAAGCAATAAGGAATATATGCTAAGGCTTCTCACTTCATTCGGAGTGATGAAAGAGTCTTACATATGGATCGCACAAAAAGCGTTCGGGTGACAGAATGCTTTACAATGCTTTCAATTCCCTCGATCTCCAAACTTCTGATCAACTGGAAGTGAGGTTTTCGAGGTACTGGATTGCCTATATGTTACTTGTAGTTTTCTACAGATGCGAAATAGCGCATGATATGAAGAAAAAATGAGATGTATTGACTAGTGTGCTTCGTACTCCACTTAGCAACACCAAATGAGAAACCATGTCGCCGCGTACTCCACTTGGCGAACATGGGGTGTGCCGCATACTCCACTTGGCAACACCAAATGAGAAGCTATGCCGCCTATCCTGCTAGGCGAACATAAAATGGGATGTGCCGCTTACTCCACTTGGCAACATCGAATGAGAAACCATGCCGTCGCGTACTCCACTTGGCGAACATGGGGTGTGCCGCGTACTCCACTTGGCAACACCAAATGAGAAATTATGCTGCCTCGTACTCCACTTGGCAAACATAAAATGAGATGTGCCGCATACTCCACTTGGTAACATCATGAAAACCATGCCGCCATGTACTCCACTTGGTGAACATGGGGTGTGTCGCGTACTCCACTTGGCAACACTAAATGAGAAATTATGATGCCGCGTACTCCACTTGACAAACATAAAATGGGAAATTATGTCGCCGCGTACTCCACTTGGCGAACATAAAATGGGGTGTGCTTCGCACTCCACTTAGCAACACCATGAAAAACCATACCGCCGCGTACTCCACTTGGTGAACATGAAATGAGAAATTATGCTGCCGCGTACTCCACTTGGCGAACATGAATAGGGGGTGTGCCGCGTACTCCACTTGGCAACACCAAGAGATGGGGTGTGTTTCGTACTCCACTTAGTAACACCATGTGAGAAACCATGCCGCCGCGTATTTCACTTGGCGAACATGAAAATGAGGTATGCCGCGTACTCCACTTGGCAACACCATGTGAAAAGCTATGCCACCTATCCTGCTAGACGAACATAAAATGAGAAACCATGCCACCGCGTACTCCACTTGGCGAACATGAAATGGGATGTTACGCCGCCTATCCTGCTAGGCGAACAGAAGATGGGGTGTGCCGTATACTCCACTTGGCAACACCAAATAAAAATTATGTCTCGCAAAAAAGAAACAACGAAGAATGATTAGCAGACGTACCTGAATTCTTCTCATGTTATAAAAATGGGAGAGCCAATTGCATTGAACTTGTTTTTATCTGAGAAAATGTTAAAATAACACATGCACAGAGGCAGAGAAAAAGATAATTCATGAATCAGCTTGCATTACCAAGTTTCACCGGGGAATTTATCGATAAGAACAACCATTTGTCCTTTTGACAATTTGATCATATTAGCATTACCAAGCTTCACTGGGGAATTTATCAATAAGAACAATCATTTCGTCCTTTTGACAGTTTGATCACATTAAATGAGAAACCTTAATCAGAAAGGACTTTTCACTCACTCTCAATAAAAGGCTTTTGACCCGACCTTTGATGCGAGTATGAGAATCACTCAAATTCTCTTCATCGTGCTTGACAAGGGTTCGGATATTCTCAAAATCAGTATAATTTGGCCAATCTAAGAGGTCTTTATAAGGACTAAAACGTGGGCTTGGTCAATGGCTTAGCAAAAGGGACTCTTCGAGTCGAGGCTATTGAAAAAAATTAATATTACCAGCCCCTCCGGGTTTACAAGTCAGGAATGCTGCAAAAAATGAGATAGAAAAATCTTGCTCGCACTTCTTCGAGCAATATTTATAAGCATTTGAAATTCTACGTTAACTCAAGTGCCCTATTCTGAAGAGACTTCGGTAATGGTTGTAACGTAGGTTCGGGTAGGCTCGAAATGAATGGCCTATTTTCATCAAAAAGGGTATTATGAACATGGAGATTGATGATCATCCAATTGATCTATCTCTAGCAATTACTCCACAAATGAACATTCAAATGATTTTTTCCTTGAAGAATGATCTTGCATATCGACTCAGTTCTTGCTAAAGCTTTTCTTTCTCTCTTTCTTGTTTTTTTTTCATCTTCTCTCTTTTTTTCTTCTTTTTTTTTAGAGAGAGATTTTCTTTTCAAGAGATTTTTCCGAGAGAACTTCGATTCATTGGAGTCCTTTGCATCCTTTATGATGAATTTTCTTTCGAGCTCCCATTTGTCTCAAGTCATCTTGAACTTTCTTTGAGATGATTCCATTCGTTTATCGCCGGAATGAATCACCAATCGGGTTGAAATATTTACAACTCAAATTGGGTATGCAAAGGGTATAATGTGTAAGGGTATAGAAAGAAATGCTCTTCGTCATGTCTAAGGCACTGGAGCTAACACAGAACTTGCATGCAATAAATATACTTGAAGATTGATGCAAGTGAAAGCAAGAAAATTCTAACCATTTTAAACTTTCTAAGAAATTGCCCCAATATAAGGTTATTCCCGATAGGGGTAAGAAATGAAACTCCGTTCAAAGGGGTTAAGCAAATGATAAACTGTAGTGTTTAAATAGAGGAAATGAATGCCTCTCATCATTTTGGTCGTCATACTTTTCGTGAGATAATCTTTTACCTTGTCAACACGGAATTTTCACTCAACTCGCACTGGGGATTTATAGGACGTGTATGGAAATGTCTTGCCTTTCGTCATCTTGAAGTCTCTCATGCAATATGATCGCTTCATTAGGACAAAAACAGATTGTCAAATCAAAAGCTTTCCTCAAACAAAGCTTAGTAATATCAATTGATTCATGAAATTCAATTTGAAACTTGATAGAAATAAAATCAGAATGAGTACAAATCAAGTGTAATACTTTTTCACAGAATCAGAATTAACTGGACTGGAAAAAATACGACCATCCATCTCGACCAAAATCAAAGCATCTCCTGGAAAGACTTTCTTCACAATGTACGGGCCACCATAGTTTGGGGCAAATTTTCCTTCTGCAAGAGGAACTATCGGCAATAACTTCCACAGGACAAGATCGCCTACCTGTAAATGTCGAGGCTTGACTTTTTTGTTGAAAGATTTAGCAACTCGTTGTTGGTAGCACTGGCCATGACATAGGGCTCTAAGCCTTATCTCATCAATCATGTTCAACTGGTCCAACCTTTGCTTGATCCAATCTCCTTCTGACAATTGTACCTGTGAAAGAATATGTAACGAAGGAATTTCAACCTCAACAAATAGAACTGCTTCCATACCGTACACAAAAGAATATGGAGTTGCCCATGTAGATGTCCGAATAGAAGTTCGATATGCCATAAGTGCAACAAGTAATCTCTCATGCTAATCGCGATAGTTCTCAACTGTTTTAGCCAAAATTTTCTTGATATTCTTGTTAGCTGCTTCCACTGCTCCGTTCATATCACATATATAAGGATCCACGATTTCCGTCCCTTCGCATGCCTCGAGATTAGTACTGAAACATAAAGAAAGGGATCAAAAAGACAAGATAAGGCTTAACTACAGGCAATTTTCGAAAACTGATCCTTGTTTCTTGAGATTCATTTTGCTTTGAAAGACCTTGAAACGAGAATTCTTGAGAAGCCCAACCCTCAGTTCTTACCGTAG